>VZQC01002242.1:456565-484270 GCA_009823505.1 Rhizomys pruinosus | reverse complement strand
CATGCTTGCTGGACCTCATTTGGGTGACCATGGACGGGGAGGGACCCCAGTGTGGAGCATGCACGGGAACAGGATTGATGGCTGTTTGGGCTTGCTTTGTCAAGGAGGAAACTTCAAGCACTTCCTTGGGGAAAACATGACATCTTTTAGCAAAAGAAAGAAAGAAAGAAAGAAAGAAAGAAAGAAAGAAAGAAAGAAAGAAAGAAAGAAAGAAAGAAAGAAAGAAAGAAAGAAAGAAAGAAAGAAAGGAAGGAAGGAAGGAAGGAAGGAAGGAAGGAAGGAAGGAAGGAAGGAAGGAAGGAAGGAAGGAAGGAAGGAAGAAAATCCTCCAACTCAGGTGATATGTATAATATGTACGTATCTATATATTTATGTATGTGCATGATATATGTATACATATATTGAAGCAATACAAGTTGGAGAGAACAACAAAAAGAAATAATGCATTCTCATCACACTCACAGCCCACCTTCTTTTGTTCTCCTCCCACCATCATCAACAATACCTCCTCCCCAAAAATCCCCCTCTCAATTTTGCTACTTTTCATTTTAGTTACTTTTGGTTTTCTGACCTCCTGAGAATGAGTATGGAGCAATCCACTGAGACATAAATCACTCATTAGTGGCTACACTACTGAAGACAATGGTCCTGTTAACCCCAGTATCCATTGATCACCTTATGGAGGGATAGAGCACCATGAGCCTCACCGCCCTCCATGACTAAATGTTCACAAAACCAGTCTTGTGCAGACCCAGTGCCAAAAACCTCTGATGCTGTGAGTTCATAATTGCAATTGTCATGTCATAGCCACTAAATAACACTTCATAGGCCCTTTCCACATCATTTGGCTTCTATGTTCTTTCCCTCTCCTCCTTCTACAATATTCCTGAAGCCTTGGAGAAGATAATACAGATATTCCATTTAGGGCTGAGCATTCAGTAATCTCTTACTCTTGGCAGTTTGAGCAGTCAAGTGTCTGTATTCACTATTGTTTGCTGCAAAAAGATTCTCTGATTAAGGGTAAGAGCAGTACTTGCATATGGACATAACCATAAATGTTTAGAAGGCAGTTTGACTTCATGTCCATTTAGTAAAATAACAATAGTAGTTTATTCTCTCCCTAGGTCCTCCCTAGCTATGGGCTTTTGATCAGGTTTGGAGTATCAAGAATGAATTCCTTCACCTAGAGGGGCCTCAAACCCAATCAGAAAGTAGTTGGTAGGTTCATAACGGTCATGACACTATTGCACCAGTGGGCATAGCCGCCTGGAAGGTTGGTATTGTACTCATAAGACTTAAGGCTGGATAAGATTGTCAATGACTTTTCTTTCCTATTACCCTGTATAATATTTCTCAGCTTTCATGGTACTCTATGAAAGCTGACCAGCAAAGAGGATAATCCAAGTTTAATTCCAACTTGATTCATCTCTATGTCCTGAAACTAAAGTGTGTGGTGTCTTCAGCCATGGGATCTTACCATCTAATGGGCAACCAAGAATCATGTCAATAACCTGTGTCATTTTGAGAACCTCTGTCACCTTCCTGATCAATACCTCAGAGAGGAATCCTACAATAGGCACAGAAATTTTCACTGGATCATCCATGGCTTCTGGGATTGGTATTATCCACCCATGTAGGGCACCCCCATTCAAACATCTAATATATTTTAATTAGCATATAGAGTAATAGGTTTCCATATGAATTCCATATACATCCTTGGGTTTTGTTAGCCCTTCCCCAATCCTCTCCTCCATCCCTGCACCCTTTCCCCATTTAAACCTTACCACCTCCAACATCCTCCCACTTTGAATTTCAGTTGTGTTCCACTATCCCCTTTCCCCCTTGCTCCTCTCACGGCCCCTTTCTAGCTTTCAGATCTCTACATAAATTCCAAGTTAAATACATAAATATAAGTTTTTGAAGCTGGAATCCACATTAGAAAAAAATGTGATATTCGTCTTTCTGTACGTAGGTTACATCAATCACTCAGCATAATTTCTTCTGCAAATTCCTTTGTGTAAATGTGCCACATTTTCATTATCCATTCATTGGAGATGGAAATGTGACTGATTACATGACTTTTTCAAAAAATATTTTGTCAGACGTGGTGGCCCATGCCTTTAATCCCAGCACTTGTGAGGCAGAGGCAGGTGGAACCCTGTGTGAGTTCAAGGCCAGCCTGGTCTTGTGAGTGAGTTCCAGGCCAGCCTGGTCTTGTGAGTTCCAGGCCAGCTTGGGCTACAAGAAAACCCTGTCTCAAAAAGACTATATATATATATAACAATTTTAAAAAAGTAAAACAGCTGGAAATTGTGGCACATGGTTTTAATCCCAGCACTCAGGAGGCAGAGGCAGGAGGATCTCTGTGAGTTCAAGGCCAGCCTGGTCTATGTAGAGAGTTCCAGGGCAGCTGGGGCTACAGGGAGACCCTGTCTCAAAAAGGNTTTATATATATATTTATATATATATATTTATATATAGTCTTTTTGTAATGCTATATATGTATATATATACATACATATATTTATATATATTATATATAATATATATATATATAGTCTTACATATGTGTATGAGTGTATTATTGTCTGCATGTGTTAGTGCACCCATGTCCAACAATGCTCACGGAGGTCAGGAGAAGGTGTCAGATCCACTGGAACTGGAGTTATGGAAGGTTGATTGTCAACATGTAGGTGCTAGGAATTGAACTCCAGTCCTCTGTAAGAAGAGTCAGTGCTCTTAGCCACTGAGCCATCTCTCCAGACCCATATATTTCTTTACTATTCTGAATACAACAACAATAAACACAGATGACCAAGTGTCTCTGCATTAGGATATATATTTCTAGATTTTTAGAAATCCCCAGGCTGACTTCCATAGTTGCCATACTAATTTACATTCTCACCAACATTGAATAAGTGTTTCTATTTCCCTTCATCCTCTCCAGCATTTTTGTTATTTGTTTACTTGATGATAGCCATTCTGACTAAGGTGAAAAAGTATCTCAAAGTACTTTTAATCTGTATTTCCCTGATGGATAACGATGTTGAACATCTTGTACAGTTATTTCTTAGCCATTTGTAATTATTTTTCTGAATACTCTGTGCTCAATTCTATATCCCATTTTTGCAATTCACTTATTTTCTTGATGTTTAGTTTCAAGAGATTTTTTGTATATTAAACACATTAATCCCCTGTCAGATTTATACCTGACAAATATTTTCTCTCAACCTGTGGACTGGTTCTTCACTTAGATGATGATTTCCTGGACTTTATAGAAGATTATTAGTTTCATGAGGTCTTATTTCTCAATTGTTGGCCTTATTTCCTTAGCAGTAAGAGTCCTAATCAAAATGTCCTCACCTATGTCTACATGTTGAAGTGGTCTCCGTTCTTTTCTTGCTTCAGATTCAGTGTTGCACTCCATACGTTGAGATCTTTGATCCATTTCGAGTTCATCTTTGTGCAAGATGAAAGATAAGGATCTAGTTTCTTTCTTCTACATGCAGACATCCTTCTTTCTCCCTACCATTTGTTAGAGTTGATGTCGTCTTTTCTCCAATGTATATTTTCGCCATCTTTGTCAAAAATCAAGTGGTTCATGCTGGAAGTGGTGGTACATGCCTTTAATCCTAGCACTCAGGAAGCAGAGAGAAGTAGATCTCTATGAGTTCAAGGCCAGATTAGTCTACATAGTAAGTTCTAGACTAGCCAGAGCTGTAGAGTAAGACCAGTTCTCAAAAAAAAAAAATTATGTGCCTGTTTTGTGCCAGTATCATGTTTATTTTTTTTTATTACTATGACTCTGTAGTATAACTTAAAACCAGGCATGTTAGCCAGGCGTGGTGGTGCACGCCTTTAATCCTAGCACTTGGGGGGCAGAGGCAGGCAGATATTTGTGAGTTCAAGGCCAGCCTGGTCTCCAGAGTGAGTTCCAAGATAGCTGGGGCTACAGGGAGACCCTGTCTCGAAAAAACAAAAACAAAAAACAGGCATGTTGATAACGCCGGCAGTAATTTTACCGAGGATTACTTTGGCAATCCTTGGGTTTTTATGGTTCTGTGTGAATTTTATTTGCTTAATTTTTTGAGACAGCATCTCCCTGAAGCCCCATATGGCCTGGAACTCACTATATAGATCAGGCTGGCTTGAATCTCAGCGATCTTCCTGCCTCTGACTCCCAAATGCTGGGATCAAAGGCATGTGCCACCACACCTGGCCTATATGAATTTCCAAATTGCTTTTTCTGCTATGTCTGTGGAGAATGGCCCTGGAATTTTTAATAAAATTGCATCGAATCTGTAGATTGCTTTTGGTATGATGGATATTTTCACAATATTAATTTTTCCAGTCAATGAGCAAAGGAGATTTTTTCCACTTTCTACTGCCTTCCTCAAATTTCCTTCAGTGTCTTAACATTTTCATTATAGAAACCTTTCATTTCCTTGGTTAGATTTATTCCAAAGTATTTTATTTCTGTGTGTGAAAAGCTATTGTTAATGAGATTGTCTCATGAGACACATGAATTTATAGGTAAGACAAATTAAACTTACAAAAAATCAGTATCCCCTTTGTTCTTTGCTATATTTCATTAATTCTATTTGCTTATTCTTCCATATTCTAACATCTCTAAAGTCATGAAGACTTTTTTTTTTTTTGGTGTTTTTGAGACAGGGTCTCTCCCTATAGCTCCAGCTGACCTGGAACTCATTCTGTAGACAAGGTTGGCCTTGAACTCACAAAGATCTGCCTGCCTCTGCCTCCTGAGTGCTGGGATTAAAGGCGTATGCCACCACATCTGGCTCATAAAGACTTTTTAAAATGCTGAGTCTTATAGCCATTGTTGCATGGGCAATAGTCATGATATTTCTGTTACTTTCTTCCCCTGTGAAAGCCTTGTCATAGCTACTAGCTACTTCTATTGGTGTTTTGCCAGTTATGAACATTCACAAAAGCCTCATTCTTGGGAGAAGTTTCATTGCACAAGCATTTTGTAATGTAATATTTAAGTATAGGACATAAACAAGCAAAGTACCTCAATAGAAAAGAATACCATGATCCTGGATGGAAGGACTTAATATTTTAGGATATTTTAGGATTTAGGGAAACAGCAAACAACATTTCTAAATATTTTATTTAACATTTTTGTTATTTGTTTTATGTGTATGAGTGTATTCCCTGCATGCAAGTTAGTGCACCTGTGTTGTTTAGTGCCCACAGAGGTCAGAATTGAGTGTTAGAGCCCCTGGAACTAATGTAACAGAAAGTTGTTAGACACCATGTGAGTACTGGAAATTGAACCCAGGTCCTTTGCAAGAGCAACCTGTACCCTTAACCACTGAGCCATCTCTCCAGCCCCACAAATAGGATGTTTTATACCACTTAGCAAGATAATTTTATATTTGTCTTAGAATATAAAAAATATAAAAATTCATTTACAAATTGGCAAAAAGGAGCAATCATGATGAGTCGGTCCTTTAAACATTAAAATATACTAGGGTAAAATGAATTAAAGTACTTAAAGTTTACACCTAAGTCAATAAAATAAAATAGCATCATGAATATCACTCCTGGTTATATACCCAAATTACCGTAAGCCAAAGAACCACAGAGATGCCCACACATCCATGTTTATTGTTATTGTATCCACGACAGCTAAGAAATGGAAAAAGCCTAGACTCCCATAAACTGATGAATGGATAAAGAAAGTATAGTACATATACACAATGGAAATAAATTTAGTCATGAAAAAATGAAATCATGACATTTATAGCCAAATGGATGGAACTGGAAATCATTATGTTAAGCAAAATAAGCTAGACTTAGAAAAATGGATACCACATGTTTTCTCTCACATTTGGAACCTACATTTTAATTCATATGCATGTGTACATGTGTGTTTATGTGTGTGTTTAGATAATGAAATGGAAAAAAGAACCATGAGAGAATCTAAGAGGAGATAGGAATGGTTCTGAATTTGATCTGAAATACATTTCATGAAATTCTCAAAGGATCAATAAAATATTATTTTTAATTTTTTTTTTTAATTTTGAAAACTTGAACCGTGAGAGAGAAAAAGCAGATTTAAAGGAGTGATGAAAAGACAGGGTAGGAAAATATATTAATTGTGAAAGCAGAAGGGGGTTATTGAGAGAAGGAAGAGGAGCAATAAGAGTGCATCAGGAGAATAAGAGAAGCAGTGGCAAAGGGGGATAAATAAGAATGAAGTATGAGGGGCTGGAGAGATGGCCTAGCGGTTAAGAGCACCAACCGCTCTTGCAGAGGACCCGGGTTCGATCCCCAGCACCCACATGGTGGCCGAGAACCGTCTGAAACTCCAATTCCAGGAGAACTCCAGTTCCAGGGGAATCCGACACCCTCTTCTGACCTCCGCGGCATTGCACGACACGGGTGCACAGACCTGCATGCAGACAGTACATTCACACATACAGAAATAAATAAAATTAATTTAAAAAATTAAAAAAAAATGAATGAAGTATGTATAAATTACCATTATTAATCCCATTACTTTGTATGCTGCCTTAAAAATTAATTTAAAATAATTATGACATTGTGTATAGTATGTATGTACACATATGGGCATAGTGTATGTACATGTTCATGTGGGTATGTGCAGATATTCATATAGTTTGTATGCATGTGTGTATGCATGTGTGTGGAGACCTGAGATCCATGTATGGGATTTTCTGAGTTGCTTCCCACCATAATTTTTTTAGGCAGAGCCCCTCGCTGAATCTGCACATTGTCGAATTGGCTAAGCTGACTGGGCAGAAAGTCCAAGAGATTCTCCTGCTTCTATCTCCCCAGCACTGGGGTTAGAGGTATGCTCCACCACTCCTGGTTTTTTATGTGCATATCCGCAATCCAAACTCAGATCCTCATGATTCCAGAATGTACTTTACTAACTATGCCATCTCCCTAGGCTCAGTCATCACATTTATTTTTTTCCCAGTCATCTCATTTAATAGAATGAAAAAGTGACAGATTACTTGAAAGAATTAGGTCCTTGAGGGGTTGTCCTTGGGGGCTGTAATCTGTAATTGTAGTGGACAAATATATCAATAAGACAAAATGGAGTCAGGCGGGTGCACATGGTAGTACATGCCTTTAATCCCTTGAACTCTGTGAGTTTAAGGCCAGCCTGGTCTACATAGTGAGCTTCAGGCCAGCTGGAACTAAAGGGAAACGCTGTCTTAAAAATACCAAAACAACCCCGAATAACCAAAGCAACTCTGAGTGAAAACAGCAATACAGGGGGAATTTCTATACCAGACATCAAACTATACTACAGGGCTATGGTCATAAAAACAGCCTGGTACTGGCACAAAAACAGACCTGTAGACCAATGGAACAAAACTGAAGACCAAACTTGAGCACATATAATTTCAGCCACCTTATATTTGACAAGGGGGTCAAAAAGACTCAAGGGAGGAAAGACAGCATCTTCAGCAAATGGTGCTGGTGAAACTGGATCACGACATGTAGAAAAATAAAATTAAGCTCCTACCTCTCACCCTGTACAAAAATCAACTCCAAATGTATCAAAGACCTCAATTTAAAACCCAAAACCCTGAAGGTGTTAAATGAAAAAGTTGGCAGCAACTTACAAGACATAGGTGTAGGAAGAGACTTTCTAAGACAGCAGCTGCACAGGAAATAAGGTCAACAATTGACAAGTGGGACCTTATTAAACTTAAAAGTTTTTGTACAGCAAAAGAAACAATAAGGGAAGTAAAGAGAAAACCCACAGAGTGGGAGGAAACCTTCACTGCTGATTCATCTGACAGAGCATTAACTTCCAGAATATATGACTTACTCAGAAAACAAAGGAGCAAGAGAACAAATGACTCACTCAAAAGATGGAGTAAAGAGTTGAGCAGAGAATTCACAAGCGAGGAAATGGAGATGGCTGAGAAACATCTTAAAAAGTGTTCAACATCGCTAATAATTAAGGAAATGCAAATCAAAACCACTTTAAGATATCATCTCACCCCCAATAAGACTGGCTAGGATCAAGAAAACAAATGATACCAAATGCTGGAGAGGTTGTGGGGAAAGGGGAACACTCATCCAGTGCTGGTGGGAATGCAAACTTATACAACCACTGTGGAAAGCAGTATGGAGAACCCTTAAAAGACTCAAAATGAGCCTACCACCTGACCCAGCCATACCACTTCTGGGTATATACTCATAAGACTCTTCCTACAGCAGAGATACATGTACAGCCATGTTTGTTGCTGCTCTCTTCACAATAGCAAAGAGCTGGAACCAACCCAGATGCCCCACAACTGATGACTGGATACAGAAAATGTGGTACATCTACATAATGGAGTACTATGCAGCAGTAAAGAAAGATGCCATCATGAAATTTGCAGGTAAATGGATGGAACTAGAAGATTTTATGCTAAGTGAAGTAACACAGTCCCAGAAAAACCAAAGATGAATGGTATCCCTCATCTGTGGATGTTAGTACCAAGTACCTAGGTGTAAGACAAAATGAGCAACGTTAATATTATACTCCTCACGATCTAAAGACAACTGTGCTCTTGTATTGGGAATCCCTACACAGGTTCTAGAGTTGACCTAACACATAGTCTCAGACCTTGGACTTTTTGTATATTATGGAGGACATGTGTGCATCTTTTAGAGTAATGTGGGATTAAAATGGAAAGAAGTGAATCAAGAAATATGCTATGGAAATAACATACAATTTGTTTCCAAATGATACAATGTTAATATAGGTGCAATGTAACAGGCTGGTGCAACTTAGCCTTTCTGGGTGCTTAACGACCATATCTGAAATCCCTACCAATTTGACTGAGGGACCTGGGGACAACTTTGTTCCTTGCCCTCAGTGGTCAACCAAGTCTTAGGGGATTATACATGGGGGCATCTCTTGAAAAGTCCTGCAGAGGTGGGTCACCATCCTTCCTGTTCAGGGAGGTCTTGGAGAGCCACTAATGGGACTTCAGCCAGTGTCCAGTCTATAAAGAGGAAAGTCTTCTCTCCTTCAGAAAAGGAAAGCCTGGTCTAGCACGACCTGATTTGTCCTCATGTGGATGGAACTGGTGATGAGGAGCTGAAAGAAGCAGAGCAAGGGGCTCTTATCCACCCTTCCCCCCCCCAAAAAAAAAAAACCCTGAGAGACCCCCTGAGGACTCATTTATTCTCAACTGCCTCAACAAAACAAAACAAAAACCTTGGTTAATTCTGGGCTAACTGTCCTGTGGCCTTAAAGCATCCAGAAGGACAGTACAACAGAAATAAATAATAAGACCAGAGAACTGTAATGCAGACACCAGAACTTGCGATCTTAGTAAAAAGACCAAAATGACAAAAAAAGAGAGAGCACCGTTGTTTGGCCTGTCTACAATTCTCACCGGCAGGCATATGCTCTGTGGATGCCACTGTTTTGGCACCCCTCAAAGACATGAAGATACAGAATTTTTACTTTTTAGCCTTCCAATGTGGACTAGGACTGCTGAGATACCAGCCTGTGAACTAAGCAGCTAATGGGAAATCAGCCTCCTAAGAAATGGATGACCCGATTGTGATTCACCTCTGCAGTATCATGGAGCAATGCGGGGGATCAAGACAAATGGGTGCTTACTGGACTTCATTTGGGGCCACAATATTTAAAGCAGAAGAACGTCAGTAAGGGTTTCCTTTCTGCATAAGGTTTTTTTGTAATGCTAATCTCTTAATCATCATCTACCATCAAATATTTTAGGAATATCTTTAATGTTTGATAGTCTATTAGCAGCAATGCAATAATTACATCATAGTTCCAAGACAGAGGCAGTCTATTGCAAAGGTCCTTCCTTGCTGCCAGTTTTCATGAGGTTGTTTAAAGTTAGAAAACTAAGTAGAAACACTGAACATTGTAGAAAGCACTTTGCTCAGTAATACTGAGTTGTTTGCAATATTAGACTATCCATTGGTTGTTACAGAAAATCCTATCTGTAATTGATGGTTGTTGCCGTAACTAGTATATTGCCTGTAATCTACCTCTAGTAATGGATTTTATTGCTAGATTCAATATCCTTGAACCTGGGCAATTGGCAAGTCTTTTTTTTTTAAAAAGAAAACAGTGTTTTCTCACAAAAAACTGATTCAGATTTGAGAGATTGTTAATGCCCTTGAAGTGGTTTTTGTGGGTGTGAAAAAATGGTGAGAATTTGAATTGTTCCTTATTATCGTATTGAAATTAAGTCTACTAATCTATCAAATCATGTTCATGCCCTGATTTATGTACTTGTATTCTATCAAAAACATTGTGAAAAAAACTACCAAAAAAACAAAAAAAAAAACAAAAAACACAAAAAACAAGAGTAAGAAATCACTACTACTGCGTATAGTATACCCAAAGAACTCTAAGCCACAAAACCCTTAGAGATTCCCATAAATCCATGTTTATTGTTCTATTCACAACCAGTAAGAAATGGAAACCTGCTATTGCCATACTCCAGATGAATAACGAAAACCGCAGAATACACAAACTAGAAACTATCTCTCTCTCTTCTCTCTCTCTCTCTTATATATATCTCTATATATATATATAATGTCTACATCCTGTTCATTGTGGTGTGAATAACTTTGTTCCACCGTGCTCTTCTTCCTACGATGTTCTATCTAACTGGAATCTGAAATGCTATGAAAACAGTTGACAGTGGACTAATAATTCTTAAAGCATGAGCCTTAGTATATCTTTCCTCCTCTAGAATTGTTTAACTTGGAGGTTTTGTCAAAGTGACAGAAATATTACTAATACATAATTGTACATGCTTTACAATCCCAGCACTTGGAAAGTACAGTCAAGATTAGAAGTTCAAGGTTATCCTTGGCTGCTTAGTGAGTTCAAGGCCTGCCTGGGATATATGAGACCCTGTCTCAAGATAATTCAATACATACATACATATATGAAAACACTAATTCCAGATAAAGAAATTTTTGTCTGTCAATCAACATAATAAAAAATTCCACATTTGCTAGAAGCTTGTAAAATACGATCTATTTAGAGAGCAATTTGTCAATTGCTATTAAAATTTTAAAAACAATACTTTTGGACCAGGATTTGTGTCTGGATAAACAGGCAAGAAAAAAAAAAACATTCATTGCTGTACATTTTATATGTATTTTATGTACTAGAGTTTGAACCCAGGTCCTTGACTATTACAGCCCAGGCTCTACATCCCCAATGTGCAGCAGAATTTTTAACTTCCAAAAATTAGAAACCATGTAAATAGATGGCAGTTGTTAAATAATAGTCATTTTCTGTTATGCAGTGGTTAAAAGAAATGAACTGGAGACTTGTACACAGACATGAAAGGGTCTCTATTGCAAATTAAGTGAGAACTAAGTAGTGAAACAATTTTTATGGTATGATCTATGTAATGTAGCCAAATAAATTTGTAAATATATATATATGAATCTATATATACATATATGTGTAAATCCGTAGGGAATAGACTATAAACATTCATACCACACTGAGAATGGTTACTTCAGAAAGTAGATTAGATGGGGTGGTGCGATGTGAAAGTACTACTTGAACATTTTGCTTGCTATAACTGTGAATGATTTGACTCATTCCCAATGGGAATGTATTTGTATATTACTTGTGTAATATTTTTAGACATAATAAAAATTTTAAATGCTATTAAATAAGGTTGGATAATGAGAAGGTATAGAGCAGGAGACTGCTGTTTCTCATTATAAGGCTTTGAATAATATTTGACTTTTAAAACCATGCACATACTTTAATTTGATGAAAAAAGTTTTATAAAAATATATTTAAAATATATCCTTTTACTCCTAGTTTCAGAGAAGTAAGTGGCAGAGTTGGCCTTCAAACCAAAGTTGTATTAATAACTTCTAAGGAAATAAAAGGGGGAAAAGATTTAATCTAGTAATGCATTATAATTAAGTGCAATTTTAGCTTTTACCTATATTAAGGGAAAGATGATTATAGTTCCATAATAATGTATATAATAATCTCTAAATAACCAGCTATTATAAAAGTTATAAGTAAGTCCTGATCTATAAAATATCTTGGAAAAAAATAAAATAAAACAGAATAACTTGGACTTTTTTCTTTAAATTCTCCGTATTTGTCTCTAAATCTGATGCACTTATGGTTTCTTCAGTGTTATCCTGCCACAGATAATTTTCTAGAATAAGTGTTTATCCAGACTTGTTAGTGTCTATTTCAAACTGTCTGCTAATATGTATCTCACTTTGAGTCTATAGGATTTAAGTCAGGGCCGGGCGTGGTGACGCACGCCTTTAATCCTAGCACTCGGGAGGCAGAGGCAGGGGGATCTTTGTGAGTTCAAGGACAGCCTGGTCTACAGAGTGAGTTCCAGGACAACTGAGGCTCCAGGAAGACCTTGTCTCAAAAAGACAAAAAAAAACAAAGATTTAAATCAGAAAGAGGAATTACTGTGCTTTGATTATGGGCTTGTATATTTTTCTAGACACAGGGATAGTCTTGTTTTTACACATCCATTTACAGACCAGCATATGTTCTTGGGAATCACTGAACAGGTGACCACATGGTTTTGATATTCCAGTTTTATCAGTCTTCAGTTTCTATAGTACAGATGAATAGTAAAGGACAAATTGCTACCTTTATTTTTATAATGTATGAACAAAGCTTATTCTTACCATTGACATTTTGGAGAAAGGGTTTTCTTGTAGCCCCAGATAGCCTGGAATTGTTTATGGAGACCAGGCTGGCCTCAGTTTCATAAAGATCTGTCTGCCTCTGCCTCGCTTATGCTGTGATTAAAGGTGTATGCCCCAATGTTTACCACCATTAACATTTTTTGTCTTTTTGCGACAGGGTCTCCCTGTAGCCCCAGCTGTCCTGGAACTCACCCTGTAGACCAGGCTGGCCTTGAACTCACAAAGATCCGCCTGCCTCTGCCTCCCAAGTGCTAGGATTAAAGGCATGCACCACCACACACAGCTCCATTAACATTTTTAAATATACTAGAGGTCAAACTATAAATTTTACTTTCAAACAAAATATCTTTGTCATCATTACAAAATGCTTATGCAAGCACATAAGAAAAGAAAAATTTGAAATTTAATATTTAAGAAAATTGGTTAGGAACTACAAAGCTAAAGTTACTGGAGGCACTGAGGATGTGGGGATTAAAGCAAAGCAATGTCTAGTGTTATGAAGTATGTGCTAATCTCTTGCATGGGGATTGGCTCACTGATCATTGTAACAAACTAATGAAGTTGATATTAGCATTCTTCCTGATTTCAACATAAAGATGGAGGCTCAATGTGGTTAAAAGAGCTCCCAGGGAGCAGGCTTGTTGCCTCACACCTTTAATCTCAGCACCCTACAAACAGAGGCAAGTAGATCTCTGTGATGCTATCTGAGGGTACAGGGAGACACTGTCTCAAAACACAAAAACAAACACACAAACTAAAAAGTTGGCCATAGTTACTCATACCTGTAATCCCAACACTCAAGAGCTGAAACTGCAGAACTGAGCCCAGCCTGGGTTATAGAGTGGCTACCAGGTCAGCCTGGGCTGAAGTATGAGACCCTGTCTCAAGAGAAATTATTTAAAAAGAAAAAAGATTTACCAAGAATTATATATCTAAGAAGTAGTAGAGCCATCATTTGACCCTTAGGCCTAGTCTCACAACTGTAACTTTGCCAAACATTATACTGTGATACCCAGGAATGTATATGACATCCCATGGTGAGATTTATGCACTGAGAGTCATATATGACACTCAACTACTCATCACACCACCACCTCACTTATAAGTGAAATGACAAGAAGCTAACAGTGTCTTCATTGACAACAACTGCCAGTAAAAGCTTAGTGGTTTCGGTTTGTCTTATTGCAGATAAGTGGTATGAAAGTAAATTCTTAAATTTATTTACCTTTGTATCCCTATATTTGGAATTCCTTTTACTGCAGTGCTTGACATTAAGCTAATACCCTATACTGAGAGACAGGAAGGAGAAAATTGCATTGCAAATGTGCCAAGATAGGATCCTGTAAGAAAGGATCCTGTTTGTAACTAGCATAATGTTCCCAGAGAGTTCAGTATCCAAGAAACTGGGTTTCTCTTAGAAGAAAAATTCTGTCTGCATCTTAGGAGATAATGTGATTAATTGATTCAATTATGTTTTCTTCCTTTCTTCTGACCCCCTAGAAAGCATAGATTCAAATCATCATCAAATCTTTAACAATTGCTTAAAACATTTCCACATAAGGGTATTATTCGTGTCCTACAATTTTCTCTATTTTTTGTAATGTCTTCTTTATTCCTGAGAGCTTCATACATTTACAAAATGAAATATGATCATTTGTACCCCTGTTTCTCCCCTTCGATTTCTCCCATGTCCCCCAATATCATGTCTTTTTTTTATAATCTACTAAATCCAGTTAGTGCTTACATATACATGGGTGTGGAGCCATCGACTGGGGCAAGGGAACCCGATCAAGTGGACACACCTTCAAAGAGAATGATCCTGTCTTCTCCAGAAACTACAAACCACCAATAACTCCTGGTAAGGGGTGTAGCCTGGAGATGACCTGTATTGGATTTTTGGCTATCTTAACTTTGTACAAGTCTTCTACATGTAACCAGAACTGCTGTAAATGTATGATGGTGATAGCTCTGTAATGTCCACAAAACAGCATTTCACAGCATTCCTCCCCACCCTCTGGGTCTTGCATTCTTTACACCTCCTCTTCCATAATAACTGAGCCTTGGGGTAGTGGTGGGGTTAATATAGATGTTCCATTTAGGACTGAGCACTTACTCTCTTATTTTCTATACTTTGACAAGTTATTCATTATTCCATTTACTGCTGCTCACTTAAAAAAAGAAGTGAAGCTTCTTGACCAAGGTTAAGAGCATCCCAGGTCTTGGGTATAAACATAAATGCTTAGATGGTAATTTGACAGCATGACCATTTAGAAAAATAATAATAACATGTTCTGTTCTAGGGCCTATGACTTCCCAAGCCATGGATTTTGGCCAAGATTATAGTACGAGGCATGGATTCTCTCCTGTGGAGCAGGCCTGAAATCCAATCAGAAAGGTGTTAGTTACACCATAACAATTATCTACTATTGTACCAGTGGGTAGATTCAATATTGTAGCATTCAAGTTTCAGCACTTAGTAAGAAGTCTGCATAGCACCTTCTAATACTATGAAAGATAGCCATCAGAGAGGAAGGTTCCTAGTTACTTCCAGATTGATTTCTCCTTGTCCTCCAACCAAAGTATATGGTGTCTTAAGCATTAGGGTCTTACCATCTAATTATGCTGGGAAACGAAGAACAATAGCAGCAGCTTATGTTGTTTGGTAGACCTCTGGTTCCTCTGACTGGTAGCTTGAAGTCCTTTGCATCGTTTCAGAACTTTTGGGTTATTTTTTATTTTTAAAAATTTCAATTTAGTATAACCTTAAATGTTAATGGACTAAACTCCCCAATCAAAAGACATAGACTGGGTGATTGGATTAGGAAACAAAATCCATCTATATGCTCTTTACAAGAAACCCATCACAATCTCAAGGATAGGCACCAACTTAAGGTGAAGGGATGGGAAAAAATTCCAAGCAAAGGGTACCAAAAAGAAAGCAGGTGTTGCTATTTTAATATCAGACAAAATAGACTTAAAATTAAAAGAAATCAAAAGAGACAAAGAGGGCCACTACATCTTTTTTTTTTTTTTTTTTTTTTTTTTTGTCTTTTCGAGACAGGGTCTCCCTGTAGCCCCAAACTCACTCTGTAGACCAGGCTGGCCTTGAACTCACAAAGATCCACCTGCCTCTGCCTCCCAAGTGCTAGAATTAAAGGTGTGCAACACCACACCTGGCAGCCATTACATCTTTATCAAAGGAAAAATTGACCATGATGACTTATATATGCACCAAACTCTGGTGCACCAAACTTTATAAAGAAAATTCTTCAGGACCTCAAGGTAAGAATAACCCCAGCACACGAATAGTAGGGAACTTCAATACCCCAATAAGTTCTTTCAATAGATCAACAGGACAAAGAACAAACAGAGAGACGTCTGAACTGAATGAAACAATACACCAAATGGACCTCACAGACATTTACCAAATATTCCACCCAAACACCAGAGAATACACTTTCTACTCAGCACCCCAAGGAACATTCCCCAAAATAGACCACATACTGGGACAAAGGAAAAAACTCAAAAAATAGAAAAAGATTGAAATAATTTCATGCATTCTATCAGACCACAGTGCAATAAAACTCAATATCAACACCAGGATAAACACTACGACCTACAAGAACATATGGAGACTGAACAGCACTCTCCTGAATAATGAATGGGTCAAGGAAGAAATAAAGAAATAAAAGCATTCCTGGAACTGAATGACAAAAATTCAACATAACAAAACCTATGGGACACTTTAAAAGCAGTCCTAAGAGGGAAGTTAATAGCCCTGAGTGTGTACATCAAAAAATCAGAAAGATCACAAGTGAACGATCTAACAAGGCAGCTAAAAACACTTGAGAGACAACAATAGATGAACCCCAAACACAGCAGACACGAAGAAATAACAAAAATCAAAGCAGAAATCAATGAAATTGAAACAAAGAAAACCATACAAAAAAAAAATCAATGAATGCAAATTTAGTTCATTGTGAGAATAAACAAGATAGACAGACCTTTAGCCCAGTTAACCAAAAGAAAGAAGGAACAACTCCAAATCAATAGAATCCATGATGAAAGGGGAAATACCACAACAGACAATGAAAAGATCCAGACAATCATAAGGGAAAAAAAAAAAAACTATACTCTACTAAGTTTGAAAACCTAGAAGAAATGGATGAATATCTGAGATCCTGGGAATCACCAAAGCTCAACCAAGAAGAGATCAACAGATTAAACAGACCAGTAATATATGAGGAAAGTGAAGATTTAATAAGAAACCTCCCAACTAAAAAAAGCCCAGGCCCAGACAGGTTCACAGCAGAATTCTATGAAATATTTCAAAAAAGACTTACAACCGTTATTACTCAAATTGTTTAGAAGGATACAGAGGGAATTCTCCCAAATTCCTTCTATGAAGCCAGCTTCACTCTCTTACCAAAACCAGGCAAAGATACAACCAAAAAGGAGAACTACAGACCCATCTAATTAATGAACTCAGATGCAAAAATTCTAAACAAAATACTTGCAAATCACATACAGATCCACATCAAGGAGATCATCCATCATGACCAAGTTGGATTCATACCAGAAATGCAGGGATGGTTCAACATACGTAAATCAATAAATATCATAAAACATGTAAATGGAAAAGACAAATGCCACATGATCATCTCAATTGATGCAGAAAAAGCCTTTGACAAAATCCAGCATCCCTTCATGCTTAAAGTCCTAGAGGGAATTGAATTAGAAGGATCATTCCTCAATGTAATCAAAGCCATATACAGGAAACACACAGCCAATATCATCCTAAATGGGGAAATGACAGAAGCATTCTCCTTAAAGGTAGGAACATGGCAAGGCTGCCCCCCTATCACCACTCCTTTTCAATATAGTGCTTGAAACACTTGCTAGGGCAATAAGGCAAGAGAAGGAAATTAAAGGATTCTAATTGGAAAAGAGGAAGTCAAACTATCCCTTTTTTGCTGATGATATGATTATTCACTTAAGCGATGCTAAAAACTCCACCAGAAATCTCCTAGAAATGATTAAGAACTTCAGTAAAGTGGCAGGATACAAAATTAACCTAGAGAAAATAGTAGCCTTT
Organism: Rhizomys pruinosus; assembly: GCA_009823505.1. Taxonomy (NCBI): domain Eukaryota; kingdom Metazoa; phylum Chordata; class Mammalia; order Rodentia; family Spalacidae; genus Rhizomys; species Rhizomys pruinosus. The sequence goes on along the minus strand of VZQC01002242.1, from coordinate 466,467 downwards.
CTTTTACACCAACAACAAGCAAGTGAAGAAGGAATACAAGGAGACCTTCCCACTCACAATAGCTCCCAAAACAATAAAATACCTAGGAACAAACCTAGCCAAAGACACAAAAGATCTCTACAACAAAAATTTTAAACCCCTGAAGAAGGAAATTGATGAAGACATCAGAAGATGAAAAAACCACCCATGCTCATGGATTGGGAAAATTAATATAGTAAAAATATCCATTCTACCCAAACTCTTGTACAAATTTAATGTAATCCCAATTAAAATCCCCAAGAATTTCTTCACAGGCTTGGGAAAAAATCCTTCATTTCATTTGGAGAAACAAAAGACCCCAAATAGCCAAAGCAACCGTGAGTGAAAAGAGCAATACAGGGGGAACTCTATACCAGATTTCAAACTATACTATAGGGCTATAGTCATAAAAACAGCTTGGTACTGGCACAAAAACAGACCTGTTGACCAATGGAACAAAACTGACTATCCAAACTTCAGCACATACAATTTGAGCCATCTCATATTTGACAAGGGGTCCAATAAGACACAATGGAGGAAAGACAGCATCTTCAGAAAGTGGTGTTGGCAAAACTGGATCCCCACTTGTAGAAGAATGAAATTAATCCCCCAGAACTCACCTTGCACAAAAGGCAACTCCAGATGGATCAAAGATCTCAACATGAAACCCCAAACTCTGGAGGCAATAGAAGAAAAATTCAGCAGCAGACTACAAGACATAGGCATAGGAAAAGACTTCCTAAATCAGACAGTAGCTGCACAAGAATTAAGGTTGACAATTGACAAATGGAACCTCATTAAACTCAAAAGCTTCTGTATATAAAAAGAAACAATAAAAGAAGTGAAGAGAAAACCCACAGTGTGGGAGGAAACCTTCACCATGGATACATCAGACAAAGCATTGATTTCCAGAGTATATAAACTACACAAAAAAAAAGAAGAAAGAAAACAAATAACTCACTCAAAAGATGGAGCAAAGAGCTGAACAGAGACTTCACCAGTGAGGAATTAGAGATGGCTGAGAAACATCTTAAAAAATGTTCAACATTGGGCTTGGAGAGATGGCCTAGCGGTTAAGAGTGCCAACTGCTCTTGAAGAGGATACAGGTTCGATCCCCAGCACCCACATTGAGGCTGAGAACCATCTTTAACTCCAGTTACAGGGGAATCCAACACACTCTTCTGACCTCCACATCAGTGCACAACATGGGTGCACAAACTTACATGCAGACAGTACATTCATACATATAAAAAAATTTAAAAATTTTTAAATGTTCAACATTGCTAATAATTAGGGAAATCCAAATTAAAACCAATTTAAGATATCATCTCACTCCGATAAGATTGGCTAGGGTCAAGAAAATAAATGATACCAAGTGCTGGAGAGGTTGTGGGGAAAGGGGAACACTCATCCATTGCTGGTGGGAATGTAAACTTGTACAGCCACTATGGAAAGCAGTGTGGAGAACCCTTAGAAGACTCAAAATGAGCTTACCACATGACCCAGTCATACCACTCCTGGGTATATACCCACAAGACTCATCTTACCACAGAGATACATGCACAGCTATATTTATTGCAGCTCTGTTCACAATAGCAAAAAGCTGGAACCAACCCAAATGCCCCTCAACTGACGAGTGGATAAAGAAAATGTGGTATATCTACACAATGGAGTTCTGTGCAGCAGTAAAAAAAGACAACATCATGAACTTTGCAGGTAAATGGATAGAACTGGAAGATATTATGTTAAGTGAAGTAACAGTCCCAGAAAAACAAACAACGAATTGTATCCCTCATCTGTGGATGCTAGCTAGCACCAATAACCCAGTTGTAAATATTTCTTGTGGGAGTGATGCATATTGGAAAAAAACCAACAACACCAACAACAGAAAAGACTGCATCAAAGAACTGACTGAAATGGTGAATCTGGTGGGGTGGGAGGGTTGGGAGGGGGACATGGGTCTATATTTGATTAATGTATATTTAATTGATATGAGTTTAACAGGTATCCAAATTTGCTCAAACTTTGTCTACGTATTATATGGTATTTTAGGACTTAGTAAAAGTAAAAATGTCTATATTAAACAACATTGGTTAAAAGGTTTTAATAAAAATGGCAATACATTTAAGCTAATTGGAAATATAAATTGTTCACATTTGTTTTACTTATAATTTGTATAACAACAACTTTGGGGTTAATGTATGCAAATGTTCTCTATAATTTTTGTGTTGTACAGTATCATCTTGTAACATTTTCTTTTACCTGTAGAATAATTTAACTAAAGGAATTAAGTTTGCTTCCCAAATTAACAACATACAGTCAATGACAAACAGCTTGGGTAAATTTAATGAAAATTTACACCTTGATTCCTGCCTATAGGTATGTCTAATACAACTGCCTTTTTGAGATTCATGGGTCAAAAAATAAAAACCTAAAATAAAAAGGGGGGATACAGTTATATATTAAAGATTTTGTCAAATTTTTCTATTTAAATCTTAAAATTAACTATGGGAAAAGATTCGCATGTTCCCACAGGTCAAAATGTCACCAACCTAATGTCTGAGAAAGAAATGATACAGCTTTGCATTGTGCAGGATGTACCAAGAAATACCAGCAAAGAATTTGGCCCATCTAAACATTAAAAGGAAGAAAAGCTTCAGACTCCTACAGGCATCAAACTTCTCTATGGATCCTATTTTTGCAATAAATGTTCATAATGTGTCCTAATGAACTTTACCTTCCAGGTGCCACAAAGTTTTAATCTGAGAGACTTTCTTACCTCCTTTTCATATAACAAAGAAAAACATGATGGTAGTGAAGTCATTTCCTAACTATAAATTAGAGCCAACTGTTATAGAGGTAATCTCTTATAAAACTGGTATAACTGCTTTCTTTAATTGACTAATAGACATAGGAACTGTGAAAGGATAATTCTCTATTCAGAGCCAAATATAATACTAAAGTCTTTATAAGCTGTGTAATTAAGCAAAATATATTAATACAGGAGAGCTCTGATATCAACAATGGATTATTCTGTCAAGGAGATGTTGGCTAGGGGATCCAAGCCCAAAAAAGGTAAAGGCTTTTTGCTTGTGTATTAGTCACTTTTCTGTTGCTGTGCAAAAGCACCATGACCAAGGAACTTATAAAAGGAAGAGTTTATTTGAGCTTACGATTGGTGGTTCCAGGTAATTAGAGTTCATTGTGGTGGGAGGCGTGGCAGCTGGATCTGGAGCAGCAAGCCGAAGGTCACATCTCGCAAAGAACACAGGAAGCCAAGAGAGAGAGACTGGAGACCAAGAGGCTTGTTAAAACTCACTAAGCCTGCCCCCAACAACGCACTTCCTCTAGCATGGCCACACCCTCCAAGACCTCCACAAACAACACCACCAACTGGAGACAAATGTCTGAATACCTAGAGCCTATGGGGGACACTCCTTCAAACCCACATTCCACTTCCTGGCCCCCATAGGCTCCTGACCATATAAAATGCAAAATGCATTTAATCCACCCTTAAAAGTCCCCACAGTCTTTACCAGTCTCAATGCCATTCAAAAGTCCACAGTACAAGTCTCCTCTGAGAGAGGAGGCCAGTCTCCCAAACTGTAAGCTCTTGTAAAATCAAAAGACAAATTACATACTCCCAACATACAGTGGAACCGAATACACATTCCCATCCAAAAAGGGAGGAATAGAGGCATAGTGAGGAAATACCAGACCAAAACAAGACTGAAAACCAGCAGGGCAAAAACCAAGTCCAGTAGCTCCACATGCAACTTCTGGGACTTGACTTCCAAAGGGCTTAGACAGCTCAGCTCTTCCAGCTTTGCTTGCAACAAACATCTCTTTCTTAGGCTGGTACCATTCCCTGTATGCAGCTCTCCTTGGCAAATATCTCACAGGTCCGGCATCTCGAAAGTCTTCTTGGGTTCTCTGCTCCCAACCAGACTTCACATTCACAGCTTCATGCAATGGCCTATCAGGGCCTACTTTATGCAGGGACACCCCTGTTGTGCTCTGCCTGACCTTGGCAGCTCTCTGAAACCGTGGAGGAAGAACTGATGACCCCTTCACTCTTGCAAACTTCATGCCTCTAAAGCCAGCACCACGTGAATGAAATTGCCGAATCTGGCTGCAAGTTCGGGATGGAATCTCTCCTACATTAACCACATTTGCAATTTTTCTCTGCCCTGGACTTGGAGGATTAGCTGGGTGCGGTCTTGCCCTGAAAGTATTGATTCTGTTGTTTACTTGTAAATCTCAAGGCCTCTCCTTAATTGCTTTAATCTCCTTATCAAAAGGAAACTCTCTTTCACAAGCCTTCGCACCACCTTTAATCTTCCTACTGGGGTTTTCAGATCCAAAGTGTACATTCTGCATTTCTTTCTGCCCCATCTGCTCTTCTTCACTGTAGATCTGTATAATATTCAACATTAAAAGCCATGCCACCATTTCTATATTAGGCTGTCTTAAAATATCCTCCACCAAAGACATCAGTCCATTGCTTTTCAACTTAGCATCAGGCAAGCATCTGGGCTGTGGGCAAACTGTGGCCAGACTCTTTATCAAAATATCCCGGCTGCTGCCTAAGTCTTTATTTTCCCCTGGAACCACATCTTTACAGCAATGCTTTCTTCCAGGCCTCCACTAGAATGGCCCTTTAAGCTCTGCTTACAGTAGTCAACAGCTTTTCTAGCCCAAAGTTCCAAAGTCTTCCATATTTCTCCAAACATCCACATGGTCAGGTTCTTCACAGCCAACAGCCCACTCTCTGGTACCAAACTACTGTATTAGTCATTTTTCTGTTGCTGTGATAAATCACCATGACCAAGGAACTTATAAAAGGAAGAGTTTATTTGAGCTTACGATTGGCGGTTCCAGGGAATTAGAGTCCATTGTGGCGGGAGGCATGGTGTCTGGATCTGGAGCCGCAAGCTGAGGGTCACATCTCGCAAAGAGCACAGGAACCCAAGAGAGAGAGACTGGAGACCACGAGGATTGTTAAAACTCACTAAGCCTGCCCCCAACAACGCACTTCCTCTAGCATAGCCACACCCTCCAAGACCTCCAAAAACAGTGCCACCAACTGGAGACAAATGTCTGAATACCTAGAGCCTATGGGGGACACTCATTCAAACAACCACAGCCTGTAAACTGGAATACCTGCAAGAAGAGAGGTGGTAAGGCCCTGCTGTAGAATACCTGGTGTAAACATGGGAAAGATGTATTCATACCACACTTGCAAGTGCAAAGTTGGTCTCTGGAATACCAGAGAGTGTTCCAAAGGCCACTAAATAAATAAATCAAAAATTGGTCTCCTTGCGTCAAGCAAGACTCCTCTGTCAACATCAGCTATACCTCACCTGCCTGGAAATACTGTGCAGCAGAGGCAGCCATATGTCTGTATATCCCAAATCAAATTGGCTATGAGCTCTCTCCTTGGAGGAATAATTCACGGCTGATGCCACAAGCTTACATCCTCTAGTGGTTAGGAGATGTTATAAGCCACAGGAAGACCTTGTCATCTTTTACAGAAAAGCTATAGTTCATGGAGTAGCATACCATCCAAACATCTGTGTCTATACCAACATAACTTACCATAATAATCAGTACTATTTAAATGCCTGTATATCTAATTGCTTGTGCTTCATTAGTGGGACTAAAAGGTTATCCCTGGATAAACTGCCAACCCACGAAAGGAAACAGCCTGAACTGATCGGAGTCCAAAATGACATCTCCAGAGAAAGTAGACTGTTTTGCTTCTTGCCCACTTGTGCCCCTTTTCTAAAGCCTAGGGAACAATCTGTGGAAGAGGGGGCATGATAGAATGTAAGGGTTGCGATTGGGGTGAATTATGAAACTACAGCAATATAGACTGGACTCTTATTTTTGATCAACTTGATTGTACATACAAGCCCCTTCAGCTGTACAATGGGGTCCTCAGGTTGTATAAGTTTGGGCATAGCTGCTTGCAAATTGGTTTTACATGAAGGATACTTGTATTCATTTACTTATTACTTATTATTTTAAAAATTGCAATTTAGGGTCTGAGGGTATATTTCTGTTGGGGAGCACTTAGCACATACAAGGCATAAAGTTAACTGTCAAGCAAAAAGAAATTAGTGATACATGTTTGTAATCTCAGTGATCAGGAAGAATAGGTAGGATAAGAAGGTCAAGGTCAGGGATGGAGAGATGGCTCAGTGGTTAAGAGCACCAACTGCTTTACCAGAGGACCCAGGTTCAATTCCCAGCACCCACATGGCAGCTACGAACTGTCTTTATGCTGGGCTTGGTGGTGCATGCCTTTAATCCTAGCACTCAGGAGGCAGAGGCAGGCAGATCTCTGTGAGTTTCAGGCCAGCCTGGTCTACAGAGTGAGTTCCAGGCCAGCTGGGGCTACAGGGAGACCCTGTCTCAAAAAAAAAAAAGGTCAAGATCATCCTCATCAGCTACATAGCAATTGCCATCAAGTCCAGCTTGAACTATATAAGGCACTGTCTCAAAAAAAAAAGTCTAAAGGCAAACTAAAGATATGAAAAGGGAGATTTTGAAAAAAGAAAAGAATGAAGTTGGCAAAGCCCAGCTTCAGCCCATGAAGCAAAATTCAATTTAGAAGCAGACACTGAGATTATATGAAGTAGGAATTATGAATTTAGACATCATACATTCAGTTTGAGAAAGACAAGTGATAAATAAAAAGCCAACATTCAGTGCTTATAGGGAGAAACTGCCAGGCATGTGGTCAGGTCAGTACGTCCTGTAGCCAACCTCCCACATGGGCAACACAAAGAGAATTCAGAGTTCCAGTTCTCAATATGAGAAGTGGGCATATGTATCTTAGAAACCAGAAAAGATAAAAAACCATGTTCCTAGTGAGTAGCTTAGCAACTTAATGAAAATCTGCTTAAGGGAAAGGTGTAGGGAAATATTGAAATAACACTTTTGGACTTACTTTGAATTAAAATCCTGATTTCTTTTTCAAAATTTCAAAATAAATCCATAGTCTATCTCCATGCTTCTATCCTTCTAAAGAAGCAGAAAACTCTGATCACACAGTCAGCTAGCTCTCTATTTGCATTCTTGATTGGCATGATGAGGGCTGCATCACAGTTTGCCAATATCATATATTACATGAGACCAAAGAGGAGTCTACCCAAACCTGCAGCATGTGGTAGGCAATCAACCACCATAAAGGAAATGAATTGCATGTCCTTGGAGAATTGAATCATTATGCACTTATCAAGCATCATTCTCAGCCATATCTATGTCTGTGGTATTAGTATGATATTCATTGTTAGACTCTGAGCTGTTGTGATAGCTTCAGGTTCGCTAAGCTGATAAATATTTCACAGTACCCTCTGAATAATCACAAGTATTTGTTATGATGGTCTCTATTCAGTAGTCTATCTCTTGGATGTATTTTTTTATCTCAGAGGAAAAAAGAAAAATCAACATAATTAAAGGCAAAGAAGATCAACAAAATTATAGAATGTCAGACCTGAAGAGAATCCTGAATATCACCATTCTACAAATATTCCAGCCAAGTACTCCTATGAGAAAGGATAGGTGTTATGTACCCCATCAACATATGACAATCCTCAAAGACCAGTAGCTTATCTAAATCATTTCTTTTACATATCCTACTTAATTCTACAAGTAATTAAGTCTCATTTCTTCATCTTAAGAATAAATATTATAGTTATGTTTACCCCAATTGCTGGACTTTACACCTCAATGAGATTATGTATTGAACACTAGGCATAGGGGCTAGAGAGATAGTTAAGAGCACTTACTGCTCTTGCAGAGCACATGACCTCAGTTCCCAATATCAGTGTTAGGTTGTTCACAAATACCTATAACTCCATATCCAGGGAATCCAACCAATCCTCTTCTGGCCTCCATAGATACTAGCACTTCACATTCACATGCCCACCCACAGATACACATGCAAATGACATGATTAAAAGTAAAAATGAAGGGCTACAGAGAGGGTTCAGTGTCTAAGAACACTGGCTACTCTTGCAGAGGACCTGGGTAGATTTTCAGCACCCACATGGTGACATGCAGATGGTTATCTGCAACTCCAGTACCAGAGGATCCAACGCCCTCTTCTGACATCTGCAAGCACTACACAGCATTAGTGCCCCTACATATATGCAAGCAATACACTCATACACATAAAATAAAAATAATAAATAAAATATCTTGAATTTTTTGGTCTTTTTATTTATTATTTTATGTGTATGAGTATACTGTCTGCATGTAGGTGGTGTACCCATGTCATGCAACGCTGTGGAGTTCAGAAGAGGGTGTTGGATTCCCCTGGAACTGGAGTTAAAAATGGTTCTTAGCCACCATGTGGGTACTGGGTATCAAGCTGGCATCCTCTGTAAGAGCAGTAGCTACACTTAACCACTTGAGCCATCTCTCCAGCCCCTTTTGGTCTTTTTGAGTCAGGCTCTCCCTGTAGATCACCTGGCCTGGAACTCACTCTGTAAACCAGGCCAGCCTTGAACTCATAGACATCTGCCTGCCTCTGCCTCCCAAGTGCTAGGATTAAAGGCTTGCACCACCACACTCGGCTAAGTTTGATTTTTTTTAATTTCTTTCAAAATCGTTAAGGAACTGGATCAACAAGCCTCCTATTTTGTGACCACATACTGGTAACCAAAATCTGAACAAATACAAAAAAACTGAAGTAATTCCATGTCTTCTATCATATCACACTGCAATAAGTCTTCAAATGAACAGTAAAAGAAGCTCTAGTAAGTACATGAACTCATGGATATTAAAAAAAAAAAAACACTTTCTTGAATGATGAATGGGTAAAAGAAGAAATCAAGAAAGAAATAAATGTGTTCCTGGAACTAAAAGAAACAGATAATACAAGACAACAAAACCTCTGAGAAACATTAAAAACAGTCCTAAGAGGGAAGTTTGAAGCTCTAAGTGCCTACATTTAAAAAACTGGAAAAGAGATTTGGGGCGTAAACTCTCTCCTGGGCTGCTGCTAGGGGGTCGCGTCTCTGAAGCCTTCTGGGCAGGACCACCCTTCGCCTTTGGAGCCGGGACCAGAAGATTGGTGGGTTTTGGTCAGTGCCTGTGCACATTTGTGTGGGCTGGCCGGAAGTCACTCAGGCAGGTACTTTTGGGGGTGGACTCTCTCCTAGGCTGCTGCTAGAGGGTCGCGTCTCTGAGGCCTTCTGGACAGACCACCCTTTGCCTTTGGAGCTGGGACCAGAGGGTCGGCAGGTTTGGGTCGGTGCTTCTGCACCTTTGTGTGGGCTGGCCAGAAGTCACTCAGGCAAGTACTTTTGGGAGTGGACTCTCTCCTGGGCTGCTGCTAAGGGGTTGCATCTCTGAGGCCTTCTGGGTGGGACCGCCCTTCGCCTTTGGAGCCGGGACCAGAGGGTTGGCGGGTTTGGGTCGGTGCCTCTGCACCTTTATGCAGGCTGGCCAGAAGTCACTCAGGCAGGTACTTTTGGAAGTGGACTCTCTCCTGGGCTGCTGCTAAGGAGTCGCATTTCTGAGGCCTTCTGGGCTGGACTGCCCTTCGCCTTTGGAGCTGGGACAAGAGGGTCAGAGGGTTTGGGTCAGTGCCTCTGCACCTTTGTGTGGGCTGGCCGGAAGTCACTCAGGCAGGTACCGGGGTGCGGGCTCAGTCAGGCATATACCCCCCACCCGGCCACCGCTGGAAATCAGTGAGAATGCAAGGGGACTTTTTTTTTTTTTTGAGAACCTTCAGAACAAGAAGAGAAGAGTGCTTTGGCTTTCAATATCCAATATATAAACAAAATTGAAAGCCTGAAACCTAGACAACTCAATACTCCATAAACAAGGAGGAGGAAAAAAAAGCATCTGAAAGAGGAAAGCAAAACCA
>VZQC01002242.1:403418-443221 GCA_009823505.1 Rhizomys pruinosus | reverse complement strand
TATATATATATGCTGTATCAATGCAAGTTGGAGAGAACAACAACAAAAGAACTGGAAAAAAAAAACTCTGGAAAGACTCAGAAAAAAAGGCAGGACATGTATGGCAGAGTACAGGGACTTGGGCTGGGTGAAGGGCCTGGAAAGGGAAGCAACTCTAGATTCAATTGAGAAATGATGTATGACCCATGGAAAAAGTTTAATAACAATAAGAAATAAATAAGATAAACAAATGAAAAATAAAAAGAAAGACTTTGTATAGGTTGGAGAACTTAGCAAGGTAGTGAATGGTAAACTCACATTACAGAAACAGTGACAAATTTCACATCATTGTTGAAGCTTGGTAGCACAGTTTTGTCAGTAAACAATTGTCTACATACTCAGGTGCCTTGGATTGTGGTCTGAAGCACCTAACATTCCATAAGATTGGGGAGCTTAATTTTTTCCCTGCATTTATATTGGTCCCACCCCCACTGGGGGACCAGAAGTCCATGACAAGACTGCCACTCTATCAGAGGCAAGAGCCCAAGCCAGGGTTCTCACTACAGACATCCAGCAGCTCGTTAATTACATATTTCGATTAGTGAGATGAATCACTTTGTCTTTCTGGATGACAATCTCCCTTTCATTGCATAGATGTCTTATTTTGTTCCGCACTCCTTAGCAACTCAGCTTCTGACATTTCCATTTCCTTACCAGACTAGAAGCATAAATAAAAGAAGAAAAGTATGTGGGGGGCAGGGCTGGGGGAGATAGCTATTCCTGAAATCCATGAATCTTGTTATACTTGAGGTTTTTCTCCTGGAGTTTCTTGAATCAATTAATTTGAAAGCATAAATGTATTGGCTAAAAACAAATGGAGAGTTATCTTTTGCACAATTGCTTTTTACTTTTTGAAGCCAAATCCCATCAAGAGCACAAATCAAAGGACAATCTTGTAAACCCACCCTGAGTTGACTTTATAGACTTCCTTTGGCAAGAAAGCTGTGTTTACAGACGTCTCTGATGTCATTCCTACATAGGAAAATATAACACATGGGATGGCAGTCACAAAAATTGAAGGAAAAGCCAAGGAAGATGGAAATTTGAGACAATGGAGGTTCTTTTTTTCAGAGTCAACAACTTCAAAACCATGCTTGATGCTGCAAAACACCCACCCGAGTGTGGCATATACAAATATTTCCTCATGGTTACTTTTTCATAAAAATAAGTTTCACAGCTCCAGGAGAGGAAGTAACAAAATGCTCCAGGCATGAGATTGAATTTGAAATGATACATAACCAAAAGGAAAAATGTTCATCTTTGGGAGAGCCAGAGAAGAGGTAAGGATGAGGCCAAGGTTGAGGTAAAAAAAAAAATGGTGAGCATGTGAAGGGGGCAGCGACAATGTCAAATACATACGAGTCCTTAAAAGTTGGGATCATGTTTTTAAATTGGATTTTAGAATGAATAGAGAGCTGGAGAACAGGATGGAATACAAAAGTAACACAGTGCTGAAAAATGGGATTACATGCTATGTGTCACTAATTTTCCCCAGACATTGCTTCAGCAAGATGATCTCTATTTAATGTTCCACTGCTTTTACTGTGTATGCACCAAGCTCTTCCTCAAAAATGATAACTACAGCATATCTGAATACAGATTATGTTACTGTATGTGCGGTTTCATAGAAAATAATCCTACAGTATGGCATGCATATACTCGTGGAGAAGAAAAAAAAAGCTAATTAACTGCATTTCCTTCCCACTGCAGTACGCTGATACCCATGTATTATTCTATACTTTTCATAGGACACAGGTCCAAGAATTGTTTAGCTGGATTGTTTAATCGATATCTCACAAGGATGAGGTCAAATGTTCACTGGAAATGTAATCTAATTTAAAAGTTAAGGTCACTTGCTAAATTAACCACTTATTGGAGAATTTTATTCCTTATGATTATAGAAATTATGCCTTCTGTTCCCTAGAGGAGCCTGCAATTCTTTACCACATACCCATCTTTAAAATATAACAGTTTGGGGGCTGGAGAGATAGTCTAGCAGTTAAGAGCACCGACCGCTCTTGCAGAGGACCCGGATTCGATCCCCAGCAACCACATGGCGTCCGAGAACCATCTGAAACTCCAGTTCCAGGAGAACTCCAGTTCCAGGGGAATCCGAGACCCTCTCTGACCTCTGCAGCATTGCATGACACGGGTGCACAAACCTACATGCAGACAGTACATTCATGCACATACAAAAATAAATAATTTTTTTATTTTTTTATTAATTTTATTTATTTCTGTATGTGTATGAATGTACTGTCTGCATGCAAGTTTGTGCACCCATGTCGTGCAATGCTGCGGAGGTCAGAAGAGGGCGTCGGATTCCCCTGGAACTGGAGTTCTCCTGGAACTGGAGTTTCAGAGGTTCTTGGCCGCCATGTGGGTGCTGGGGATCGAACCCGGGTCCTCTGTAAGAGCGGTCAGTGCTCATAACCGCTAGACCATCTCTCCAGCCCCCAAAAAATAAATAAAATTAAAAAATAAATAAATAAATACAATATAACAGTTTGGGGGCTGGGCGTAGTAGCACATGCCTTTAATCCAAGCAATTCTGAGGCAGAGGCAGGCAGATCTCTGTGAGTTCAAGGCTAGCCTGGTCTACATAAGGAGTTCCAGGACAGCTGGGGATGCAGGGAGACCCTATCTCAAAAAGACCCAAAAAATATAGAGAGATAGATAGATAGATGATAGATAGATAGATAGATAGATAGATAGATAGATAGATAGATAGTTTGCATCCTAAAGCAAAAAGAAAGGCTAAATCTCAGCATTTAGGAGGTAAGGAAGGAAGATTAGAAGTTCCAGGTCATCTTTTGCTACATATCAAACCCTAGGCTAGCCTAGGCTGCATGACACTCTACCTTAAGAACAAATTCTTGACTCATCACCCAGGTAGGTGTCTGGCCTGCAGTCTTGTTGCTGCCCATGCTGGGTATTTGCTACCCACCACTAGAACCATAGAGAGGAACTGTGTGCGTGGATAGAAGGATAGACACTGGTGCACACACTCATTGCCCAGGTGGGGTCCGGCACTAGTGGGCCAAAGGAGTAACCCCTCCACCCCCCACCCCTGCTCAAGCTACTGGTACTGTGGTGAAAAGTATAAGCTGCTGGTGCTAAAGTTTACCGTGGTTGAGACAATCCAGCAGTGTCAAATTATTCTAGGCTGCACAGCCAAAGCTGAGGTAGAAACCAGCAGGAAGTAAACTGAATGACCAACTGGTCCTCCATATTAACATTTGAGATTAGCAACAGAAGCCGAACAAACGAAGGAGGGGGGAATACTAATGCACAGGCCAAAGCCACAACGGAAAAACAGCAATATGGGAAAAGCTAATAATAAATCCCCACCGAACTCAACCAGTCCTGTAGGAGATCCCAACAAGGAGATCTCTCTGGAAGGAAACTGAGACACCAACCTTAGGAGAACAATTGTAGACATATTCAAAGAGTATAAAGAACAAATCAGAAAACTAAAGGGAGAGAATGAAAAACTCATGAAGAAAATAGAAGGAAAGAATGATAAACCCCAGAAAGAGCTAAAGAGAGAGATTGACAAATTCCAAAAAGAACTAGAGGAAGAGAAATAGAAACTCCAAGAAGAATTAGAGGAAGAGAAAAACAAAGTCCGAAAAGAACTAGAGAGAGAGAATGACAAACTCCTGAAGGAAGTGGAAACACTGGAAGGATCTCAGGCTGAAAGGAAAAAAGAAACTGACCAATGAACCAAGGAGCTACAAGAAGAGAATGAAAAGCTCCAAAAGAAAGTGGAAATACTGAAGAAATCACAGGACAAAATGACAAAGGAAATTGAAAATTCATCCAATCATCAGGAAAGCATGGGAAAAAGCCTCAGAAACAGAAAGGATGAAGCAGAAAAAAGAATATCAGACCTACAGGACAACACAGTGAAGCTAGAAACCGCAAGTAAAGATTATGAACAATTTTAAAAATAACACAAGAGGGAACAACCAGGAAATGTGGGACACTATGAAAAGACCAAACCTCTGTATCATAGGGATAGAGGAAGGAGAAGAATCCCAAGAGAATGGTATTGATCAGATCTTCAACAGAATGATAGAAGAAAATTTCCCCAAACTGAAAAAAGACAAACCCATACAAATACAAAAAGCACATAGAACACCAAATAGACAAGACCAGAAAAGAAATTCCCCATGCCATATCATAGTTCAAACACTAGATGCTCAAAACAAGGACAAAATACTGAAAGCCACAAGAAGAAAAACAACAAGTTACATATAAGGGGAAACCCAGCAGAATTATAGCTGATATCTCAGTGCAAACTATGAAAGCCAGAAGAACATGGACCAAAGTATTCCCAGGGCTAAATGACTTTAGATGCCAACCAAGATTACTATACCCAGCAAAAAATGTCAATCATAGTTGAAGGAGAAAGAAAAACCTTTATGACATAAAATAAAAGAACACATGTCAAAAATAAACACTTCAGAAAATACTTGAAGTAATCCAAAGAACAGAGGAAAGGAGAAACTATCCTTAAGCAAACCAAGAGAGAAATTAACAAAAGCATAACAGAATAAACAAATACCTATGCCAAGAATGCAAACAGGAAATGAGTTGAAAGGAAACAACACACATCTCTCAATAATAATCTTAAGTATTAATGGTCTAAATTCCCCAATCAAAAGACATAGACTGGGAGAATGGATTAGGAAACAGAATCTATCTGTATGCTGCCTACAAGAAACCCATCTCATCCTGAAGGACAGACACCACCTTAGAGTGAAAGGATGGGAAAAAAATATTCCAAGCAAATGGTACTAAAAAGCAAGCAGGAGTGGCTATTCTAATATCAGACAAAATAGACCTCGGAGTAAAATTAATCAGAAAAGACAAAGAGGGTCATTATATATTTATGATTGGAACAATTAACCAGGAAGATTTCACAATATTTATGCACCAAACTCTGGTGCACTGAACTTTATAAACACAATCCTTCAGGACCTCAAGACACAGATTAATCCCAGCACACTAATAGTGGCAGACTTCAATACCCTACTGAGTCCCTTGGATAGGTCAACTGGACAAAAATAAACAGAGAGACATCAGAACTGAACAATACAATACACCAAATGGACCTCACAGATATCAGAATAATCCACCCAAACACCAGAGAATATACTTTCTGCTCAGTGCTGCATGCAACATTCTCCAAAATTGACCATGTACTGGGACACAAAAGAAATCTCAACAAATACAAAAGGATTGAAATTATTCCATGCATTCTATCAGACCGCGGTGCAATAAAGCTCAATATGAACATCGGGGTAAGTCCTACTAACTATAAAAACACATGGAGACTAAACAACACAATCCTGAATAATGAGTGGGTCAGGGGATAAATAAAGAATGAAATGAAACCATTCCTAGAACTAAACGAAAATGAAAATACAACACAACAAAACCTGTGAGATACATTAAAGTCAGTCTTAAGCAGAAAATTTATAGCCCTACATGCCCACATTAAAATAAAAAAAAAACAGAAAGAGAACAAATAAAATATCTAACAATGCAGTTAAAAACACTTGAGAGACAGCAACAAATGAACCCTAAACCCAACAGACAGGAAGAAATAATAAAAACCAGAGCCAAAATCAATAAAATAGAAACAAAGAAAACAATACAAAAAATCAATGAATCCAAAAGCTGATTCTTTGAAAATATAAGCAAAATAGACATCTAGCCCAGTCAACAAATAAAAAAAGAAATAGCAACTCCAAATCAATAGCATACATGATGAAAGGGGAAACATCACAACAGATAAAGAAAAGATACAGACAATCAAATGAGAAAACCTATACTCGACTAAACCTAGGAGAATTGGATGAATATCTGAAATCCTGGGATTCACCAAAGCTTAACCAAGAAGAGATTGACAGCTTAAACAGACCCATAATACTTGAGGAAATTGAACATGTAATACAAAGCCTCCCAACTAAAAAAAAAGCCCAGGCCCAGATGGCTTCACAGCAGAATTCTATAAAACATTTAAAGAGGTCTTACAACTATTACTCCTCAAACTTTTCAGAAGGATACAAACAGAGGGAAATATCCCAAATTCCTTCTATGAAGCCAGCATCACTCTAATACCAAAACCAGGGAAAGACACAACCAAGAAAGAAAACTACAGACCCATATAATTAATGAAATTAATGAACACAGATGCAAAAATTCTCAACAAAATACTTGCAAATTGCATACAGACCCACATCAAAAAGATCATCCATCATGACCAAGTTGGATTCATACCAGAGATGCAGGGATGGCTCAACATACATAAATCAATAAATATCATAAAACACATAAACGGACTGAAAGACAAAAACTACACGATCCATCTCAATCAATGCAGAAAAAATTTGACAAAATCCAGGATCCCTTCATGCTTAAAGTCCTAGAAGGAATTGGATTGGAGGGATCATTCCTCAATGTAATCAAAGCTGTATACAAGAAACCCACAGCCAACATCATCCTAAATGGAGAAAAGTTGGAAGCATTCCCCTTAAAGGCAGGAACAGAGCAAGGCTGTCCACTATCGCCACTCCTCTTCAATATAGTACTTAAAACGCTCACTAGGGCAATAAGGCAAGAAAGCAAAATTAAAGTAGTACTAATCAGAAAAGAGGAAGTAAAACTATCCTTTTTGTGGATGGTATGATAGTTTACCTACGGGATGCTAAAATCTCCACCAGAAAACTCCTAGAAACGAATAAAAGTTTCAGTAACATGGCAGGATACAACATAAACCTCAGAAAATCAGTAGCCTTTCTTTACACCAATGATAAGCAAGTGGAGAAGGAATATGAGACCTTCCCAATCACAATAACCTCAAAAAAAAAACAAAAAACAAAAAACAAAAAAAAACTTTGGAATAAACCTAACCAAAGACACCAAAGACCTCTACAACAACATTTTAAAACCCTGAAGAAGGAGATTGAAAATGACATCAAAAGATGGAAAGACCCGCCCCATGCTCATGGATTAAAAAAAATAATATAGTAAAAATGTCCATTCTACCCAAATTAATATACAGATGCAATGCAATCCCTATCAAAATCCCCATGAGCTTTTTCACAGACTTGGGGAAAAAAATCCTTAAATTCATATGGAAAAACAAAAGACCCCGAATAACTAAAGCAACCCTGAGTAAAAGGTGCAATACAGGGGGGATTACTTTACCAGACCTCAAGCTATATTACACAGCTATAGTCATAAAGACAGCCTGGTAGCCAGGCGTCGTGGTGCACGCCTTTAATCCTAGCACTCGGGAGGCAGAGGCAGGTGGATCTTTGTGAGTTCAAGGCCAGCCTGGTCTACAGAGTGAGTTCCAGGACAGCTGGGGCTACAGGGAGACCCTGTCTTGAAAAGACAAAAAAAAAAAAAAGACAGCCTGGTACTGGCAAAAAAATAAATAAATAAATAACAAGCCAAACGTGAGCTCATATAACTTCAGCCACCTCATATTTTACAAAGAGGCAAAAAAAGCTCAATGGAGGAAAGATAGCTGTAGTAGCTAGCCACTATGCTGAGAATTATACAGTGCACCTGCACAGAGTTTGTCCCTCATCAACCTAACTTGGCCTAAGCAGGCAAGACCATACAACCAGCTGAGTTGCAGACATGGGCCAATCACAAGGCGACATGATGATTGCACTAAGAAGAGAGTGGAATGCAAACAGTACATAAACCCTAATCTTGCCCCCAATAAGCAAATTTCTGGCAGCTCACCCTCTGACTGCGTTCACCTGATTCCCAGGGTCTGTGTCTTGACTTTGCACCTCTCACCCCCTTTTGTTCACGGTCGGACCACGAAATTCCCCAACAGGCCTGGGGGATAGAATACAATAGCATCTTCAGCAAATGGTGTTGGCAAAACTAGATCACCATTTGTAGAAGAATGAAATTAAACCCGTACCTCTTGCCCTGTACTAATATAAACTCCAAGTGGATCAAAGATCTCAACCTGAAACCTGAAACCCTGAAGGTGATAGAAGAAAAGTTGGCAGCAACCTACAACACATAGGCATAGGAAAAGACTTTCTAAATCAAAAAGCTGCACAGGAAATAAGGACAACAGCTGACAATTGGGAACTCATCAAACTCAAAAGCTTTTGTACAGCTAAAGAAAAAAATCAAGGAAGTGAAGAGAAAACTCACAGAGTGAGAGGAAACCTTCACCACTGATACATCTGATAGAGCATTAACATCCAGAATAAACTACTTAAAAAGCAAAGAAGTAGCCAGGTGTGGTGGTGCACACCTTTAATTCTAACACTTGGGAGGCAGAGGCAGGCAGATCTTTGTAAGTTCAAGGCCAGCCTGGTCTACAGAGCGAGTTCCATGACAGCTGGGGCTACAGGGAGACCCTGTCTCAAAAAGACCAAAAAAAGAAAGCAAAGAAGTAAGAAAACAAATGACTTACTCAAAAGATGGAGTAAAGAGATGAGCAGAGACTTTACCAGTAAGGAAGTAAAGATGGCTGAGAAACATCTTAAAAAGTGTTCAACATCATTAATAATTGAGGAAATGCAAATTAAAACCACACTAAGGTATCATCTCACTCCAATAAGAGTAGCCAAGATCAGGAAAACAAAAGACAACAAATACTGGAGAGGTTGTGGGGAAAGGGGAACACTCATCCACTGCTGGTGGGAATGTAAACTGGTACAACCACTGTGGAAAGCGGTGTGGAGAACCCTTAAAAGACTCAAAATGAGCCGACCACCTGATCCAGCCATACCACTCCTGGGTATATACCCACAAAAAGCATGCACAGCTATGTTTATTGCAGCTCTCTTCACAATAGCAAAGAGCTGGAACCAACCCAAATGCCCCTCAACTGATGACTAGATAACAAAAATGTGATATATCTATACAATGGAGTTCTATACAGCAGTAAAGAAAGATGACATCGTGAACTTTGCTGATAAATGGATGGAACTCGAGGCCATTATGCTAAGTGAAGTAACACAGTCACAGAAAAAAAAGGCAAATTGTTCCCCTCATTTGTGGATGCTAACACCAAATCCCCAGTTGGCAAGCAAACTGAGCAACTTTATTATTATATTTCATTGTATCTGAAAGCAACTGTGCTATTATAATGAGAATCTCTTAATGGGCTCTAGAATTGACCTACCATTTGTATTCCCACATAATTAAGATATATGGGTGGAAGATATGTATTCATATTCTACAAAAATAGTAAAGTTATACTTCTTTTTACCTGCATGCAACTTTACTGTTAAAATGTGAATCTCTAAATGTATTTTGGAATTAATCTATAGTTTATTTTCAGATTTTATAATTTTGATTTATGTGTGGAGTACATATATGCATATTTTGAAGTAATATAAAATTAAAGGGAACAAAAAAAGAGGAAAAAAAGTAAGATGACATCATGAACTCTGCAGGTAAATGGATGGAACTAGAAGACATTATGCTAAGTGAAGTTAAAGTCTCAGAAAAACAAACAGGGAATGGTTTCCCTCACTTGTGGATGCTAACACCAAATCCCCAGTTGAAAAAGCAAGCTGAACAACATTTTTGTTGTATTTCTTTTTATCTGAAAGCAACTGTGGTGTTATAATGTGAATCTCTTAAGGAACTCTAGAATTGACCTACCACATTTTTGTTATCTAGTCATCAGTTGAGGGGCATTTGGGTTGGTTCCAGCTCTTTGCTATTGTGAAGAGAGCTGCAATAAACATAGCTGTGCATGCTTTTTGTGGGTATATACCCAGGAGTGGTGTGGCTGGATCAGGTGGTCGGCTCATTTTGAGTCTTTTAAGGGTTCTCCACACCGCTTTCCACAGTGGTTTTATTTTCAGACTCTGTAATTACTGAATATGGGTGTAAGGTATGTATTCATACTTTAGAGTAACATAAAATTAAAAGGGAAAAATGTGAATGCCTAAACATATTTTAGAATTAACATACAGTTTATTCTTGGAGGTCATAATTTTGAAACATATGTGATGGTTATATAGGCATATGTTGGAGCAATACAAAGGGAGAGGGAACAACGACGTAAAGACTGGATCAATGAACTGACTGATACAGTTAAATTCTGCCCAAAACAACAAGCCTCTGCAGTGAAAAACTTTGGAAAGACTGAGAGAAAGATGCAAGACATGTATGGCAGAAGCCATGAACTGGGTGGCATGGGGACAGGGAGGGGGAAAGCGTCTAAAATTGACTTGAAGGTAATGTATGAAATACACAAATCATCAATAAAAGTATTTTTTAAAAATTCTCTGGGGGCTGGAGAGATGGCTCAGCAGTTAAGAGCACTGACCGCTCTTGCAGAGTACCCGGGTTCGATTCCCAGCACCCACATGGCAGCTAAGAATCATCTTTAACTCCAGTTCCAGGGGAATCCGACACCCTCTTCTGACCTCCACAGCATTGCACAACACGGGTGCACCAACCTACATGCAGACAGTACATTCATACACATAAAAAAATAATAAAATTTAAAAATGTGTGTATAAAAATTCTCTGGCTTTAAACTTCTTCCAGGAAAGTCTTGGACTTTTTGTTGTGTTTATTTGTTTATTTGTTTTTGAGACAGGATCTCCCTGGAGCTCCAACTGGCCTGGAATTCCACCTCCCTCTCTGTACCGCCTGAGTGCTAGAATTAACAGCTGGTGCCACCATGCCAAACAAGTCCTGGACATTTTTAAAGGTCTCACATGGTTAGGCCTTAAAAAACAAACAGCCGGGCGTGGTGGCGCACGCCTTTAATCCTAGCACTTGGGAGGTAGAGGAAGGCGGATTCTTTGTGAGTTCAAGGCCAGCCTGGTCTACAAAGTGAGTTCCAGGACAGCTGGTGCTACAGGGAGACCCTGTCTCGAAAAGACCAAACAAACAAACAACAAAAAAAAACCCTTCTGGTTAACTTTGATATAAAGGATGAGAGAACTGCATTACATCTTCAAAATCCTTTTGCTTTTAAAAAATTGTTATTATTCTGTATGTGAGTGTGTGTGTTTATGTGTGTGTGTGCCATGCCACATCGCACAAAAGTCCAAGGACAGCACTGTAGAGTCAGTTCTCTCCTTCCATACTTAAATGTTTTCTAGAGATCTAGCTCAAGTCTCTAGGCTTGTGCACCAAGCACTTTTATCTGCTGAGACATTTTGCCACCTCTCCCTTTACCTTTACCTTTGAAAATGACCTAATTGCTGGGTTTGGTGTCACACACATGCAATGTGCAATGTCAGCACTCAAACATTCAGGAGGCTGAAGCAGGAGGACAA
Source organism: Rhizomys pruinosus (assembly GCA_009823505.1). Classification (NCBI taxonomy): domain Eukaryota; kingdom Metazoa; phylum Chordata; class Mammalia; order Rodentia; family Spalacidae; genus Rhizomys; species Rhizomys pruinosus. Next base: position 431,882 of record VZQC01002242.1, on the reverse strand, counting down.
GATGTTGGAGACCAACCAGAAATACATAGAAAGTTCAAGCCTGGCTTGATGTTGCATGGTTTTAATCCCAGCAGTTAGGAGAGAGATTTCTGTGAATTTGAGTCCAGCCTGGTTTACATAGCAAGTTCCAAGCCAGCTACAGGGAGTGTCTCAAAAACACCAAAAAAAAAAAAAAAAAAAAGACGGCGGGGCGTGATGGCACACACTTTTAATCTTAGCACTTGGGAGGCAGAGGCAGGCAGATCTTTGTGAGTTCAAGGCCACCCTGGTCTACAGAGGGAGTTCCAGGACAGCTGGGGCTACAGGGAGACCCTGTCTCGAAAAGTCCAAAAAAAAAAAAAAAAAAGGACACGACTACCTGAAATACCTAGTATGATGTTAATCTTTCCTGATAACATTAATGATTTTTAATTTTTTTAATTTTTTATTTATTCTGTATGTGTAGCAGATGTTCTTTTGCCTCAGGTCGTGCAAAATCAACGCGTGTCGTGCAATGCCGTGGAGGTCAGAAGAGGGTCGTTGGATTCCCCTGGAAAACTGGGGTTTCCTGATTGGAGTTTCAACGGCTCTCGGCCGCCATGTGGGTGTCTGGGTATCGAACCCGGGTCCTCTGCACAGAGCAGTCGGCGCTCTATAACCCTAATCGGCTATTGCAGCCTCCAGCCCCGATTAACGAGTATTTTAGAATCACCTTAGAGTCACTATGAGCAAGTGTGTGAGGGTATTTCTAGGGAAATTAAACTGGGGAGGGCCAGGGATGGTGGCGCCTGCTTTAATTCCAGCACTAGGAAGGCAGAAGGGCAGGCGGATCTCTGTGATGTTCAGCCGCCTGAGCGTAACGAGAGCTCCATGGCCACCAGAACTAACAGGCTAGCCTTGTCTCGAAAAGATCAAAAAATAAAAAAAGTTACAAATAATAAAAAATTAAAAAACTGTGGAAGGAAGACACACTCTGAAAGTGAGCAGCACATTCTAAGAGTTGGGGTTTCAGATTAAATAAAGAGGAGAAAGCACACTGAGGGATCCCCAGCATTCGTGTGTCTGTTTCCTGAAAGGTCACAAATTGACCAGTCTGCTTCATGCTCTTACCACTGCCTTACTTGATAGACTGCACCCTCAAACTATTAATCATGAAAACTCTTCGTTTCGCTTAAGTGTTTTTGTCAGGTCATGTTGTCATTCAACAATGAGCCCACCACAAATGCATATATGTGTCATAGTATACATATATAACATATAACTATATGTATATATGTGTTTATATATTAATTATTATATAATATAATATATATATATATATATGGATTCTATCTCAATAAACAAAGGCTGGGCCAGACATGATAGTTCACTCCTTTAATCACAGCCCTTGTGAGGAACAGGCCAGAAGAGTCTGCAAGTTGAAGGTCAGCCTTATCTACACAAGTTGAAGGTCAGCATGATCTACACAAGTTCCAGGCCAGCCAGGTCTATGTAGTGAGACCTTATCTCAAAAAAGAAAAAAATATATCAGGGCTGTAGAGATAGCTGAGCAGTTAAGGACCCTGATTCTGTGCCCGGCACCTGACATCTTAGCTACCAACCATCTGTACCTTCAATCCAGTCCTCTTCTGAGTTCTGTAGGCATTGCACGACACAGGTCCACTGACATGCATGCAAGCAATATTCTAATAGACATAAAATAATAAAAATAATGAATAAAATATTTTAAAAGAAAATAATAATTGAAAATAAACAACGAGAGCTGATCACCCAGAAATCAAAATTGAAGTATAAATGTCTCAACTTGGAAAGACCCAGCTAAGCTGAGAAAACTGTGGCCTCGAAACTGTGAAACCCCAACCCCCAACCCAGTGACTATGTTGTCTGGAAAAACAATTCTAAATATTTAAAAGGAAAATTATTCATTTTAAATATCTACTTCAAGGGGCTGGAGAGATGGCTCAGCAGATCAGAGCACCATCTGCTCTTGCAGAGGATCCAGGTTCAAGTCCCAGGACCCACACTATGACTAATAACTCTCTGTAACTCCAATTCCAGAGGAATCCATCATCTCCTGACTCTGCAGGCATTGCATGACACAAGTGCACTTACATACATGCAGGCAATATACTTATATACATAAAATAAAAATAATAAATAAAATATTTTTAAAAATCTACTTCCAGCCGGGTGTGGTGGTGCATGCCTGTAATCCCAGCACTTGGGAGGCAGAGGCAAGCAAATATCTGTGAATTCAAGGCCAGCCTGGTCTACAGAGAGAGCTCCAGGCCAGCTGGGGCTACAGTGAGACCCTGTCTCAAAAAGACCCCCCCAAAAAACTACTTCCAAGCTGACAAAGATATATTTGAGTTTCTAGATAATCTTAATATGTTACATTATAATAATATGGGAGATAATTATTCAGCTCTTTGCTTTGAGTTTTTAATTAATGTTTTAGCTGGATGTATTACTGTTCAATATTCAAGATATCATATATACTTTTTCTATGTTTAAAATGTAGCACGAAAAAAAATTAAAAATAAAATAAAAAAATAAAATAAAATGTAGCACGACATGGGTGTACAAACCTGCATGCAGACAGTACATTCATACACATACGAAAATAAATAAATAAATAAAAAATAAAATGTATCCTCTTAGATTTTCATTTAAAATTATATTATTAAAATGTTTTCTAAATTTCACTTAAAAGAAATCAAGGTAAATTTATATTTTTCATTTTTAAAAAAGTAAGAACTTCTTTTTTTTTTTTGAATGAGAGGGTTTCCATGTACTCCTCCAGTTGCTTGTTATGGGCATATAGAAGGGCTACTGATTTTTGTAGATTAATTTTGCAACCTGACAGTCTACTGAAACTGTTAATCATTTCAAGGAGTTTTCTGGTGGAATTTTTGGCATCCTTTACGTATAATATCATGTCATCTGTTAACCTACTCTTTGCCAATTAGTACTCCTTTAACTTCCTTCTCTTCTCTTATTGCTCTAGCAAGAGTTTCAAGCACTATATTGAAAACGAGTGGAGATAGTGGGCAGCCCTGCTGGGTTCCTTAATTGAAGGGGAATGATTTTAATTTTTCTCCACTTATAATGATATTGACTGTGGGTTTGTTGTATATAACTTTAATTATGTTGAGGTATGTTCTCTCCAGTCCAATTCCTTCTAGGACTTTAAACATGAAGGCATGTTGAATTTTATCAAAGGCCTTTTCCGCATCAATTGATATAACCATGTGGTTTTCGTCTTTGATTCCATTTATATGATTTATGACATTTATTGATTTATACATTTTGAACCATTCCTGCATCTCTGGACTAAATATGACTTGGTTATGGTGGATGACCTTTTTGATGTGTGCTTATATGCAATTTGCAAGAATTTAGTTGAGAAATTTTCTTCTATATTCATTAAAGTTATGAGTGTATAATTTTTTTTTTTTTGATGATCTCTTTGCCTGGTTCTGGTGTTAGAGTGATGCANATCTCTCCAGCCCCCTCTTTGATGCAGTATTTTCTGTTGTTGTTGTTGTTTCCAAAATGCATTATGCCCAACTGCTTTGTACAAAAGCTCAGGGGGCCCTACACAAGAAATACTTACAACTGGGTAATTGGCACTAGCATCCACAGATGAGTGATACCATGCATCGTTTGTTTTTCTGGGACTGTGTTTTTTTTTTAATCTTTTTGAGACAGGGTCTCCCTTTAGTCCCAGCTGGCCTGGAGCTCACTTTGTAGACCAGGCAGGCCTTGAACTCACAGAGATCCACCTGCCTCTGCCTCCCAAGTGCTAGGATTAAAGGCATGCGCCACCACGCCCGGCAAAAGTAAGAACTTCTAACATGCTCCTATAACAGGTACTAAATAAATACAGAGTTGTTATTATTATAATAATTGCTGTTGCAGCCAAAATACTTTCAGTCTACTCCTCTGGCTTGCACCACACACTCAATTACAATCTCAGATTGGATGGAGATAAGACAGGTATTACTGGTAACAGTCCTTTGTATATTATGCGATAATTTAGAGATTTTTTTCCCAATACCTTTTGAGACTTTTTTTTCAGAAAAGGAAACCTACAAAACTTACAATAACAAAATAAACAGGCTCAAGAACTAGCCCCCCCCCCCAGTTCCAGATGAGTGCTGTCCAGCAGGAAACAGTTTCAGTGAGCTTGGTCTATGTAGGGCCAGATAAATCCATTATGCCTGAATATAAGATGGATGGCTCTTTACCCCCATAACCTAGAAGGCTGGCAGGAGATGGGAACCACTCCCACTCATCAGGCACCTGCAGCCCACTCCCCAGGAGAGTGTAGCTTGAAGTGTAGCATTCCTAAGCTTATCCCTCCTGCGGCATGTTTGCCCTGTCCTCAGGAGGCAAATGGCACTAAAGCCATAAGCTTATCTCAGGGGGCTACAGTATTCCTGCCATAAAACTTAGCTGTTGCAGAATGCATGTAGGCTTCCTCTCTGTCCCACCCACCTCATGGTCAAAGAGCCCACCAAAACTCTACGTAAGTGCTTAGATACCACCCCCACCCCCACTCCCCAATGAATGAGTTTGTTGGCTAACACAACTCCCAGGTCTTTCTTCAGATCCTTTTGGGTTCACTCACCATGCCAGGGATGGTCCTGTTCCCTCCCGCTTCCGTCCTTGTGGCCCAGCAGTCCAGCCAACAACTGCTGTACCTAGCCACACACACACACACACACACACACACACACACACACACCCCACACCCCCGCCAAGGGTAGTGACCTGAAGTTTCCAAAGTAATCTTAATCTTAAAATGTCTAAGGTCAAACTTCAGTCAAACCTCTACTTAAATTAGTTCTTGTTAATAGTTATAAAGTCTGGCTTAAAAAACAAAATATATGCCCAGTCACAGTTTACTAAATAATGTTTGGGTTTTTCTTTAAGCTTTATCTACACAGTAATTAAAAATATCAGACCAGGGGTCGGAGAGATGGTCTAGCGGTTAAGAGCGCCGACTACTCTTGCAGAGGACCCGGGTTCAATCCCCAGTACCCACATGGCAGCTGAGAACTGTCTGTAACTCCAATTCCAGGAGAACTCTAGTTCCAGGGGAATCCGACACCCTCTTCTGACCTCCGCGGCATTGCACGACACAGGTGCACAAACCTACATGAAGACAGTACATTCATACACATAGAAAATAAATAAATAAAAATTTAAAAAATATATCAGACCATTTTTACTAACCTTCTTAAAGGCCTATACTTATCTAATCAGAGGAACTTAAGGGAAAATTTTTTGGCTCCTTGCCTTCCAAAGTTAACTAACTTCCAGGGAACTATGGGGTATCTCAAAATGTCCTATAACTGTGATGAGTCACCTATCTCCTTGATCAGGGATGCCATGTAGACCAAACTAGGTGGACTTTAACCAGTGTCCAGTCTACAAAAATGAGAGTCAACACACAGGCCAAGTGGAACCACAGTCAAGAGAGACCCCTGATTTATCTTCGCATAGATGGAACTGGTGTGGTGGCGCATGCCTTTAATCCTAGCACTCGGGAGACAGGGCAGGCAGATCTGTGAGTTCAAGGCCAGCTTGGTCTACAGAGCGAGTTCCAGGATCCAGGACAGCTGTGGCCACAGGGAGACCCTGTTTCAAAAAGACCAAAAAAAAAAAAAAAAAGAAAAAAGAAAACCCAAAGGACCCAGAGGCTCCCCTGAAAAGCCCAAGTTAACCCTGAGGACCAGATAGATCCTCACCTGACCTGGTCAATAAAAATAAAGTTAATTAATTGGGGACAATTGCATGGTTTTAAATACCAACAGGAAAGTAAAACCATATATTAATTGGCATGTTGACCAATTACTTAAAGTGTCCAAGGGATTGCATTTGTTAGACATTAGACTTAAGTTCATATAAAATATTATAAGACAATTAATTGTCACTACTAATTTGGTCATTAGTAATTATACGACTTCAAATCTTGGCCTAACACATTACAGTGCCTGCCTATAGCAAAGAAAAAATAAGCCCACTATTGCTCTAGACCATTGCACTATAATTAAATTGTGGTCCTTCATTGTTCTTAATAAAGAAGCATTTGCGGCCGGGCGTGGTGGCGCATGCCTTTAACCCTAGCACTTGGGAGGCAGAGGCAGGCGGATCTTTGTGAGTTCAAGGCCAGCCTGGTCTACAATGTGAGTTCCAGGACATCTGGGGCTACAGGGAGACCCTGTCTCAAAAAGACCAAAAAAAAAAAGAAGAAGTATTTGCGGGCTGGAGAGATGGCCTAGCAGTTAAGAGTAACGACTGCTCTTGCAGAGGACCTGGGTTCGATCCCCAGCACCCACATGGCGGCTAAGAACCGTCTCTAACTCCAATTCCAGGAGAACTCCAGTTCCAGGGAATCCAACGCCCTCTTCTGATCTCCGCGGCATTGCACGACACGGGTGCACAAACCTACATGCAGACATTCATACACATAAATAAATTAATTAATTTAATTAAATTAAAAAATATTTAAAAAAATAAAGAAGTATTTGCTCTTAAGGTAAGTTTCATCTTTCATTTTCATGACACCCTGTTCAATCCTTATCTAACATTCTCCAACAGCTACTTCTTGAAATAAATGCGGGGTCTTTCTTTATTGTCTTATAATATGGGGCCAAATTTCCAGTAATCAGTGGCTCACTGAAAGTGACACAATGTAACATCCTAAAGAAAGAAAAAAAAGGACTGGGTATGAAGCTCAGTGGTGCAGTTCTTGCATATATCAATATGCAAGAGTGTGTGTTTAATCACCAATACTGCCAACCAGAAAAAAACAAATTAACAAAAGAAACAGTGAGGAAGGGAGGGAGGGATGAAAGAGGGAGAATAGGAAGGAAGGAAAAAATGAGAAAGAAAGTAAGAGAAGTAGCCTAATCACAGTGTAGCTCAGTGGCAGAACACTTGTCTAGAATGTGCAAAGCCCTGGGTTCCATCCCAGCAACATCAAAAGATAAAGAAAACCACATGTAATTCAGTATAAGAATGAATGTGGAGCCAGACATGGTGGTGCACACCTTTAATCCCAGCACTTGGAAGGCAGAGGCAGGTGGGTCTCTGTGAATTCAAGGCCAACCAGGTCTACATAGTGAGTTCCAGGACAGCTGGGGCTACAAAGAGACCCTGTCTTAAAATAAAATAAAATAAAATAAAATAAAATAAAATAAAATAAAATAAAATAAAATAAAATAAAATAAAATAACCAAAAAAAGAATGAATGTGGATTGCATTTTCCTACCTGTGTAATTTCAAGGAAGATAATTTCCTCCTCTGAATTTCAGCTTCCTAAAATGTAAACTAGCAAGAAGTAAGCTAGTCTCCTGTACTTGGTATGAGGAATGAATGAGACACCACAGGATGTTACCGATATGCCACTTGTGACATAGTACATGGAAACTGTTCATCTATATTAGCAATACTACCATTTTCATTCTTGCTGTTATATGGATATACTGTTTAATTAAAACTAAGAGAGTGCTCACAATTTGAATATAGCAAGTGTTCATATTCGGAGTAAGCCTGGAAAACAGGGCAAATGATAAGAAAGATGACTTTGTGTAAAAAGGGTCCTTTGTCTTCTGTACTGCTTACATAATGTATGGCCACCATACTGAATCCCTGCTGAAAAAATTAAAAATTATTTCACTTAATGATAGAGTGCTGGGGTGCTTAACCCTTCAATCAGTGTTTTAAGGGTTTGTTCTTATCATCATAAGTGTCAAGATCCTGATGAATTTGTTGAAGCTCCACAAACATCTTTTTTCCTGCCTTATGCCAAGAGGGAAAGAAGCATAGAAGACAAGGAACAGAGAAAAAAATAAATAAAGATGGGGTCTCAACCCCACAGTGATCAGTCAAGTTTCTACTAAATTCGCCCATTTGATTGGAGTTCTATTTGATTGATTTAATGTACTTCTACTGGTGGAATATGTAATGAAATCATCTAACTCCTCATGGTGAGCTTTATTATAGAGGGAGATGCTTATTATTTCACTTGAGGTCATGGGCATTTGTGTCATTTACATGCCTGGTTTTGGTATTAGGGTGATGCTGGCTTCATAGAAGGAATTTGGGATATTTCCCTCTGTTTGTATCCTTCAGAACAGATTGAGTAGTAATGGTCGTAGGACCTCTTTAAATGTTTTTTTTTATAGAATTCTGCTGTGAATCCATCTAGGCCCGGGCTATTTTTAGTTGGGAGGTTTTTTATTACATCCTCAATTTCCTCAAATATTATTGGGTCTGTTTAAACTGTCAATCTCTTCTTGGTTTAGCTTTGTTGGTTCCCAGGATTTCAAATATTCATCCATTTCTCTTGGGCTTTCAAGTTTAGTGGAGTATAGGCTTTTGGAGTATTCCCGTATGTTTGTCTGGATCTTTACTTTGTTTGTTGTGATGTTTCCCCTTTCATCACAAATGCTATTGATTTGGAACTCCAAATCAATAGTATTCATTTTTGTTGTTGTTAACTGAGCTAGAGGTCTGTCTATTTTTGTTTATCTTTCCAAAGAACCAGCTCTTGGATTCGTTGATTCTATGTATTATTTTCTTTATTCATTGATTTCTGCTCTGATTTTTGTTATTTCTTCCTGTCTGTTGGGTTTAGGGTTCATTTGTTGTAGTCTCTCAAGTGTTTTTAGCTGCAGTATTAGATTGTTTATTTGTTCCCTTTCTGTTTTTTACATGTGGGCACTTAGGGCTATAAATTTCCCTCTCAAGACTGCTTTTTAAAGTATCCCAAAAATTTTGTTGTGTTGTATTGTCTTTTTCGTTCAGTTCCATGAATATTTTTATTTCACTCTTTATTTCTTCCCTGACCCATTCATTATTCAGGATTGTGTTGTTTAGGCTCCATGTGTTCTTGTAGCTAGTTGGGCTTATTCTGGTGTTCATATTGAGCTTTATTGCACTGTGGTCTGATAGAATGCATGGAATAATTTCAATCCTTTTGTATTTGTTGAGATTTCTTTTGTGTCCCAGTATGTGGTAGATTCTGGAGAATGCTCCATGAGGTGCTGAGTAGAAAGTATATTCTCTGGTGTTTGGGTGGAATATTCTGTAGATATCTGTGAGGTCCATTTGGTGTATTGCATTGTTCAGTTCTGATGTCTCTCTGTTTATTTTTTGTCCAGTTGATCTATCCAAGGGGCTCGGAGGGGGTGTTGAATTCTCCCACTATTAGTGTGTTAGGAATAATCTATGTCTTGAGGTCCTGAAGAGTAGTGTTTATAAAGTTAGGTGCACCAGAGTTTGGTGCATAGACATTTAAGATTGTGAACTCTTCATGGTTCATTGTTCCTTTGATAAGGATGCAATGGCCCTCTTTGTCTCTCCTGCTTAGTTTTACTTTGAAATCTATTTTGTCTGATATTAGAATAGCCAGTCTGGCTTGTATCTTGGTACCATTCACTTGGAATATTTTTTCCATTCTTTCACTCTAAGTTGGTGTCTGTCTTTGAGTGTGAGATGGGTTTCTTGTAAACAGCATATAGAAGGATTCTGTTCCCTAATCCATTCTCCCATCCTATGTCTTTTGATTGAGGAGTTTAGACCATTAGTATTTAAGGTTATTATTGAGAGATACGTTTTGCTTCCTTTCCTTCACCTTATTTTTTGTCTGCATTCTTGGTGTAGGTATTTATTTACTCTGTTATGCTTTTGTTGATTTCCCTCTTTAATTGCTTAGGGATAGTTAATCCTTTCCTCTGTTCTTTGGATTGCTTTGAGGATTTTCTGAAGTATTGGTTTCTTAGTCATGTATTCTTTCATCTTATTCATGTCATGAAAATTTTTTCTTTCTCCTTCAACTATAACTGACATTTTTTGTTGGATATACTAGTCTGGGTTGGCATCTAAAGTCATTTAGCAAAGGGAATACTTGGGTCCACATTCTTCTAGCTTGCATAGTTTGGACTGAGAAGTCAGCTGTGATTCTGATGGGTTTTCCCCTTATATATAATTTGTTTTTTTTCTCTTGTGGTCTTCAGTATTTTGTCTTTGTTTTGAGCATCTAATGTATTAACAATTATATGGCATGGGGAGTTTCTTTTCTGGTCCTATCTATTTGGTGTTCTATGTGCTTCTTGTATTTGTGTGGGATTGTCTTTTTTCAGTTTGGGGAAATTTTCTCCTATTATCCTGTTGAAGATCTGGTCAATAGTCTTGTCTTGGGAGTCTTCTCCTTCCTCTATCCCTATGATGCGGAGGTTTGGTCTTTTCATAGTATTCCACATTTCCTGGTTGTTCCAGTCTTGTGTTTGTTTAAATTTTTCATAATCTTTACTTGAGCGTTCTAGTTGCTCCGTATTTTCCTGCAGGTCTGATATTCTTTTTTCTGCTTCTTCTATTCTGCTTCTGAGGCTTTTTCCCATACATTCCTGGTGATTGGATGAATGTTCAATTTCCTTTTTCATTTCATCCTGTGATTTCTTTAGATTTTCCACTTCTCTCTGGAGCTTGTCATTCTCATCTTGTAGCTTCTTGGTTTGTTGGCCATTTTCATTTTTTTTTTCATTTCTGCCTGGTATCTATTCAGCATTTCCACTTCCTTCCAGAGTTTGTCATTTTCTCCCTTTAGTTCTTTCCAACATTTGTCATTGTCTCCCTCTAGGTCCTTCTTGAGTTTTTCAATCTCTTCACCTTAGTTCTTTCCACTGTTTGTTGTTATCTCCCTCTAGGTCCTTGTTGAGTTTTTCATTCTCTCCGCTTAGTTCTCTAATTTCTTTGAATATGTCTACAGTTGTTCTTCTAAGGACGGTATCTTGGCTTCGTTCCTCAGAGATCTCATTGTAGGGATCTTTGTAGGGTTTGTAAGCTTGGTAGAGTTCGGCGTGGATTTATTATGAGCTTTTCCCATGTTATTTTTTCTTTGTGTCTTTGGCATGTGGATTTGTTTATTTGTTTCTTTGGATTCTGGCACCTCAATGTTGGCTGCACAGACTATAATCACTAATGCTGTGCCTGCTAGGTCCTCTGTACCACAGCTCCACCAGGTTGATTGGGGGGGTGATTGTGTTGCATTGTGGCCTGCGCCCTTGTAGACCCCCAAGGATCAAGGCAGTTCCACCTTGCCTTACCGGCACCTCACTGAGTCTGTGCGCCTGTCTGGATTCCAAGCTGGGTGTACCAAGGGTGGGTGTTGAGCTCCCCAAGGGTCAAAGCAGTTTCACCTTGCCTTACTGGCAACTCACTGAGTCTGTGTGCCTGTCTGGATCCCAAGCTGGGAGTATTGGGGGCAGGTGTTGAACCCTACAAGGGTCAAGGCAGTTCCACTTTGCCTTACCGGCATCTTGCTGAGTCCATTCACCTGTCTGGATCCCAAGCTGGGAGTACTGGGGGCAGATGTTGAACCCCCCCAAGGGTCAAGGCAGTTCTGCCTTGCCATACTGCCACCTCACTCACTCTCCCCATTTTCTTAAATCAGTATCTCTGCATTGTAGCATTCCATCATGAAAATCTTCCTTCTTCATGGCCTCTCAGATTGCTCAGAAAATGAAATTCTATAAGCTCCATTAAAAACGTACAGACATGCCGGGTGTGGTGGCACATGCCATTAATCCTAGCACTTGGGAGGCAGAGGCAGGCAGATCTTTGTGAATTCAAGGCCAGCCTGGTCTACAGAGTGAGTTCCAGGACAGCTGGGAGTATAGGGAAACCCTGTCTCGAAAAGATCAAAAAATAAAAGTTGTCTCTTAGGCGGGTGTGGTGGCACATGCCATTAATCCTAGCACTTGGGAGGCAGAGGCAGGCAGATCTTTGTGAATTCAAGGCCAGCCTGGTCTACAGAGTGAGTTCCAGGACAGCTGGGAGTATAGGGAAACCCTGTCTCGAAAAGATCAAAAAATAAATAAATAAATAAAAAATAAAAATTAAAAATTAAAATTAAAAATAAAAATGTACAGACACGAGGCTGGAGAGATGGCCTAGTGGTTAAGAGCTCTGACTGCTCTTGCAGAGGACCCAGGTTCAATCCCCAGCACCCACATGGCGGCTGAGAACCGTCTTTAACTCCAGTTCCAGGGGAATCCAACACCCTCTTCTGACCTCTGCAGCATTGCACAACACAGGTGCACAGACCTACATGCAGCTAGTACATTCATACACATAAAAATAAAAATTAAAAAAATTTGCAGACACATTCTTATAGTGGAGGGAAAGTATTTTTATGTATTTTCTGGATTTATAATTTGGGGAAGAAAAAAGCTGAGCTAGAAGTTAGTGCTAAATTGTACAAGGCATTATGCTGTACCAAATTGTTCACTCCGAATTTTACAGCATTTTTTTCTGACTGGGGGAGTTCCTCTTCCTCTGTTTCATTTCCCTTCAAACCATGTGAAAATTAATTTTCTGTTTCTCCTAAAGCCATCATCTTTCTAATTAGATGATTCCTGCCTTTCTTCATCACTTGAAGTGAAAAACATGTATGTTTAACTGGGAGAACAGTCCCTTGTATAACATCCATTAACTGTGAGCCTTTCATAGCAACGTACGATGTTGGAACCTTTGAAAAGCAAAATGGTCCCCTTGGGAAGCACTGAGAAAACCCCAATGTGGGGCTGGAGAGGCGGCTCAGAACTTAACAGCACTAGCTGTTTTTACAGAAGACCTGGTTTTGAATCCCAGCACCCACATGATGGCTGACAACCATCCATAACTCCAGTTCTAGGGGATCTGACATATTTCTCTGTCCCCCACAGGCACTGCATGACATGGGTGCACTTACACTCATACAGGCATAACACTAATACACATGAAAGAAAAATAAATAGGTTTTTTTATAAATAGGGTTTTTTTTTTTAAAGAAAAAAAAGGAATCCCGCAGGTAATCAATGGAACATCCTCTACATTTCTAGCCAAGGGACCTGGCATAGTGTAGGGATGTATATATGTGTGGATGAACAATTGCCTGAGGGGACCCTAGACATAGAAGCCCATAACCCCAGCAGATTTGGGGAGAAGGAGGCTGGAAACACATCAGTTTGAAACCAGCCTGGGCTACATAATAGAACACAGTCTCGTATAACAAACAGAACAGAAATCAACATATTCTTATAGAAAGTAACAAATATTTGAGCCTCCAAAATGTATCTGCTGTATTGATGGATGGATAATTATTTTTAATATTTCCTTTACCAGTTCCATCCACTCGAGGATAAAATCAGGTCTTGCTAGACCAGGCTTCCTTTTCTGAAGCATGAGCAGACTTTCTTCTTTATAGACTGGACACTGGATGAAGTTCCATTAGTGGCTCTCCAAAAACTCCCTGAACAGGAAGACTGGTGACCCACATTTGAAGGGCATTTCAAAAGATGCCCCCATGCATAATCCCCTAAGACTTGGTTGACCTCTGAGGGCAAGGAACAAAGTTATCCCTTAGGCCCCTCGGCCAAATTAGTATAGCCATTAAGTATGTTCGTTAAGCACCCAGAAAGGCTAAGTTGCACCAGCCTATAAGATTGCACCTATATTAAAATTATATCCTTTGGAAACAAACTGTATGTTATTTCCATATCATATTTCTTGATTCGCATCTTTCCATTTTAATCCCATATTCCTCTAAAAGATGCACACATACCCTCTATCATATACGAAAAACCCAAGGTCTAAAAATAAATGTTAGGTCAGCTCTAGAACCTGTTTAGAGATTTACAATGCAAGAGCACAGTTGTCTTTAGATCATGAGGAATATAACATTAACGTTGCTCAGTTTGACCCACAACCAGGCACTTGGTACTAACATCCACAGAAGAGGGATACCATTCATCTTTTGTTTTTCTGGGATTGTGTTACTTCACTTAGCATAAAATCTTCTAGTGAAATGATCAAGGCACTCTCACCCTCCCCCGCCAAAAAAAACCCCTGAGAGACCCCTGAGGACCAGATCCTCAACTGACCTTGAGAAAACAAAAATCTTGATTAATCTGGTCTAACTGTGTGGCCTTAAGTATCCAAAAGGAAAGTACAACCAGAAATAAATAATCAGTAAGACCAGAGAAACTGTACTGCACACATAAAACTTGAGATCTTAGTAAAAAGACAAAAATAAAAGAGAATACTGTTGTTTGGCCTGTCTTCAATTCTTACTGGCAAGTGCATCTACTCTGTGGCTGCCACCACTTTTGGCACCCCTCATAGACATGAGGCACAGCTTTTTAACCTTCCAATATGGACTGAAGACTAGTGTCTCTCCAAGAATCCTCCAAACCTTCAATGCCAGATAAGGACTACTGAGACACCCAGTTTGTGGACTAAACAGCTAAGGGGATGTCAGCCTCATCAGAGTATAGACTGCCATTTTTGGACTACCTGGGCTGTATCACAGAGGCCAGTACAGGGGAATCAAGATAGGACATGTGTTTACTGGAGTTCATTTGGGGGACCAAGGGAGGGAAAGACCCCAATGTGGAGCAAAAGTGCAGGATTGATAGTTGTTTGGGATTGCCAAGGAAGAACCTTCGAGCACTTCCTTAGGGAAAATATGACGTCTTTTAGGAAAAAAAAAATACTCCTGTTCAAGTGATATATGTATGTATGTATGTATGTATGTATGTATGTATTTATGTATATATATATATAAAACTATGTATCTACATGTATAAATACTGTAGCAATACAAATTGGAGAAAACAACAACAAAGGAACTAAAAAAAAACTCTGGAAAGACTCAGAAAAAGATGCAGGACATATATGGCAGAGTGCAGGGACTCAGGTGGGGTGGGGGTTTGGAAACGGAAGTGACTCTAGATTCGACTGAGAAATGATGTATGACCTATGGAAAAAGTTTAATAAGAAAAAAATTAAAAAGAACGCTATTTCCATCTTCTCAAATATTTGTTAAAATAAATATTCACAAAATATCTTTGTTTATAAAAAAGATGCTTTGAAATGTCTTCTCATTTGTACTATTTGTTCCATTTTGCAGACTTTTCCCTTAAGCCTGACTCTGAAAGGACTTCTATAGAAGTTAATTTGTAGAGTAAGATTTGCTTTCCTTTATGTAATACAGATTTGTTTTTAAGATTTATTTGTTTGTTTATTTATTTATTTATATCATGCACAAGAGTGTTTTGCTTTCATGTATTTATGTATACCACATCATGCGTGGTACTCTAGAAGGCCAGAAGGGGGCATTTTATTCTTAGAACTGTTGTTATGTATGGTTGAGAGCCACCATGTGGGTGCTGGGAATCGAACCTAGGTCCTATGCAAGAGCAGCAAATGGTCCTAAATGCTAAGCCATTTCTCCAGCCTCATGTTCATTTTTTAACTTATTTTTACTTTATGTGTATGAGTCCTTTGCCTGCATGTTTGTAAAGTGTACCCTGTGTGTGAAATGCTGGAAGGGGCCAGAAGCAGGCATCAGATTCCTGGAACTGGAGTGATGGAGTTATGTTAGCCATCATGTGGGTGTTGGGAACCAAGTACTCTTAACAGCTAAGCCATCACTCCAGTCCCTATTTATTTTTGAGACAGGGTCTTGTTATGTAGCTCAGGCAAGCCTTGCACTCGCTAAGTAGCCCAGGCTGGACTCAAACTCATGTCAGTCCAAATGCCTCAGCTCCCCAAATGATGGGAGTATAGGCCTATGCTTTTCTACCCATGAGCACTATTTCCTTTCAAGATGTGAAGAAAGCAAGGAAATCTGGATCCATTTGTTACTGTTGTTTTGTTATGCTCTTTTATGGTGCTAGTGATGAAACACAGGGCTTCACTCATGCCAAAAGTACTTTATTACTAAGTCATGCCTCCATCTCTAGGGTAGGTACATTAAGTCAGTTCATCAAATAGAAAATCCAGTATCTTCTGACACAGAGTCTCCTCAGCATATCTGTTCATGTTGAGGGGAGAAATGAGAATGTGGCTACATGTATCAAGATCAAATCTTTGTGTAGTCTCTTTGCTATTTTTACTCTTCCTGCAATAAAACAGTGAGATCATTGTATGTAGATACAGAATTTGTAGTACAAAGTATTTTTATTAGTATATTCCTCAGTTGCAAAAAGAAAATTTTAGGCTGAGTATAGTGACACATGCCTGTATATAATCCCAGCACTCAAGAGGCCGAGGCAGAAAGATTGTCTCAAGTGAAAGATTAGCCAGATCTTCATAACAGGTTCCAGGCCAGCCAGTGTTATAGAGTCTCAAAAAAATAAAAGAAAGGAAAGGAGAGTGAAAAGGTAGAAAGGGGTGGGAGGGAGAGAAGAAGGGGAAAAGTAAAGAAAAAAAGTACACTTTGGTGCTTTTGTGATTGCCACTAAGTGTTTCAAAGAATGGAATATATATTTAAAAAATCAGCAGGCATAATCTCAACACTGTGTAATAGCTGTGCTGATGAGTAGTTTGATAAACCTGTCTCCATGGAAATGGAAAGAGTCAAAAACAGACCTATGTATCCATGCACAAAAAATAAGAGAAAGTAAACTGGATCTTCAGGAAATAGTGGACACAGCTGTTCATTTGAGAAAATTGATTTTTTTAGATCATTATCTCATGCCATATGCAAAAATTATTTCCAAGTGGTATAAAGAAATAAATATGCCAAGTGTGGTGGTACACGCCTTTAATCACAGCACTTGGGAGGCAGAGGCAGGCCTGTGAGTTCAAGGCCAGCCTGGTCTAGATAGTGAGTTCCAGGACAGCTGGAGCTACAGGGAGACCCTGTCTCAAAAAGACCAAAAAAAAAAAAAAAAAGAAGAAGAAGAAAGAAAGAAAGAAAGTTTAACATAAATAAATAGAAAGGATATTTATAAACTATTAGTGATATTGTAACTACTACTTTGTAAGGGAATTTAAATATATACATGTGAATATATATGTTTGCTTTTTGCAGTAATATGGAGCATATGCAGGGTCTCATGCATGCTAAGCCATACCCGCAGGGTCAGAACTTATGACAATACCTTAAGAGGGCACACAACTGTTTTAGTCAAACTGCTGTCCCTGGTTTAGCATACTCCTTAGGACCTGGGTGTGTATGCTGAAACTTGATTCTAACCACTATTTATTTTTCCATTAATTATTCCCGAAAACAACTCCATTTGACCTTTATTCAGTGGGTACTTACATTGACTTTTCTATTTGTCTGGCATCATATGTTAAGTATTTACTATGCAAGCATTGAATGAATAATTTTAATTTTATTATCATCAATGAATAGAGGAGCATTGAAGTGAACACACGTATAAACTTAGCATCTGACCAAAAGAGAAGGCAGAGGCAAATGGAGACAACACTATACACAAACACTATGGGAAATGAGACCTTGGTGATACACCCTGGGAGACCACACAAGGAAAGGCTCTGGCCGGACACAGGCCCTTTTCTACCAATCCATTGTAGACACAATGAACAGAATGTCATATGTTCCTTCATGTACACATGCATTCAATAACTTATTGAACAACTCCAGGACCAGGTGTCTTAGTCCCTATCCTGAAGGGTACTAGGAGGCTGGGTGACGGAATGGAAGGAATGTGGTAGGTTTTGTATTCCATTCAAAGTATTGCTACTTGAGAAATTTCAGGCAGGTTGTTGATTTTCCTAAGCTGAGATGGAGTGGATGACAATAACTTCAATAGAGCTGCACTTTTACAACACCCTGTTCTACTTAGAAGGTGTTTAGTAATTAACAATTATCATTATTAAGCTTAAGCCCTTAAAATCTTATAGTGTAGATGGGGTGGGCATAGGAAAGAGGAAAAGCCACCAAGATAATTATGTCTATAGTGAGGTAGGGTCAAATATTTTCCCATTGAAAGGGGGGCCACAAGTTACAACTGAAGGGAAAATAAAATAATTCTCAATTGAAAGCAGGTATTGAGAAATGCTTTTCAGAGAATGTGGCAATTCAAACTGGGTCTGAGAGGGTGAAGAGAATTTGTATAAGTAATAAGCAGTGAGGTATGTAGCTATGCACTCTCCTGCCCAGAAACACAAAAGTAGCCCTATGCCAGATACAGAATGGAATTAGTTAGCAAGATACAGAAAAGGGAAGAGATATAGTTAAGATTATGTCTCTATAACAGCAAACATACATTTTGGCAGAAAATAAATGGATCATCAGGAATCAATTGTTTTATTCAAGCTCAGGCTAAGAAAAGTTTTAAAAAATGGGAGTTGAATATCAGAATAAAATAATTTTACTAGAAAGATGGTTTTGATTGTGAGACAATCTCCCATGTAAAAGAAAAGAATCCTTTGCTGGTACATTCTTTTAGGACGGTGTCTTGGATACATTTGAATCTTTTGATTCTCCGATTGAATAAAAATTCATAAAACAAGAATAAAGAACATATATTCCCTTGGAAATTCTGTTCTGGCAGTCTAGACAATAGGTAGCCCTGCTCATACAGCATTCTGTACCGGAACCTGAAATCAAAATCCTCAGAGCCAATGAGACTTTTAAGATCTACTCTCTTATACAACGGGCCTTCATGTGTGTGAGTTTCCTGGTGATATTTCAGGCTCCCTGAAGTCAGGACTACAGTCAGCACTATCCTGCATGCACAGTCCCCTGAGCTTGCCTTTTTCCACTCAGTCATCTCTCAAGTCCATCTGATTCTTCATTATGAGGTGACAAATCTGAGGAACAATAGGAGACACCTTTGCTCATTTGTGATTATGTTCTAAGTTTCTGATTACAGGCTGTGAGTTTATATTCACCAAGCAGAAACAGAACAGCATCAACTTTCAGCTCCCCTGCAATAGACAGCAGCAGATTTTCCTCTAGGAGATGGCTTCATGCAAATTCCAGTACAGTGGAATCCGACTCAAGAAGACAGTGGACTTGGACTCTAAAGCTACGGGTGAATTCTACAAAAGACTTTCCTACAGCCCTGAACCTATCTACCTTCTGCTTTGACTATGTTACTTGCCAAGGAACAGTGGAGAGCAAACCAGATACCCTTCGGCTGGAAGTGGTGGTCTATTGTGAGCCACAGCCTTTACCAGGAGCTGTTGGGAGGGCCCATGAGGGTCCTTTCACATGCCAGGATTGGAATTGATTGGAGAATCAAAGAATATGACTTTGAAGAGGAATCAGAGCATAACTCATCAGTAGGGACAGCCATCTTTGACTCTCCTCCCGCTTCTTTTCCCAAAGGTTGACTATACCTTTGAGAAACAGTGTCACATGAGAGCTTGTTAAGAATGCAGAATCACAGGTTCCTCTTTTAACAAGATCCCCAGGTCATTTACTTGCACATATGAGACTTGCTGGCCTGAACCTTCCAGGAAACTTTCCTCTTCCAGTTCAATGGGGTTGAGGACACTGACCTATCTGAGAGGTTGCTATGGATAGCAAACAAGATAATCTGGGGCAGAGTGGTGTGCTGGGACTGTTTGTTAAAATGGTCAGGACTTCTGCAAGCCAGTTGTTGAGCTTTTAGTAATCTGAACTGGCTTATAGTGGGAGTATTTACACCACAAACATCTGCAAACCGTACACATCAGGGCTTTTCATTTGACTTTCAGAGATCCAGTTTATATGCATTCCACTGGAGGAGGCTTTTTACAAGTGATATCTAAGACCCATGAGCTGTGGAATCTGCCCTGCCCAGTCCATAAAGGACACTTGCAAGCCCCTATGTGTGTTCTAAAGTGGAGGCAGCAGCTGGAGTTTGGGCCTAGGGTTCAGGTTCCAAAACAAAAGAGGTAGGTACCAAAAGACAAGCCTCCAGCATGGAGCACAGCCTCTCTGTTTGGGCTCCCTTGGGTTTCTCAGAGCCTGTGCTCAACAGCTGGAGCTCATTACTGTTCTCTGTACCAGTGAGCTGCTCAAAGGTCTTGTTCTGTTACACTGCAGAGGGTCGGCACTTCAGCAGCAAAGGAATCCAGGCCCAGCGCAGTGCCACTGGGCCCCGTCTGAGAAACCCTTTGAAAACAAGTTTTTAAATCATTAAGGAAATGAAAATGAAAAGCAAATCCCGACAGTGGAGCAAACCTGCCTACTAGCTCGCTTACTTAACACAAGCTGCACGTTAATGGGACATTAACATCACACTGAAAGGGAAAAAAGGCACTTTAGCCATCAAGCTCTCTGGTTCACACAGGGCAAAGATGAGCCATGGAGCTATGGAATATTTGTGTTCTTCAGCATCTTTGCAAGGGTTGATCTGCCTCTCAGAGGGACTGTTAAGCATTTTGTGATCCCGAGGTTGCTATGGTGGCTGCTTTTGTGTTGAATAACAAAGTGCTACATAAACTTGAACAAATCTGCATAAATTATGTCTGGCCTATGGCTGTAGCTTATACACCATGGTCCGTAACTGAAGAAACATGCTCAAGCTCAGAGCAGCAGAACATGGGCATGTGTTACATCAGCGAAGAAGCATCGCAGGTCCACTCATTCAGTGGCTGCTTCTGCCCTCCTACCAGCAAGTGACTGTCAGCACATCTTCCCTGGAATTATTTTGCAAGGCTTTCAGGACAAAAGCTATGAAGAGAAACGCTTGGTATTTTTCAGATAATAGAAATCACAGCCAAGTGAACACGTTTCCATTTTGATGCAGGGAAATATAATCCTCTTGTTTTACTCACATTCAGTCCATATTTTTGACAAAATGTTTTCCTATAAAATAAAAGGACTAAAATTCACCACTGTATTGTTCCTCTGTCTTTTATCTCCTACTTCTCTGAGCACAACATTCCATCTAATCCAGAATAATATCGTAAGAGCCCAGCTTCCTTTGGTCCAAGCAGAACATATTGTTGTACTCTGAAAAAAAAAAATGATATGGTTAGCCTCTACCGCTCCCCGACTTCCATGCATCCATCCTTTGTTTGTTCTGTGTTTAACGTCAGGAGACTTCATGAAGAAGTTACAGTAGAATTGAGTATCTACTTCTACCTAGTTTGCAGCCTTGGCGAAAGGGGTTGAAATGCACCACAAACATATTTCGTATGCCCCCAGCTCCATGCATCTCAGTGGATGACTGGGGAGTGACATGGTCCCAGAAGCCACATGACTACATTTCACTTTTCCCAGAACAGCAGTGTGTTATTCTGCAGGCTTTGTCTTGATGTCCAAGACAGCACCTAACCCCACACCTTTTACTCCCTTCTGGAAATACGGCCAATCCACAATCCACACAAAGGCAACTTCCAGCTGGGAAAACTACTCTCATCTCAAAGGTAAGTGCAGCACAGCGATGAGTCATAAGCCCCTACAAATGACAAAACCAGGTGTCAGGGTCTCCAATTGATATTAAAGGAGCTCCCTACCATCCCTGGGACTGAGTAGGATGGAACTCCAGCTCTGTACCAACTGTCTGCAGCAGGGAAAAGTATGCAGGCATTTCTGATTTTCATTTTGCATTCTTTCAGACAGCCAACTTTTACAGAGGGTGGCCACACGATCAGAGCCTGGGATTTCACTTGGCCCTGAGCCACGGGCCCTAACGTGTCTAAGGGCTCACAGCTGCATCACTAGTAGGTTCCCAGCACCTCTGCTACAGATACAGCTTTGCAAGCTGTGTAATGTCTGCTTCTCAAGCTGCTGTGAGAAAGCAAGTGGATGGTTACAAACTCCAAGCTCCCACTTACAGGTGAAAGAAGAGACAGGAATCAAGTCTGATGAAATCCCAAGCTGCTAGGCATTAGACAGGTTCTCCAAGACAGCATGCTCTGGTAAATCCTTGTTGGTTCCAATCCTAACCCTCCAGAGCCACCTAGCCATTGGGGAAATCGGGTAGGCACTCAAACTAATCACTACACACACCCAGCCAAATTTGAGGAAGTACCTGACATGTTATTTATGTATGAGACAAAGTTATTCAATTAGAGATTGCTAATGATAGATAAACAATAAGTACATATGTACCTCCGGTCTTTCCTGAACTATAAAGAAGTATGTGCAGCCGGGAGTGGTGGCGCACGCCTTTAATCCTAGCACTTGGGAGGCAGAGGCAGGTGAATCTTTGTGAGTTCAAGGCCAGCCTGGTCTACAGAGTGAGTTCCAGGATAGCTGGGGCTACAGGGAGACCCTGTCTCAAAAAGACCAAAAAACAAAACAAACAAAAGAAGTATGTGCAGACTGAAAGGTCAACATGGTCCCCAGCATGTATGTCAAAGAACTCAGTTCTCATGCTCACATGTCTGTCATGGTGGCTAACTTTTTTTTTTTTTTTGGTCTATTCAAGACCGAACCCGGGTCCTCTGCAAGAGCAGTCAGCACTCTTAACCACTAGGCCATCTCTCCAGCACTTGTTGCACACCTTTAATGTCACCACTTGGGAGACAGAGGTGTGCGTATTTTTGTGACACAACGGCCAGCTTGGTTTACATAGCTAATTCTAGGTCAGTTGGGGCTACAGTTTCCTGTCTCATAAAGATGAAAGAAAGAAAGAAAGAAAGAAAGAAAGAAAGAAAGAAAGAAAGAAAGAAAGAAAGAAAGAAAGAAAGAAAGAAAGAAAGAAAGAAAGAAAGAAAGGAGGGAAGGAGGGAGGGAGGGAGAGAGAGAGAGAGAGAGAGAGGGAGGAAGGAAGGAAGGAAGGAAGGAAGGAAGGAAGGAAGGAAGGAAGGAAGAAGGGAGGGAGGGGAGGAAGGAAGGAAGGAAGGAAGGAAGGGAGAGAGAGAGAGAAGAAAGAAAGAAAGAAAGAAAGAAAGAAAGAAAGAAAGAAAGAAAGAAAGAAAGAAAGAAAGAAAGAAAGAAAGAAAGAGAGAGAGAGAAAGAAAGAAATCTAATAAATGGACAGGAGGTTTTCTGGGAGGAGTGGTAGAATGCAGTGATGTGAAGGGGAAATGGGAAGGGGGACGTTAGAAGAGGAAGGGTTAACTGGAGTGGGTAATAAGAGGGCAGAACAGAGGAAGCAGTATGAGGAGGGATAATTAACATTAAAGACCTTTAGAAAAAGCCATATGGAGTTATCCTACAGCAGGGGGACAATGCCCTTATTAGAACTTTCTTAATGCACTGCACTCCCTCATCAGGCCCTTTGCACTTGTTATCTTCTCCTCCTGTTACCTGCTCAGTAGAGCATTCCCTACTCTCAGTAGAGCATTCCCTGCTCTCAGTAGAGCGTCTCGTGCTCTCAGTAGAGCGTCCCCTACTCTCAGTAGAGCGTCCCCTGCAGTAGAGCGTCCTCTGCTCTCAGTAGAGCGTCCCCTGCCCTCAGTAGAGCGTCTCCTGCTCTCAGTAGAGCGTCCCCTGCTCTCAGTAGAGCGTCCCCTACTCTCAGTAGAGCGTCCCCTGCTCTCAGTAGAGCGTCCCCTACTCTCAGTAGAGTCCCCTACTCTCAGTAGAGCGTCCCCTGCTCTCAGTAGAGCGTCCCCTACTCTCAGTAGAGCGTCCCCTGCTCTCAGTAGAGCGTCCCCTACTCTCAGTAGAGTCCCCTACTCTCAGTAGAGCGTCCCCTGCTCTCAGTAGAGCGTCCCCTACTCTCTTTGCCCATTTGTTTCTTTTTCACTTCCTTACTCTTCATCAATGACGTATAACATTTTGTGAATTTATATTTATCATCTTTTTCTCCCACAACAATGTAAGTTCCTTATATGTAAGTCAGCGGTGTTTGTCTTTTTTGTCTACTTTCCCCCAAGAACCTGGCACAGACAAAATGGTTGCTGTGAGTTGAAAGAATAGTTTACTATTAAAGTATTTATGTGAAAATTTACAATTAATTATTCTTGAGTACCTGTCTTATGTATCCCAGCTTGGCCTTGAACTTGTTGCATAGCTGAGACTAACCTTGAACCCCTGATCTTCTGCCCCTACCTCCCACACATTGGCATTACAGGCACACATCAAAATGGAAAAAAAAAAAAAATCCACACTGGCCACTCTATTTGTCAATTGTTTCTGTTACCCTCCCACCCCATTCTCTATTATTCTTAGGGACCAGCGAACATTTCACTCTACTTGAGGAAACTCCAGGGATCTTCAAGGGGGGAGTTTAGGAGACCTAGGTGAAAATGCTTTCTATCCTTTTTATTCATATGTGTGATCTGGTTTAAATGGGCTAATCCCATTGGGCTGTCTTCCCAGCTGCTAATCTAGACTTCTGGCTGGAAACATCCACTGATACCTCAGAACA
Source organism: Rhizomys pruinosus (assembly GCA_009823505.1). Classification (NCBI taxonomy): domain Eukaryota; kingdom Metazoa; phylum Chordata; class Mammalia; order Rodentia; family Spalacidae; genus Rhizomys; species Rhizomys pruinosus. Next base: position 407,832 of record VZQC01002242.1, on the reverse strand, counting down.
CACAGTCCTCTGGAGATAAAATTAACAACAAAGAATGTTTCCTGAGTGCCAGGCTCTGGGCTTAAAGATCTATTTGGCTCGATCAGCGAAGTTCACAACAGTCCTCTAAGATGAGTACTATTTTATTTTTAATGTTTCATTAATTTAAATTTCAGTACATTTTAAAAAATTCATTTTATGTGCATGTATGTGCCTGTGCCTATCAGAGAACAACTTGCAAAGTAGGTTCTCTCTTTACCATATAGGTCCTAAGAATCAAAATCAGGTTGTCAGGCTTGGTGACAATCACCCTTACCCACTGAGCTATCTCTCTGGCCTTGGGAGTACCATTTTATCACTGTTTTCTTGATGAAGAAACAGAGACCAAAAGGGGTTAAGCTTCTTAGCCAAGTGCACACAACTAGATATGATAAAGTCAGACAAAAGCTAGAGTTTAAATCCAAGTCTCAAACACTAATCTCTATCCTTTCTCTCTTATCTCCTTCCTACTGTCTGTCTTACTCCAGCAGTAGAAGTTGTGTCCCCCTCCCCCGGAAGCTGGAAATTTGGGTTTGGGAATCAAAACGCGTAGATGTTATCACAATGTTGAGGACATATTTCAGTTGAAAGCAGAAAAAAATTGATGAGCCTGGTGCAAATGAAAAACATTGGACAAGAAATAGACTATTTTAAAGCCTGGGCTGGGGACATAACTCAGTTAATAAAAGCCTTTAGCCTGCATGAAGTCCTGAGTTTGATGTTCAGCACTTTATGTACCAAGCATGATATACATGCTTTTATCTCACTATTCCAGAGGTCGAGGCAGGAAGATCAGGACCTCAAGGTTATTCATGGCTACATAAAAAGATCGTGGCCATCCCAGAAAATATGAGACCTTTTCTGAAGGAAAAAGAAAGAGAGAAAGGAAGCAAGGGAGAGAGGGAAGGAGGGAGGGAAGGCGAAAGAAAGAAAGAAAGAAAGAAAGAAAGAAAGAAAGAAAGAAAGAAAGAAAGAAAGAAAGAAAGAAAGAAAGAAAGAAAGAAAGAAAAGAAAAGAAAAGAAAGGAAGAAGAAAAGGAAAAGAAAGCAAAACCTGTGTTATGGCAGACATGGTCGTGCACATCTATAACTATAACTCTTACTAGGCTGAGATAAAGAATCCTGAGTATGAGGCCACCCTGTCCTACATATTGAGACTTTATTCCCATGCTACCTCCCCCTAAAAATACAATACAAAGCAAAACAAAACAAAACAAAACAAACAAAAAAATGTAGTTCTACTTCTGCCTCCATCTGCTTAGCAAATGCCAGGGTCTGGCCTTCCATCTAGGAGACACACACACACACACACACACACACACACACACACACAATTAAAACTCAGTCAATGGACTGTTGCAAGTTTTATACTCAGAAAGCAAGTTTTCTCAAGTGTAAAAACAGGGCAATGAATGACTTCACAGCATTGTCCTGAAAAGGATGTCCAATAACCTTTAGGAATGGATCAGGCATAGTGCCTGGCATTTAATAAAACTTAGCATATATTCACTTGTTTACTGAGTTTTCAGCCCCTGAGGAACATCCTCTTTGTAGTTGCTTCCAATCATCAGGATTCTGCTTTGTGAGTTGGCAGGGAAGGAGATTTTAGCCACCTTCAAAACAATCTGTATGTATTTCATAGTCACTGCTTTCCTTATAATTTTTATTGGCCTCACATTAAACTATGGAATTATAAATAGTAGAGATGACCTAACACATCAGACACCTTTTAATGTGAGGGAAATCTGGAAATTCATTCTGTAATAATGTAGAATGCTTAGTGTTTCTCTTTCTTTCAGTAAATTTCCCAGGGACCGGTCGACTGTTAATGAACAGATCCTCAATAAGATGAGTTAATGCACATTAACCCTGTCAAAAGGAACTCACTTCATGTAAAGCTAAAAATATATATATGAAACACAATAAATGGTCTTTTCAATGAAAAATATGTTTCCAATTTTTTTTGTCTTTTTGAGACAGGGTCTCCCTGTAGCCCCAGCTGTCCTGGAACTCACTATGTAGACCAGGCTGGCCTTGAAATCACAGAGATCTGCCTGCCTCTACCTCGAGTGCCGGGATTAAAGGCATGGGCCACCACACCCGGCATGTTTCCAAATTTTTAAAGTTTGACTTTGTTTCCATGGTGCCAACATTACCATTTTTCTGTTATCTGGAAATACTGAGTATGATCAAATAAATCCTGTGATATCCCATTCTTTTCCCAGATTTGTATTAATGCATCATTTTGTAAATGCAAATGAATATTTGCAGATATCTGAAGATTAATCCCAAAATGGAAATATTTAGTAAAATGCCCATCTTTACATAATACCATAACAATAACACTTTGAATGTATCAAGTGCCTTTGTTCTGAGCAGCTCAAAGAGCTCTGAAGCCATTATCACGTTAATCAAATAGCACATTCCTAAACTAGAATATCATCATGTGGCTGTTTAGTGGTGTCAGCAGTTCCATTCTGGAAACCACATACTGTTAAGAGAGGCTTATTGAAGCAAAATGGGAAAGAACAAGAGCCTCACAACTACTTCAATGTGTAAGTCCTAAAACAAATAAATCATGTCTCTACAAAATAGTTTTGCAGGATTACACAAATGCTTTCTATATTCCCAATGCAGGTATTAGGAAGAACTGCTGTAGTTTTTCCCTCAAAATGCTACATACAGTGGAAGCAGCTACAAACCGGGTTTAGACCCAATTGTGGAGGTGGTTTTGCCTTCATCTTACTGGGTATCCTGCCGTACGTGTGCCTTTCCCAGTTCTGCATCAACCACATATCATACTGTTCTGACAGTGCGGGGGAGGGAGAAAACACTGAAAACCATGCATCACTTGTTAGGGATCTTCTATATAGGCAGCTGAAATTTTCTGACAATCCTTACACTCATGTGCCTAATAGCATTATGTAACCATATCAGAAGTAGAGTGAAAACAACCTAAAGAGCCATTAGTAGATGATCAGAAAAAAAAAAAATGGGACATATAGATACAGCAAAATATTTTTTCATTCCTGTCCTTTTCAAATTTGCTATGCAGCCAAGGACAACCTTGAACTTGTGATTCTCCTGCCTCTACTTCCTGAGCGCTGGGAGTAGAGATGTGTACCATATCACCATGCCTGATTTAGTCAGTGCTGGAGATCTTTGAATCCAGAGCTTCAAGCATGCTAGTCAAGCACTCTACCAAAGGAGCTATATCCCTCCCCAATAGGGCTACTTCCAAGCCTTCTTTTCCCAAATTGGAGAGCAAAGTTAGATCAGGAAAGGAACGCTTCTATCTTGCCTTTAGCATTTTGTCTGATTGCTGGTATAATTACCAAGATGAGCTGATGAACATTTCTTTCAAAATTTCTGAAAAAGGATGAAAATAGCAATCATTTCATTTGAGGAATGAAAGTTTGAAAGGTTAAATGACTTGTCCAAGATCACACAGCTATGGAGTGAGAATATTGCCCCATTTCCAACTGGCTCCAAGCTTAGTATTATCTCCTGTTCACAAATAACACGTAAGAAGAAATGATTCTGGAAGACAAGATTCTTCATCTTCTTTTTATTTATTTATTTTTTTTCACATAAATTTGTTTTTTTTAACAGATGTAGACCCGTGTCCCCCCAACCCCCACCCCACCAGAGTTCATGCATTCTGCCAAACATGCTTTTCCTCTCTTTCTCAGTATTTCTCAATATTCTCCATGAGGAAGTTGACTGTTTTGAGCAGAAGTTCACTGTTTCAGTCAGTTCTTCAATGCAATCCTTTCTGTTGTTGTTGTTGTTGTTGTTGTTGTTGTTGTTTCCAATATGCATCACTCCCAACTGCTTTGGACAAAAGCTCACAGGGCCATACACAAGAAATACTTACAACTAGGTAATTGGCACTCGCATCCACAGATGAGGGATACCATTCGTCCTTTGTTTTTCTGGGACTGTGTTACTTCACTCAGCTTGATGTCCTCTAGCTCCAGCCATTTTCCTGCAAAGCTCATGATGTCATCTTTCTTTACTGCTGCATAGAACTCCATTGTGTAGATGTACCACATTTTCTCTATCCACTCAACAGTTGAGGGGCATTTGGGTTGGTTCCAGCTCCTTGCTATTGTGAAGAGAGCTGAAATAAACATGGCTGTGCATGTATCTCTGCGGTGGGGTGAGTCTGGAGGGTACATTCCCAGGAGTGGTATGGCTGGGTCGGGTGGCAAGTTCATTCCAAGTCTTCCAAGGGTTCTCCACACTGCTTTCCATAGTGGCTGTACGAGTTTACATTCCCACCAGCAGTGGATGAGTGTTCCCCTTTCCTCACAACCTCTCCAGCACTTGGTATCATTTGTTTCCTTGATCCTAGCCAGTCTTATTGGAGTAAGATGATATCTTAAAGTGGTTTT
>VZQC01002242.1:388014-400637 GCA_009823505.1 Rhizomys pruinosus | reverse complement strand
CCTGAGTTTCTTTTTTTCTTTTTTTTTTTTTTTTGGTCTTTTCGAGCCATGCCCTTCTGTTGGAACTATGTGATTCTGGTCCTCAGCAACCCTTGGAGTAAGTAGTACAAGATAAGCTTTTGTAACAAACTTGGACGAGTTCAACTCAGCCCTTAAGTTGAGTGGCCTTTTCAAGAAGACACTGTGGTTCAAAGAGAAAGACGTTCTGCACAATTAATGTTTGCAAAAGGCTCATTGAGAAGGTCAAATTTTAACTGGTGGCAATATATCACTCAACATCTGTTGGCGAGCTGATGAAAGCATTTGATTGGCTTCAGCCATATGAACCCAAAAGACAGGAATGTCTCAACCTAGCAAGGAGACAGAACAGTGGGGGACAGCTTCTAAACCAGCTGTAAACCTCTAACTGCTCTAAACCTCCATTTCACCCTTCTTCAACGGATGGCTAAGGGAGTGTGTGCTTGTTAGCCAGCAGCTCCACACAGGACTGCTAGTCAAAAAGAGCTCCCTGCGTACTATGCAAACGAGTTCAGTTTCTGTACTGGGGCTGATTCTAGACATTCAAAGCCTCTTCTGTATAGCTGGTCTGTTGAACACACACCCTTTGACACCCTCCCCTTGTCTCCCTAACAGATGACCTCAAGACAACCTGCAGATACAGACTTCCAAAGCATCAGAGCTGGAAGGGAGCTTAGGTTTCTAGTTGAACATACCTCCTTCTCCATTACTCAAATGAGGAGTTAGAAGCGCAAACCAGTAACTCCAGACACTCTTTACCCAGTTTCATCTCACATCCACAGGGAGAAAGCAAAGACGTATGGTTTAGGATTAAAAGTAACTTTGTCTACCTAGCTCACTGTTTTGTTTCCAGAAACTGGGAGAAAGCAAAGTCACAATTCCTCTGCTTCCACCCTGCCCCCACCAGATTCCCTGATCTACTAAACAGTTCCGGTTTTCTCACTCTGCCCTTCCAGCTTTCCCAGTCTCCTCCCCTCCATAGGGGTAGGTCCAATTACTCAGCAGCCCACTTAGCATAGCAAAGAGCCGAAGTCCAGAAATGTGGTGTGGAAAAACCAGAGGACCCCCAATTGGCGCTTTGTTCCTCCCAGCTGTGCTTACTTTTCCCAAGCAGAGCTGCAATCCCCATGACTGTGGCCCTGGGGATACTATTATTACATAATTTTGCATTGTACCTCAGTACAAAAAAAAAAAAAAAAGGAAAAACCTGCACTTCTTTTTCCATTTACTTCATTGGAAAAGCGGGTGTCATCCTGGTTGCTCTGTGAACTGGTCCTTGTCCAGGGTGACAATAGGCTTTCTGAGGACAAGGTGATTAGGACAGCAGTACAGTGTTTGATTAGCTCCAACCAGCCCTTTGTAGAGGGACAATATCAAGCCATACAGTAACAAGATCTCGTCTTTTGATTTGGGTTCGATCACGTCTTTTGATTTGGGTTCACTCCCTCGTTGATATAATCCATTATCCTGTTTGCCTTTCTTACAACAGTAAGGCATTGCACCTAGGGCTTCAAGGATTTTTTTTTCCTGTAATAACCTCCAAATCCCTTAGCACCTGCCTTCTGTCAAAGACCCTCCCTCTTCACATTGCTGCTTTTCTTTGTCCTTTCAACACCACTTTGAATACTTAGGTAAAGCTATACTCCCATCCCAATGAAAAAGAACACTAGGGCGACAACTAGGGGCTCCATATTTAATAAGAAACCAAAGGAGACCACCAGATTGAGTCACTGTTTGCTTAACCCTTTCCTTGCTGCCTTCCATTCAGGACCCCAGCTTTGCAGTCACTTACAGAGATTTGATGAAGAAAGGAGACATGTTTCAGTGCTGGAAGCAATTACCAAGAGATTCACTCACTGATTTGCTTTGAAAAGGTACCAAGCTTCTTATCTTACCCCCCCATCTCACGCATCCCAAATTACCAATTTTGTAAAGCATAAAAAGTTCACCCTCTCAGAATCTTCTGAATTCCCCAAACCTTTATTATGAATCATATGTGATGGAGACTCCTGAATATTAGATGTTGAGTTTTAGAACCTCCCAACATTGACAATGCATTCAAATTTGAAACAGTTCCATGTATTTAAACATTTCTACATACAGCAACTTTGGCCAAAAGAAAAAAAAAGCAAGTCAAAAAGCAATGTGACTGTCTGTGGCTCACTGATGAGACAGCACAGCCTATCGTGAATGAAGATTCGTAGGGAAATAATAGGTTGTGTTTGTGTGGAAAGGCACACCCCCTTCAAGCCCCGCACCCCCACCTCTTCCTTAGCTTCTTATTTATGTTTGTGCAAGATGCTCCTGCTTAATTATCATCCTTTACAATTTGGACTGTAAAGAGAAGGCAAATTAAGAATTTAGGGTAGAAAAAGACCTGGGTGCTTTTTTCCTCCCTCCTTTCCTAGGTCAGCCGGCCTGCTTATGAATTAGTGCTCCAGCAGCCTGAATAGCAGAGAATGAATGTTTGACTAAATCCTCTAAGTATGAAAGCTCTTCACACCATTTGCTCTTGAACTGATCCAATAGCGAGGTGTAACCACTAGTGACAATAAAGCGCCATCTGGCAAAGTGAACTCTGAGCAAACAATGACAAGCAGAAGTGAAAAGAATTGCAATGATTTCCACAAACATGTGAAATACTATAAACTGTGGGACTTAGCAGCTTCTTCCCAAAGCAAGTAAACAAATGCAACCCTTCGGCTGTGGCTGTAGCTTCGGCAGGCTGAAATGGGGGTCTCCAGCTCCAGCTCAGAGAAGCCTCGCTCCATTTGCATTTAGCTAAGGAAAAATGTATACAGATTAGGGAACAAAAAAATATATAAGCACTCGTAGGCAGACGTCACTTTTCCTTGGCTCTTTACTGTCAGGGTGATGTACTGGAAGTCTTTATTTCTTTTAGGCCGGGCCTCTCAGAGCCTCATTCTCCTTCCAGCCTGTTCTCATGCCTTTCTCATCACCTGCTGAGGCCTTGATCACGGACAGAGCAGACGAGCAGCGGGGGGACAATTAGAGAGGAGTTCAGACTTTGATCATTTGACCATATGTGAATACAACAGCTGACCACATGTTTTAAAAGACAACTAACTTAAATGTATTAAAAACATCACAAAGCAAGCATAGATACTGAAATTTACATTTTAATTATCTGACACAATGCCGCATTCAACTTTTTCAAAATATTGAATATGGAAAAAATACATCTTGCCCCTTCAAAACAGGAAGAGAAAGCACTTTTCTGTTTTCTCCCCCCCCCCCCACTCTGCCAAATGTGTTCCCTTTCAGGACAACATTTAACTACTGTGGATGGTGAAGAATTCTGTGCTGGAGATTTCAAAAGGCTTATTTAAAGCTTCCCAAACTTGAGCATGCTTACCAAAGGTAGACTGAGCTTAAAGTCCAATCATTTCTTTTAAAGAGTGATTGTATTCAGAGAAGATCAGCCCAGCGTTTGTAAGGAAGGTAAACTAGCTTTGCTAAATGACAGCAGCTTATCCAAGACAGCCCACTCTTCTAATTCTTTAAAATGTTCATTCAAAAATATATTTGATAAAAAAGTATGAAAATGAATGTGTTTTGTTGCAATACATCTTTCAACTTCTTGGTTAGCTGGAAAACAGCGTCATTGCAGCCACAGGACTTGGATGAAGACTTATTTGTGCTCAGATCTATCAAATTGTTGTCACTTTTTTTGTGCTTCTCTTTTCATTATCAAAGCTGAGCTGATTTCTCTCTGGCTAGGTAAAATGTGGCCTCTCTCAATCCAGTTTAGGGCCCTTTCTTGAGCTTTTCGTATGCAATTCATGTTTCTTCTGGCTTCTGGAGACCTGAAGCTCTCCTTATCTTCCCCACCTACAAGATAATTAACATATTCATGAATGGTTATTTACTCTCGAATAGGAAGATAATAGAAAAATAACACTAATTGTTTTGACAGCAGTTTGCTTAAGAGTTATCTGGGAGAGCAAATGTTTCTTTTGTAGTGTTAGGAAGACAAGCACTTTTCTATTTATTGAGAGTATTTCTGTTCTTATGGTAGACAGACCAAAGTAATCTTCAGTAGAGGAAAAAACCCTGCAGATGTAATTTAAGTGAAATTGCATTTAACATTTCCCAAAATATTTTGATAACCCATTTATTCGTATTTTTAGTGTACGGAAAGTTAGCATTATGATTTACATTTTAATGACTATATATGCTAATATTTTATTTCAAAATCTGTGCATTGTAATGTTTTTCAAATCTAAATTGTCTTTTAATTTTAAAATATTCTAAGTGTTTTATTTCACCTAAATATCATCTGAAATATAATTCATTTATATCCATTATCAGATAATCATCTTTTAAAACAAAGGTTGCTTAAAAGACATGTTCCTGTCTTAATTATAATTGTTCTTACTGGAGTTTATATGTCACCTTGAGGCCTTGGGCATGTCATCACCCTCTCTGGGCCTGTTTCCTTCTCTGTAACACAAGTTAATTAAACGAGTTGATCTCTAATGACTTTTCCAGTTCCAGCGAATCTCAGATGCTGTAATTGCCCTACCAAAACAAACTTTGCAATTGAATCTTGAGAACTCTTTTTTCTTTCTTAAAGAACTATTACCCCTCAACATGGGAAAAAAACAGGTTAATGAATCTCTCTCTCTCTCTCTCTCTCTCTCTCTCTCTCTCTGCTCAGGATCAAAAATTCAGGGCCTCATGAATGACAGAGATTCTAACCACTGAAAAACACACCCACCCCAAGTTAATGAGTGTTTCTATTTTATCTATTATGCTCCTGGCGTTTTACAAACATTGTTTCCTTTAGTCCTCATAACTATACATTGCTATCTTCTTTTAACAGATCATATCCACAGAGTCCAAGGATTTTGGAAGAAGTCTCCTAGCTAACCTTAGAACCAAAGCTTCACATCAGATAGGAATTTTCGCTCCTATACAACATTCCTTCACAAAAAGATAATGCATATCAGAAGATTAAGTTTCTAGTCCTAGTTTATCACTGATTTCCTGGGACAAATCCTCTGCCTCAATTTCCTTAGCCGACATAGGAATTGTATCTCCAGGAATCTATCACCTACTTCATGAACTGAGACAATATTGGGAAGAAAAAAAAACAAACCATGCACTTCCTCTGGGATGGTGGAAGAGACATTGTCCTTGCAGATGTGCACAGAGCCACCCTTTCTTAATACAGAATTGCCTTTGCTATATGAACTAACATACGCTAACTACATCTGCAACTCTGGTAGTCTTCATTAATGGCATTGCTTACAGTTAGAAGAATATTTCACAAAGAAAGAAATTTCTAGAAAATGTAATTTAATATCCTCTTTTGACTCAACATACAAATTTCTGAGAAAGAGAATCCTACGAAGTGAAAGAAATGGAAAAGTCTGCCTTGTAAATGTGGTTTAACTTCAAATAGAGCTAAAACTTTTAAAGTAAATAGACGCAGGGCATGGTGGCGCACGCCTTTGATCCTAGCACTTTTCAGAATTTTCCCAGTGCAAACACTTTTGCTCCATCATTCTCAAGGCTGGAAAATAACATCATTGTCTATGAGGAGATTGAGTAAATAAAGTCAAGAGTATCCTAAAGTCAAGAATATACATTCTTCCATACTTGTGGCAATAGTGTTTGTTTCATTTTAAGCAATGACACAGTCTCCTCTCTTATAGTAATTATGATGAATGTTTGTGGTAACTGATGCTGAGTCAGTGGTGTAAGTTGGGGTTGGTTGAGTTGAAATTCCACGTAGAGATTTGTTGCTAAGTTACCTAAATAGACTTCTATGTAAGGTAATTCACAAGATAATGACACTACTGACTAGGGAAGAGGGCACCTGGGGGAGGGGGCGTTCCTGAAGGCTACTTTACTAAGACAAACATTTCAACAGTACTTGGGTTTTTTGTTTTGTTTGGATTGGTTTGGTTTGGCTTTTTAAATCAAGGTCTCACTAGGTAGCCCAGGCTGTCCTATGGCCTGATCTCAAAAGTGCTTCTTAATTTTTTGAAAATCAAATGAGATCTAAATACCTATTCTCTAGAAAATGCACATATTCACAGATTTTTGCATATGTGTTAAGGGGATTCTTAGACCCCCCGAAGGGACCTCATATACATCAGCCTGAGAATCCTCACTTTAAAGGAAGTTCTATTGATCCATGGCCATTAGAAAAAGTAACTTTAGGTGAGAAGAGAGAATCTCACATCTGGCAGTACTGATTTCTTTGGAAATTACTAATCTTCTAATGAACCCCCCCAACAGTGGCCAGAAAGTCTACTATATTACTTTAGAAATCTCTCTAAAAAAAGAAAAAGGCGCTGGAGAGATGGCCTAGCGGTTAAGAGCACCAACTGCTCTTGCAGAGGACCCGGGTTCGATCCCCAGCACCCACATGGCGGCTAAGAACCGTTTAACTCCAGTTTCAGGGGTTTAACTCCAGTTTCAGGGGAATCCAATGCCCTCTTCTGACCTCCGCGGCATTGCACGACACGGGTGCACAAACCTACATGCAGACAGTACATTCATACACATAAATAAATGAATAAAATTAAAAAAAAAAAAAGAAATCTTTCTTTGGAGTAGAGTGTGGATGCCTGTGATCCCAACACTTGGGAGGCTAGCCTGAGATAGTGAGACCCTGTCTCAAAAATTATCTCTTTCTTCCTTTCAAACATAACTCTTTCATACCTCTTCAATTCACCTCTCCTCTCGACCCACTTTTCCCTGTCATGACTATCTTCCTTGAACCAGCCTGCAAACTGTACCCTTGCTCTATTTAGTTTCCTTTTGCTACAGCTGAGAAAATGGTCTTCCAGGCAACAGCCAACTCTGCTTTGAGTATTTCTGGAGGCCTCTTTCTCCTACTTGTCTGAAGATTGTGGTCAGAATAACTTAGGAATTCAAGAGGTGTATGAGGACAACACATGATATCATTTTTTAAATATATTTTCTAGCCGGGCGTGGTGGCACACGCCTTTAATCCTAGCACTTGGGAGGCAGAGGCAGGCGGATCTTTGTGAGTTCCAGGACAGCTGGGGCTACAGGGAGACCCTGTCTCAAAAAGACAAATATATATCTATCTGTATATATATATCTATATATATATATATATTCTAATTTTTTTCCTTATCAAATCTAGACCCGTGTCCCCCACCCTATCCTCCCCCTACCCCACCAAAGATCATGGATAACACATGATATCATTTAAGCTTTAAAGATAATATTCATTTTTAGGGGGCTGGAGAGATGGCTCAGCGGTTAAGAACACTGGCTGTTCTTGCAGAGGACCTGGGTTTGAATCCCAGCAGCCAGGTGGCAGTTAATACCTGTTCATTACTCCAGTTCCACAGGATCCAATGCCCTCTTCTGAGTTCCACAGAGATTGCACGAGACAGGTGCACTCACATATATGCATGTAATACATATATACATATAAAATAATAAATAAATGAAATATTTTAAATATTCATTTTAATGTTTTATTATAGAGAGCTACCTAAGGCCTTTTTCATAAAAGCATATAATGTACTTTTAGCATAACCCCCCCCATATTCCCCTACACTCTCCTTTCTCCTCTCCCTCCCATATAAATCCCCTTGTTGCCATAATTCCACTTTTATTTACATGTCATCTGTACATATATGATTTTATATATCTACAAAATCTAGGACTCACAAATGGCAGAAAAATATATCATATTTGTCTGAGACTGACATAATTTTCTTTTTTATTTGAAAGCCAATTTTTATTGAAGATTTGTGCATTTCATACAGAATTTCAAATCAAATCTATACCAGTGCCCCCCTCCCTGCCCTCCACCCACCATAGCTCATGCCCAAACATGTTTTTCATATTTTTCTCAGTCTCTCTCAAAATTCTCCATGCATAAGTTTACTGTTTCAAGCAGAAATTCACCGTTTCAGTCAGTTCTTTGACCCAGTCTTCTTGTTGTTGTTATTCCTTCCAATATGCATCACTCCAAAATGTGCATATATGCATGCCACATATATCATAGCTTTTAGCATCTTCAGCTTATGATTTTTTCTTTATTAGCCTAAAAGATGTCATTTTTGAAGGCTCCTCCTTGGCAAGCCCAAACCACCATCAGTTCTGCCCTTGTGCTCCACACTGCGGTTTTCCCTTCCCATGGTCACCAAATGAGGTCCAGTAAACACCACGTCCTTTCTTGATCTTCCTGTACTGGTCTCCATGATACAGCCTGGGTAGTCCAACAATGGCAGTCTATACTCTGAGGAGGCTGAAACCCCAGTAGTAGCTCAGTCCACAAGTTGGATGCATAATTTTCTTACTATAATCATCTCTATTTGCATCTATTTTCCTGCAAATGGTTTAACTTTATTCTTTTTCATGGCTGAAAATAATCCCATTGTATATATAACCCCCCCAAAATTTTTTTGTTTTTTTGAACCAGCCAGCCTGCAACTTTATATGTGGATCAGGCTGGCCTGGCTCTAACAGAGATCCACTTGCTTTTGCCTCTCCAGTGCTAGGATTAAAGGTGCTTGCCACCATTCTTGGCTGTATTTACTTTTTTTTGTCTTTTTGAGTCAGGGTCTCCCTTAGTCCCAGCTGGCCTGGAGCTCACTATGTAGACCAGGCAGGCCTTGAACTCACAAAGATCTGCCTGCCTCTGCCTCCCAAGTGCTAGAAGGCTGTATTTACTTTTTAAAAAATATTTTATTCATTTTTTATGTGTATAAGTGTATTACCTCCATGTATGTAAGTGCACCAATGTCATGTAGTGTCCATTGACATCAGAAAAGGGTGGTGGATCCTCTGAAACTGGAGTTACAGACAGTTGTTAGCTAACATGTGCATGCTGGGAACTGAACCCTGGTCCCCGCCAAGAGCAGCCAGTGCTCTTAACTGCTGAGCCATATCTCCAGAGCCATCTCATTTACATTCTAAATTATTTTGAATATATATATATATATATATATATTTATATATTTATATATATTTTTTTTTTTTTTTTTTAATGTATTTTTTAAAAAGAGAATACAAACCTGCTCCTAAAGACAGTGGTCATTTTTAAAATGCTGGATGCCCAAAAAAAAAAAGATAAAAGGAAGGTTGTTGTTTTTCTTCTCACCCCAACACAGTTGTGTTCCTTTCCAGCTCAGGGATCACATTGGAAGAGGAGGCGTGGTAGATTGTAAGGAGAGTGCGGAGAAGATAGGGGTGAATATAAGACAAACACACAAGAATAAAACACCAACCATCCGCACTCATAGTCTGGACTCCTAATTGATCAACATACCTGTGCATACAAGCTTCTCCAACTGGACTATGGGAACCTTGGGTTGTTCAAAATTTGGACATAGATACTTGCAAAATGCACCAATTACCTAATTGTACGGCAAACTGAACAACATCAATGTTACCTGAAAACAACTGTGTTATTATATTGTAGAATCCCTTAAAAATAAACAAATAATAATAATTTAAAAAAATTAAAAAAAGGTTGTGTGCTGCCATGTGGGTGCTGGGAACAGAACCCCAGTCCTCTGTAAGAGCAACAAGTACCCCTAAGCCTTGAGTCATATCTCCAGCCCCAAACCACATTTTATTTATACATTCCTCTGTTGTCGGACACCTAGGTTGGTTCCATAACTTAGATATTATGAATAGGACTGCAATATACATTGTCGTGCAAGTTTCAGTATGCTATGTTAACTTGGAGTCCTTTGGGTGAACATCCAACAATGAAACTGCTAGGTCATATGGTAGGGTGATTTTTTTTCAGTGCTAGGTATGGAGCTCAGGCCTAATGCATGCTAGGCAAGCAAGCACTCTATGCTGGGCTATCCTCCCAAGCCTATCTATATTTTTATTGCTATGCATGAATATAAGACAAAAGAAAAGATTGGGAGACAAGATATTTAGTCAGCATTACTATGTATGTGCCAGGAGAAGCTTGTTGGGAGAGATAAAGTGGTGAACATTTCCAATGTTTTCCATCCCCTCATGGAGCATCCAACAACGGTTTGTATCTTAAATATCTCTTCAAAGCTCATATGCTGTATGCTTGGTCCTTAACTAGTGGTACAACTAGGAGGGTGGAAACTTTAGGAAGGGGACCTAGTTGGAATTTAAAGTAGGTCATTGGTGGCATGTCCGTGAAAGATATTTCAAGAGACCAGCTCCTTCTTTTCCTTTTTACTTCATTATGAAGTGGGCATCTTCCTCCATCACTTGTTTCCACCCTGATAGAATGTCTGGCCCCAGCCTGGAAGGCAACAGGATTCAGGTAGCACAGAATGAAATCTTTTATGATTGCCAGTCAAAAGAAATCTTTCTTCCTTTTTCAGTCACAGTTAAGGAAAACTAACCCAGGAAAGGAGTGAATTCAACAGGGCTGTGAAATCTCACCTGGAGTCCGCGCAGCATTCTGAACCAAACAAATTGAAGAGACTAATCCACATGTTACATGTTCCGCCCTCCCTCCCAAGTAACAGGAATGTCAGGTCCAACTGGCAAAACCAAAGTTTTTTGTTGTTATTGCTGTTGTCATTGTTGTTTTGGTTTCAAGCTAGGTCATGCCATATAGTACAGGCTGGTCTCAAACTTTGAAGCCCCAATCGTCCTGCCTCAACCTCCCCAGTGTGGGGGTTACAGGAGTGTGCCACTACTCCCAGCTATTGTTTTTAAAATATGAGCAAAGGATAAACCATCATTAAATGAATATACTAAGTACACTACTGTTTCTGTTGATGGAAGCTTGAAAAAATAACCGGATACAGAGGCTTTCAATCAGGAAACAGCTTGTTGTCATGCTGCCACTGGGCTCAGGGGATTCACATCCAAAGGCTGAGCACAAGGCGTTGCCTTTTATACTTTTCTTACATGTTAGCCGCTTCATCTCCCCTACATGCTGATCATTGTTTTTTCCCCTTCAGTGTTGCAACAGGGTAAAAATGGACTTTGGGTGATTAAAATGTGTACAATAGTTTCATCCATTGTAACAGATGTAGTCCTCTAGAGATGATGAGAGGATAGTAAGATGGCTCAATGAGTTAAGACACTTGCCACCAAGCCTAAAGCCTAAAGACCTGAGTTGATAGAGGAGAGAATTGACTCTTTTTTTTTTTTTTTTTTAGACAGGGTCTCCCTATAGCCCCAGTTGGCCTGGAACTCACTCTGTAGACCAGGCGGGCCTTAAACTCACAGAGATCCACCTGCCTCTGCCTTCCAAATGCTAGGATTAAAAGCATGTGCCACCACGCCCAACTTAAAGATGGTTCTTAGCCACCATGTGGTGCTGGGAATTGAACCCCAGTACTCTGCAAGAGCAGTCCGAGCTCTTAACCGCTGAGCCATCTCTCCAGCCCAGAGAATTGACTCGGGCAGGTGGTCTTGTAACATTCACGTGTAGGTCATAGCATATGTGCACCCACATGCACAGAATAAAAATAAACAAATATCAGAGGGGAGATGATAATAGAGAATTATTGTGGGTGTGTTGAGGGGCACACCTGGAAATGGCAGTGTCACTCAATTTTGTTGTAAACCTAAAACTTCTGTCAAAAATGAAGTCTATTTTTAAAATGCTCAATGCATTCAACGACCCACAGGAAGCATTCAACAAATGTCTGATATGTTTTACTACAATCATTATTGTACTGTTCAGTTAAGTGTTAGTGATGAATGGTTACCAATATGGTCCCTGAATCCCATGTTAGGGCCCTGTTCTGAGTTCCAAAGCTGAGTACCTAAAGGATTTTCCCCTAAGCCCTGGGACCCTCTGTCTCCATTGTTTGTGGCCCCAGAGAATTCTAGTCGATTTCTCTGGAAGAACATAGGTCTCGCCACTGGCATTATGTGTTTTCCCACCTGATTCCTCTGCAACACACCATTATAAAGCAGTCCTGGAGCAACGATGCTCTCATTTCCACTCGCTCCCCAAGCGCCTAGTTCAAGCTCACAACATTAACTCGCGGTTGAGCCAACAGAAATTTCATTAGATGAGTGGATAAATGAAACAAGGACCAAAACAGAATAAACTAATAGCAGGTTCTGTCACGGCAAGACCAGTTGAGCCAATCCGAGTGCAATCCGAGCAGTGCCGGTATTTCTAGCTCAGTGACCTCCACCCTTCCAGACCCCAGATGATGGGAACTTTGCTGAGGAACTTCTTTCTGTTGGAAAGCATTTTATTTTGCAATTCTTATAAAAGCAAATGGGGGGGCTGGAGAGATGGTTCAGCCGTAAGGAGCACCAACTGCTCTTGCAGAGGACCGGGGTTCGATTCCCAGCACCCACATGGCAACTAAGAACCATCTTTAACTCCAGTTCCAGGGGAATCTGACGCCCTCTTCTGACATCCGCAGCATTGCACAACACGGGTGCACCAACCTACAGGCAGACAGTACATTCATACACATAAAAATAATAAATCAAATTTTTCTAAAAAGCAAATGGGCCTGGCATGGTGGTACATGCCTTTAGTCCCAGCACTCAGGAGGCAGAGGCAGGCAGATCTCTGTGAGTTCAAAGCCAGCCTGGTCTATATAGTGAGTTTCAGGACAGCTGGGGCTATAGGGAGACCCCGTCTCAAAAAAGACCAAAAAAAAAAA
>VZQC01002242.1:356888-368083 GCA_009823505.1 Rhizomys pruinosus | reverse complement strand
GGAGAGATGGCCTAGCGGTTAAGAGCGCCGACCACTCTTACAGAGGACCCGGGTTCGATCCCCAGCACCCACATGGCGGCCGAGAACCGTCTGAAACTCCAATTCCAGGAGAACTCCAGTTCCAGGGGAATCTGATACCCTCTTCTGACCTCCGAGGCATTGCACGACACAGGTGCACAAACTTGCATGCAGACAGTACATTCATACACATACGGAAATAAATAAAATTAATTAAAAAAATTTAAAAAAAAGACTTAATGGTATCAAATCATTCATTCATGGATTCAGCAAGTGCACTTGCTCCTTAGTACCCATAGGGGATTGGTTTCAGGATTAGTGTCAACAAGAAAATCTATGAATGTCCATGTCCCTTATATAAAACGATGTGATATTTGCATATAATCTATGCACATTTTCTAGACTTTAAACATCCTCTAGATTATGTATAGCATCTAATATAATGGAAATGACATACAAATAGTTGTGTTGTTGAATTTTTTTAGAGGGTTTCATAGTTCATTTGGGGAGGGAAAGGTTTATTTGGCCAAAACTTCCACAACACAGTCCGTTATCAAGAGAAGGCAAGGCAGAAACTTGAAGCAGAAAACACAAGGGAATGCCACTTACTCACAGACCTGTTTAGCTACTTTTCTTACATAGCCCAGGCCTACCTGCCTAGGGATGGTACTACCTACAGTGGGTTGGGTCCCCTTACATCAGCTAGCAATCAAGAAAATGCCTCCATAGATATGTTCCCAGTCTAAGCTGCTGGACACAATTCTTCCATTGAATTTCCATCTTCCTACGTGAGTCAGCTCTACAACCATTATTAGCCATCACAAGGGATAATAACATGAAAAATAGCTCTATGTATTCAATACATGCACATTTTTTAGTCATGTAAACCAGATTGGTTCTGAACAAACTATGTAGCCAAGGATGGCCTCAAACTCATCTTCCTGCTTCTCAAATGCTGAGATTACAGGCATGCCTCATGACACCCAACTAATTTTTCAAAACATATTTTTTGATACACAGATGATTGAATCTATGAATTCAGAGCCCATGGATAGAGAGAGCTGATTGTATACATATAGTGTACTGGGCTCTGTGCTGGATATTAGTTTCTGAGTACCTAATACTAGGATACAATTGCAAACACTGTTACAGTACCGCTTCTGGTAAAGATTTAGGAGTCCTGGATAGGATACAAGCAAATCAACAGATACAATGCATATAGCAAGAATCACACTAGGTGTATGAGTCAAGGTTTTCTAGAGGAGCAGAACTGATAGGATGAATGTATAATTAATAGATAGATAGATAGATAGATAGATAGATAGAGAAAAATTTATTAAATCAGCTTACTTCAAAAAATCAGTAACAACAGCCAAGTCACACCTGAGATGCGGTGCACCTGGCCCTTGCTCCATGTGATGTCCAAGCCCTGATGTCAGGAAAAGAGGGGAGTCATGGGAGGCCAAGAAGCTGAAAGGATTTGGAGGAGCTGCAGACAGATAAGACATACTTTATTTACCAGCTCAAAGGTTGCTCTGCAGGTGCCCAGGCACACATCAGCACACACAGAAGCTCATGGGCAGCCACAGACAGGCAGATGCTCCAGCCTCTAATTTCACAAAAGAAGTATTATGCTAAAAATAGTTATATAACAGGTTACATCACTGTTTACTTCAGGGGTCTCAGACATCTGGTATGAAGCATTTTGTCAGGGGTCTCAGACATCTGGTATGAAGCACTTTGTGCTGAGTCATGGACCAGTGGATATCTAGCATTAGCCCTGTTGGCCCATGCCAGATAGTCACACCACAGCCATGTTGTCTAAACATAACCTGGCCCTTATAACCAACCCTCTGTTTCTTTTTTTTTTTTTTTTAAATACTGAAAGTGAAACAAACACAACTTTCTTTTTTTTTAATTATTTTATTTATTTTTTATTTATTTATGTGTATGAATATACTGTTTGCGTGTAGGTCTGTGCACCCGTGTCGTGCAATGCCGCGGAGGTCAGAAGAGGGTCTCAGATTCCCCTGGAACTGGAGTTCTCCTGGAATTGGAGTTACAGACGGTTCTCAGCCGCCATGTGGGTGCTGGGGATTGAACCCGGGTCCTCTGCGAGAGCAGTCGGCGCTCTTAACCACTAGGCCATCTCTCCAGCCCCAACCCTCTGTTTCTACACTCAGTCTTTGAAGCTGGGTGCTTCAGCAGTTGGAGTGACTTCGCAGTGGATGTCTCACACTGGAAAGGCTGGGAACTTGGGAGTTAGTCCTCAAGGATGACTGCCTCAGTAGTTATATTCTGGCCCCCCAAAACCAGGAGGGTTGCTGGAGAGCCACAGGGTCTTTAGTCAATGATGGAAGCCTGAAAATATTTCTGATATTCAGGAAGAAATTGTCATCAGCAGCACTAGGACAAATTAACTGGGCCATGAGAGAGAAAGTTTCTATGACATATTCTGATTCTCTAAGAAGAATCCAAATAATATTCTTCCTTGGGCTGTCAACCAACAGCTAGTAGAAGAAACTATGTAATGAAAGCAGACATTATTTGACTCTTAATGAAATTTGAATAGAGCCTGTGAATGATATAGTAACACCGTGAATCAATTTCCTAATTTGGATAGTAGTAATCTAGTTACCTATGAGAATATCTTTGTCCTGTAGAAAATACACACTAAAAGATTTAGGTGCAGAGGCTGGAGAGATGGCCTAGCAGTTAAGAGCACCGACTGCTCTTGCAGAGGACCCGGGTTCGATCCCCAGCACCCACATGGTGGCTGAGAGCTGTCTGTAACTCCAATTCCAGGGGAACTCCAGTTCCAGGGGAATCCGAGACCCTCTTCTGACCTCCGCGGCATTGCACGACACGGGTGCACAAACCTACATGCAGACAGTACATTCATACACATAAATAAATAAATAAAATTTAAAAATAAGACATTCTGCTTGCAAGGTCCTGTTCAGTGGTTTAGAAATATACTAAAGTGGCTGGAGAGATGGCTCAGCGGTTAAGAGCACATACTGCTCTTACAGAGGACCCGGGTTCAATTCCCAGCACCCACATGGCAGCTAGGAACTGTCTTTAACTCCAGTTCCAGGGAAATCTGACGCCCTCCTCTGACCTCTTCAGCATTGTACCACACGGGTGCACCAACCTACATGCAGATAGTACACTCATATATATAAAAAAATAATAAATTAAAAAAGTAGAAATATACTAAAATACATACTTTAATAAGAGTTACAAAGAAAATGTGAATAATTGAGAAGTCTACATGAAAAGTATATGAGAACTCTATACTTCTCTTACAACTTTAATGTAAGTTTAAAATTATTTCAAAATAAAAGAAATTTAAGAAGGAAACAGTTGGAGGCATATGCTAAAATAATGTATTAAGAAGTGAATTATCCACTTAATCAAACTAGTCTACTTTAAACATGACTACATTTAGCTCATTAACTACGTTGAGTGGTGAGAGAATAAGAAAATCCATTCATGAACATAAAGGATCTTAATATATGAGTCACTGTGAAACTATTATTCCCCTCTGGGCTAATTCTCTTTCATTCTTTTTTATTCCTTGGAGACAAGGTTTCAATACATAGTCCAGACTGGCCTAATACTCATATGTATTCCACGCTGGCCTCTGGAAGTCATTGCTGCCTTTGAGCATCCCATCTTGCTTCAGCTTCCCAAGTGCTGGAATGAGAGGCTTGCGTGCCTACACACGACCTTTGACAAATTTTTAATCATATAGCTCTTTTCTAAGAACTTTTGAAGAGTATAAAGTAAGCTACATCTAATTGTACAAATAACCTACAGCAATTATCCCTGAGCTCAGATTATTAAGTAAACAATGGAAGCAGGTAAAAAGGTATTTATAAAAACAGAGTTGGTGATCTTAATAGCAACATTGACATTTATTTGCTTTATTCATTGATTTGATTTGGAGTCTTAAAAAGAATAATGTCCACATAGCTCTGTTCAATATATAAATATACAAAAATCCTTCTAAAATGCAAATGGGAATTTTCAAGGGATTAGGAAAGAAGCACTACAGAACTCTAACTAGTGGTCTTGCTACTACTGTCATTATGTCTGACCATTAATAATTTTAAATGGTTATATTATCTCTGCAGTATGTCCAAGTGGAATATTACAGAGGAGAACATGAAAATTCTCTTTAGAGGTTTGCTTTTGATTCTAGAAGCAGTCTGAGTAGTTAATCATTGGCACATTGATAACATAAAGATCAGGAGTATCCCACCTAAGAGTATGTCTGCTACAAGACGTTGATTTCGCAGAAACTTCATAGTTCCAGGGGTAGGGATTAAAATACAGTGCTTCCTGACTCTAATCTCAGCCTTGTTTTCCTCCACCACTGTGTCTTTTTGATATAAGAAAATCGTTTTCACAAACATAATGTTTTCTTTAAGAGCTGTGGCATGTGCACATGCAGTAGATTACAGGGGGGAAAAAAATGATGTCCAAAGTTCTGTGTAGAAGAAGCTGGTGTATGCACTAAGCTTTAACAGTTAATAATAACACTTTGTTAGAGAAAATGTTTATTCCCTTTCTTTCCCACCTCACACTGAATGTTTACTCCTTGAAAAAAAAAAAAAATCCCAGTTAAACAAAATGAAAGTGGTCCACCACCCATTTCCGGAATTCAGGTTGGAAGGACAAAAACCAATGGGCAGCATCAACAGAAATGCTAAGATTCTCTGTGAACACATCACTCAAGCCAGCCATATTTCAAGGAAAATCAAGGGTCTTTTGTATAGAAGAAAAATCTCTGTGAGAAATATGCCAAGGAATCATTTCATTTCTTTGCATGTGCCCTCCTGGTGGGAGGTATCAGGACTTGGATAGCCCAGGAAGCCATAGGAAGCATATTACAGAGAGTTTAATTTATTCAAAGAAAATCAGAATCAACTAATCAGAAGGAAGGGAAAAACGCATTAATTAAACAGCTTTACTCATGCAGAAAAGCTGCCAGCATGAGCATTTCAAATTACCTGGGCACACCTAATGCATTTGCATTTGCTCGGGAGAAATGTGTTCTGCCCTACAAAGCCACGAACATTTCATAATTCCATTTGAGCGAATAACAAAAGAGAATTGACAACTAAGAACCACCTTCCACACTTGGGGGCTATATAGCCTTTTCCTAGGAATTTTTAGCTCTGGAAGAAATTCTGTTCTTGACTAGATGTGGAGAGAGGAAGTTTAAAGTCTTCTCTCCAGTGAAAGGCTAAAAAAGAATCCCCCTCCTTTTCACCCCCCCAACCAAGGAGGTGGGGCCTTTACTGGCAGGAGGCTAGCAGTGTTCTTTTGTTAGATATTAACATAAAATAAGGTCCTAGAAATGGGTGTCCATCAACAGAATTAGAAGGAGCTAAGTAAGTTTTAAGAACAAAAGGTTTACTTATTTAAATTACAGGAGTTGAGAAACAGCTGGGAATGCAATTTCTTTCCCAGAGTGGGAACAAAACAAAACAAAACAAGACCCTTCAAAACAGTTAAATGCAATTATGTTACAATAAAACTTTATCATTTCAGAGTGGGTGTGCTTAATTCTAACAGAAATAACGCTATAAGCAATATGTACACATATTTAGGTTTTACCATGAAATTTTTTCAATTCAGCGTATCCATCAAGTAGCTCAATGATTTATTTTGGTATTTACTACTAAGAAAGGTTTCCCTGGTGACATTACTGCTATGAGAACTACCTGAAAATCTTGTAAACGTGTCTTATGCTCTTTATTACATATGTTTTATGATGAATTTTTAAATTGCATTTTGCAGAAGAAAACACACTACAGTGAGTACTCTGAAATTACAGTTGAGAAAAAAGAAAGGACCATTTGAAAAGTCCTCAGAAGTTTCCTTTCTACTTCAGAAAGGAAAACACTAATTTGAAATAAAAAATAAAACAGTAATAACACATGAGATTTAACCAACTTTACTCTGATCTGAAAAACGCATGCAGTTTTGTAACTCAAAGCAGAAAACAAAAATATTCTATACTTTTGCAGAAAAAGCTTTATTCAAGAATTTTGGATCAAGCTTCTAGGGAGGCTGATTTTCTCAGACATACTTATAAAAAACTGCAATCTAAGAGGTTTCTACCCAATAAGAAACAGATCACAGTTACCATGATCAAGGGAGAACTTTGAATACTGTGTAGCGCATTTCCTCAGGATGGTAAAGGCACTGAACGGAAATTAGGTAAAAACTAGAGCCACATTGGGGCTGGAGAGATGGCTCCATGGTTAAGAGCAGAGGATCCGGGGTTCGATTCCCAGCCCCCCACATAGAGGCTAAGAACCATCGTTAACTCCAGTTCCAGGGGAATCTGACACCCTCTTCTGACCTCTGTGGCATTGCATGACAAAAATTGATACAGTTGTGTTGACACCCCAACTTGACAGAGGACAGACATGTACACTTCTTACACATAAAAAAAAAAAAAAAAACAAAAGTGATAGTGGCGTGTAATGGTAGGTCTTAAGGACGCGCAGAAGAGCTTAATATAATATACCCAGAGCGACTTCTTGGAACGGCTAATGATTGGGGGATGTGTACCCTTACTACTGAGAGTTCAACGCCCCAGCCTTTGAGTCAACAGATCAGCTCTTAAAAAGGTGATGGACTCTTTCGCTGTACAAAAATTACTTCCCAAAAAAGTGGAAAAAACAACTTAAAAAAAATATATAATAAAAAGTAAAGAGCCACATCTGATAAAGACGTGAAGTAATTGTTTTCACGCACCTATACTCATGAGGTTTGTGTGGAATTCTCAACAATTTTATTTATTATTTTTCTCCCTCTAGTATTAATATCATATTTTTTTTTTAGAGTTTTTTTTTAAAATTTTTAATTAAATTTTAATTTTATTTCTTATGTGTTATAATGGATAATGTTAACTGCCTCAGTGCTATTTGCAAAAAGCTCTGTGCCACCAGTAGCCTTTCGTTGCTCAACTCTCAAAGTGCTGCGGGAAGTCAGAAGAGGTGTCGGATCCCCCTGGAAAACTGTAGAGTCTACCTGGAATTCTGTACGCTTTAGTCCGCGTTCCTCAAGCATTGCTCTCTCGCATCAGTGGGTTGCTCATGTGCCTTCAAACCCGGGTCCTCGTTGTTTAGAGGCGCGGTCGGGCGCTTCGTAAAACCGACACTAGGCCCATCTTCTCGCTGCCCATTAAGTATTTAATGCATTAATTTTATGTTAGTCTTCTCTCTCATAGTACCCATATGTATTTTACCTTTCTGGACAAAAACATAAGACTCACCATTGTGCGTTAAATAAACATAATATTCTTTTCTAGATTTCTTCATTTCTTGAATTATTTCTCGTGTGTATGTTTCATTGCATACACCCAGTTGGGCACTGCTGATCGGTATGTCCATTCATGCATGTAAGGTTCCATTGCCTAAGTTCCTTCAGCAATGAACTATACTTAGGGAATATAAAAGTGATTGGTGAGACAGGCAACGGGAAATATGAACATTGTTAAATATTCGCTTTTAAAACTATATCTTGATATAAAGAGAATTGGCAAGACAATGTCTACTTGATAAATCTTTAATAATACTTGTTTTGCACATTCTTTTGCATCTATGCATGAAAGAAAGTTGAATTTAGGATTTCTACTGTGGGCCAAAAAAAAAAGGTGACAAAGATGTAAAACTTGCGCACTTTTATACGAATTTCCACAACGCCTGTTCATTACTCCATCAGATTAGAAGAAGCATGTAAAACGTAATAGTGATTTTCTTATCTTGTTGTTTAATACCAAGGTCTTTCTCCTGATAACCATTTTTTTTATTTAAAAGAATAGGACCGATAATCTCAATCTGGAGGACCTATATATAAATGAGAAAGCGCAGTAAAGGGTTTTATTTTTCGCTCCAGTCTATCCTTTGTTGTCTGTAATGAATGATTCTTCTTTACGTGTCAGTATATTTATATGCGTAGTTTGCCGGTAGGGGGTATTTTCAAACCCCATAACGCTAGTGATAGTGAGTTAAAGCTTCCGTGTTCTGTCACCAAAGAAAAAACTAGTATGCTCGAGCATATTTTTTTAAGAATCATCTATCACTACTTATAGTAATATATAATAAGGTATATATAATATATATATAGAGAGAGGAGAAGAGAGCGAGAATAGAAGTAGAGACAAGTGTATATCACTCATACCATTTATATATAATAGTTAGGACTAATGTATATATTATTATATTTATATTATATATATATATATAAAAGTTCTTTTTCGAGACAGCCCTCTCCCTGTAACACCAGCTATCCTGGAAACTCACTCTGTAGACCAGGCTGGCCTTGAACTACAAAGATCTGCCTACCTCGCCTCCCAAGTGCTGAGATTAAAGGCCGTGCGCCACCACGCCAGGCTTTCAATAAATACTTTTGGGGGGGCAGGTCTTTTCAAGACAGGGTCGCCATGTAGCCCCAGCTGTCCTGCTGCCCTCTGAGCTCCCAGTTTATGTGTCAAGGCCAGGGCTTTGGCATTTGAAGCAACGAGGTTTATAGAGTTTTCTGGAGTCTCGCACTCTGCCTTTTCCCGAGTTGCTAAGGGATTTAAAGGCTCTGTTGCCAACCCAGCATCTGGAGAGCGCTCATAATTTAATAATTTTCTAATCCCACTTCCATCCTCACTACAAATCCGTTCCGGCCAAGGTGATGATCCAGTGGGACGCTTGCAGTGCCTAAGGCAAAATATTTCATAGGTGCTTAAATTTCTGTGAGTATTTTAAGTCTCTAAAACAAGCATTTGAGAAAATTAAGATATTTGGCCCAATGTAACACCAAAGGAAAAACTGAACGAGACAGTTTTTCCCACTAGTTACATATATAACAAGCTACTGCCCATGGTACTCGAAACATAATATACAGAAAGGATCACGGATGGAGGGGGAAATTCTAGACTGCAGAAATGATAGAAATATAGTAAAGGTAAAGAAGGGAAGAGAAGGGCATAGAAGAGGCGCAACCTAAACAGTTCATTGGCTATTTCTCTCAATCTTTTTTTTTTTTTTTCTTTTTGAGACAGGGTCTCCCCGTAGCCCCAGGTGGCCTGGAACTCACTCTGTAGACCAGGCTGGCCTTGAACTCACAAAGATCCGCTTGCCTCTGCCTCCCAAATGCTAGGATTAAAGGTGTGTACCACCACACTCCGTTTTTTTTTTTTTCTCTCTCTCTCTTTCAACTCTTAAAAGATTCAACTCGGAAAAAAAAATTTTGTGATTTGACATAGAGAATCTTAAGGATAATCTCATAACAGAAATCACAACATCTTAAACACCACGCCAGGACCTCTTGGTACATTTTATTACCACAAAAGGCTGCTGTTGTTCATAGCCAGGTTCAGGATGGAAATTAGGACCTGCCAAACTTCATTCTGCTGTGTCTTGTTATCTGCATGTTGGCATCAACTTACTTCCATTTCTGATGTCTTCCTCCTGGTCTGTAAGACTAGAACAAGTAAGGAGTGAAACTGTTGACATAGGAGGACTGCCACTTGGCTTGGGGGTTGTAAAGGTTTGGTCGTGTATTTAGTCCTGAATCTCGGTCTACAGGTATGTCATTTCTGGAGGTTGGCAGCATGACTGGAGGAGCATCGGAGGTACTATAGGCTGTCCATACAGTACTGGCTTGGAAGCCAGCAACACACCTGCTGATTTGGCAATTGATGGTGCCATAAGAACTTGGATCCGAACTACAGATGACCTTTCCATGTTGTTTCACAATACCACTCACAGAATCAAAGCACAAGGTTTGAACAAAATATTGTCTTACTATGTAGCCTAGGAAAGATTCATCCCACCTACCTTCAAGGCAAAGGGAGAACTTGCTTTTCAGTGATTTGAACAGTGCAAATGGGCCAGTGAGATGGCTCAGTTGGTAAAGGCTTTTGCCACCAAGCCTGC
Source organism: Rhizomys pruinosus (assembly GCA_009823505.1). Classification (NCBI taxonomy): domain Eukaryota; kingdom Metazoa; phylum Chordata; class Mammalia; order Rodentia; family Spalacidae; genus Rhizomys; species Rhizomys pruinosus. Next base: position 358,112 of record VZQC01002242.1, on the reverse strand, counting down.
TGACCTGAGTTCAGTGAGATGGCTCAGTGGGTAAAGGCGCTTGCCACCAAGCCTGCTGACCTGAGTTCAGTGAGATGGCTCAGTGGGTAAAGGTGCTTGCCACCAACCAAGACTCATACTTGAGGTCAATCCCTTGAACCCAGATGTTAGAAGGAAAAAAGTTACTCCTACAAACTGCCCTCTGGTGTACACACCTACACACACACACACACACACACACACACACACACACAAACACATGATGATATGCACCTGCCCACCCCCACAAAATTAATTAGTTGATTAAAAATAAAATTAGTAAAGATGCAGGACAGTTATGGCAAAATGCATGATCTGGGATGGGGGGGGAGGGAATATTCCTGAACTGAATTGAAAAATGATGTATGAAATACACAAAACATCAATAAAAAAAAGTAAAAATAAATAAATAAAAATAAAATTAGTGATGAACTATGACGCGGGAGATGTGAACTGAATAAACCCTTTCCTCCCCAAAAGAAAAAAAATTAAGGAATCTCAGAGTGGTGGTGCATGCCTTTAATCCCAGCATTAGGAAGGCTGAGGGAGGCAGATCTCTGTGAATTTAAGGCCAGTCTAGTCTACACAGGAAGTTCCAGGCAGCTGGGACTACAAGGAGACCTTGTCTCAAAAGGACCAAAAAAATTTAATTAATTAATTAATTAAATTAAACAAAAGAAAGGTAGCAAACACCAGCTCAACGAGTTTTCAGAAAAATTCATACATCTGATTAGTGAAGTTGCTTTCCTTGTTTTGGATACACTATCTTGTCACAAGTACATTTCCTGGAACCTATCCAGGAAGGGCTTGCGTGGGCAGGAGTGAATGTTAACTCAAGTACTTTCATGTACTGACACAACAAGTAATTCCATAGAGATCACTTGACAAAGCCAAGAAGGAAATTTGTTTAAAAAAAAAAAAGTGTTGGGGGGACATACTAAGCTTGTGCTTGTTTCACCTGCTGACACACAAAAAATTTTTGCATGTGTTTTTTTAAATTTTATTTATTTATTTATTTATTTATTTATTTATTTATTTATTTATTTATTTATTTATTTGAATGTACTGTCGGCATGTAGGTTTGTGCACCCGTGTTATTTATTTATTTATTTATTTATTTATTTATTTATTTATTTATTTGAATGTACTGTCTGCATGTAGGTTTGTGCACCCGTGTCGTGCAATGCCTTGGCGGTCAGAAGAGGG
>VZQC01002242.1:304660-348603 GCA_009823505.1 Rhizomys pruinosus | reverse complement strand
GGTTAAGAGCGCCGACCGCTCTTACAGAGGACCCGGGTTCGATCCCCAGCACCCACATGGCGGCCGAGAACCGTCTGAAACTCCAATTCCAGGAGAACTCCAGTTCCAGGGGAATCCGAGACCGTCTTCTGACCTCCGCGGCATTGCACGACACGGGTGCACAAACTTGCATGCAGACAGTACATTCATACACATACAGAAATAAATAAAATTAATAAAAAAAAAAATTAAAAAAAAATGAGATGGATGGAGATGTGTGAGTTTATTTCTGGGTCCATGTAGGCTGGTGAGATTGCTCAGTGGATAAAAGTTCCTGTCACCAAGCCTGAATACAATCCAAGGAACCCATATGGTAGAAGAAGAGAATTAACTTTTTTATGTGTATCATATTTTAATTTTTATTATTTTTTTGATGCTTTTTTATTATATATGTGTGTGTGTGTGTATTTTTTGTACAAGAGAATTAACTCTTAAAAGTTGTCCTCCGACATCCACAGGCACTGTGACATGTGTGCAGATATACACATGCACAAACACAAAAAAATAAATACAAATAGGAGTTGTGGGGGGGAGGACAGGGTCTCATGATGTAGCTCTGGCAGGCCTGGAACTCACTAGGTAGATCAGGCTGGCCTCAAACTCATAGAGATCCACTTGCCCCTGACTCTGGAGTGCTGTGATTAAAGGTGTGCACCACCAAGTCTGGCCACTGACCATTTAACACAAACCACAGTGCCAGGCATGAGGAATCTTCCCTTTGAGTTGTGTGACAGGATAGTTCAAAAAACTCCCCAAATAACATAGGCTATTGCCATAGATCTTGGTTTTCTCTCAGAACTTGAAGACCCCATTGCTGAAGATATCATAGACTTCAGACACAGGACTTGGAGAAATTGAGCTAGAATTGACCTGGAAGCCTCCTCCATAAGGACTAGCTCTCATAGTATTGGAAGATGTTATGTTAACTACCAAGGGAGAAAAGCACTTAAAAGTCCTACCCAGCTGGAAATCCTATGAACCACAACGGTGAGCAGCCCAACAAGATACCACTACTGGTGCAGTAGTGGCACTTTTATCTTAGGGGTAACCAACAGGTGCCAAATTGAACTTAGGGCCTACTCATGGTACTGTAAACCTAGCCAAATAATCATAGCTAGAGAAGTCCTACATCATAGAGGAGAACCTACTACTGCTATTTTTTTTTTATTTTGGTGTTTTTGAGACGGGGTCTCCCTGTAGCTCCAGCTGGCCTGAAACTTACTCTGTAGACCACACTGGCCTTGAACTCACAAAGATCTGCCTGCTTCTGCCTCCCAAGTTCTGGAATTAAATACTGTTATCTTGTTAAACCAATAATTTTTAACTGTGCTCTAAATAATTCTCCTTATATTCACATATAAGTATATCTTTATTAAAGAAACTTCTTTTGGCAGCAGATAGCAACTATCGCAGACATCTACAACTGGTCAACATGCAGAGAATAAGTGGTCATGGGGTGCCCAAACCCACTGGTCCATCTACAACACAAACCTTCCATTTAAAGTTCAGGAAGACTCAAAGAAGAAAGGGCATAAAGATTATAAATACCAGAGGACTAAGATGACTGCTACAAGATAGTGTCTTGTAGATATGATGGGTAAGTTGAACCCATGAAATTTCAAAAATATGGTTGCTTAAATAAGATGTGTATAATGATAACACCATTCAATGTGGTAACGTGATAAGAAAAATTTCACAACTTCCCATCTGGAAATGGCTGCTGGGAGGGGAAGAATCAGTTTTCTCCAGGGTCAAGCATCCTTCCAACAAGTTATCCATTTCTTTTCCTTTTTTCTTTTTGGTCTTTTTTAGGTACGGTCTCCCTTTAGTTCCAGCTGGCCTGGAGCTCACTACGTAGAGCAGGCTGGCCTTGAACTCACAGAGATATGCCTGCCATGCCTGGCCAGGTTATCCATTTCTAAGTGATCAGCCCTAAATGCATGTACATATGACCAACACTAAATGGACTCAGTATGTCATATATAATATATATATACATATATATATATATACTATTATATATAATATACAAACAGTAATATTGAAGAGGTCAAGAAGAATTTGGAGGGACATGGAAGGGGTTGGAGGTGGGAAGGATGGTGACAATGTTATAAATGCAGTACTTGTGTATGACATTCGTGAAATTAAGGCCAACCTGGTCTATATAGTAAGTTCCAGGACAGCTTTGGCTACAGGGAGACATATATATATAACAATAGTGATGATGCTGTCCATGCTCAGAGAGCACCTGTTGTCCACGGACAGTGTCAGAGATGTATCTGAAATCTGGGACTACTGCTTGCAGATCTCTTCTTCTTGATCTCATCTAGCTGGGAAACATGGAGATAACTTGTGCCACACAAAGAAATCTCTGAGATGAACCGAAACATCAGCCGGCTGCAGTCAGATACTGAGACCTTCAAAGACCAAAGAACATCTCTAAGGCTGTCATGGCTGAAGCTGAACAATATTGGAAGATAGCCATTAAGGATACCAATGCCAAGCTGGTCAAGTAGGACATGGTGCGGCAGCTGCATGAATACCAGGAGCTCATGAATATCAAGATAAAGCTGGGATGTAAAACTTGCATATCCAAATGAAGACCACCAGTGGCTACTCAGGGGGCTGAGCTCAGCCTACCCAGGTCTCCCAGCCCTGGCCTCAGTTATGGGAGTAAGCTCCCTCCAGGCCAACTTCATCTCTCCAGGGGTCTCCAGTAACTTCAACTACACCAAAATTGTGGTTATATGTAGTTGGTCTCCAAGTCCTCTGATTTCCTGTATAAGTGAACGGCTACTGCAGCCCTTGCCAGCCGGTGCCCCTCCAGAGGCTGCCCAGAGGGCATGAGGGGAGACAGCTATATGGCAAAGTGCAGGGAAGAAGAGAGCCATCTGAGGCTCAGCCTGAGACCGGCTGCCCAACCTTGAGAGGAATTCCCCACCTGGAGAGCATTTTACCCACATTCTTAAGCCAAACCCAATTCAATTACGTTTTCCAAAATAAAGCCTCAGCCGCCTCTGAAAAAATAATGAAATGAAATAAAAAGGGTGCCTGCTAGGAAGCCTCACTATCGGAATTCAATTCTTGGAACCCCCATGGTGGAAGGAGAGAAGTAGAACAGATAAGTTGTCCTCTGATCTTCACATGAACTGTGGGGTTTGAGCCCCCTTTCACATAAATAAATAAATAAATAAATAAATAAATAAATAAATAAATGTAATGAAAGACTTTTAAAAATGTCAAGTGATTGCAGTTTGATAGAAACCAAAGATAAACATACTTCAAGAAGGAAGGACTCTCAGTCCCAACTACTACTCACAGTTTGAACATGATGAAGACTAAAGCGTATCTATAAGTGGTGACCTTACAACTGCCAGCAGGGTGGTGTGATACAGTCTCAAATGCCATATAGTTGGAGGACTCATTTCTGCATTAAGGCTGACAGGACTGAGCATATTGGTTATGAATATTATCCTTGTGACAGAAAACCTGATAAAAATAACCTAACAGAACCTGGAGAGATGGCTCACTGGTTCAAAGAACTGACTGCTCTAGCAGAGGACCCAGGTTCAATTCCCACCACACACATGGCGATTAACAACTGTCTGTAACTCCAGTTCCAGGGAATCCAATGCCTTCTTCTGACCTCCACAGGCATTGCATGACACATGGTCATTTACACACATGCATACAACACACAAATTTTTAAAAATTAAAAAGTAATAAATAGAATATAAGAGCAAAAAAGAAACAAGCTAAGGGAAAGGAGTTTATTTTGGCTCACGGCAAGGTGCTGGCTGACTGCTGGCTTCATGGGAATAGGAGTGTGTGCACAGTTGTTTAGTACATGGTACTGACCAGGAAGTAGAGAGGTCAAATTGGAACCAGAGCCAGGCTATAGATCTCTATAGCCCTGCCTCTACAGTCCTACACTGTTGGTCAAGACACAGGTCCAAAAGGTTCAACAACCTCCAAATAGACCATCACCAGCTGGGTACCAAGTGTTCAAACAAATGAGCCATGGGGAACATTTCACATTCAAACTCTAACCCTGGGGGAAGGAATCACCTGTAAATAAATATCTAGGAAGAACATCCCACTGCGATAAGTGCCAATGAGGTTTTGACTTTTTTTAATAATAGAATCTGATAAAAAAACTGATATGTAGATTTTAGATAGGGCCCTGGCATATTGTATAGGCCAGTCTGGAGCTAGTAGGTGCAAGCTATCCTCTCACCTTAGTGTCCTGAGTAACTGGGAACACAAAAGTGTATCAACATACCCAGCTTACATACACCTTCTTAATGTTAAGTATCATGTGTTTTTTTTAATTTTATTTTTTATGTGTATGAATGTACTGTCTGTATGTAGGTTGGTGAACCCATGTCATGCAATGAAGACGGCATCGGATTCCCCTGGAACTGGAGTTAAAGATGGTTCTTAACCGCCACGTGCATGCTGGGAATCGAACCCGGGTCCTCTGCAAGAGCAGTCAGCTCTCTTAACCACTGAGCCATCTCTCCAGCCCCAAGCATCATGTTTTTATTTTCTGTTGGTTTCTCGTGTTACAAGCACAGTAATACAAAACAGTACGGACTACCTTGGGAGGTATTCATACTCACGCACACTCTGAGAAACACTCATCAGTATATTAAAATAACAAACCCTTAAAAAGTTTAGTTATGGAAGCCCATCAAGAAAATTTACTTTCCTTTGGCCTTCAGAATATTTGAGTATGAAAGTTATCAGGTCCCTTAAGTTAAAATTAATATCTTCCCCCACCTCTCCCACTCTATCATCTGCATCCAGTCATCTAACTTATAAATAAGCATGTGTATACATACCCTCAGTGTTTTCACAGAATACCTTCCACTTCCTTTCCTAACTGGTTCCCTACAAAGACAATGAGCATCATCCATGTAGCTCTCAAAACTAAAGCTGCTTAATCTTCAAAGTCAAAATGTGGTGTGCAGAGGGTGCAGCAGCCTAGGGAACCAGAATGTCTCCGAGATTATGTTAGCAAAAAGCTCCTTTACCAATAAAGTTTCTATCATCTGGAAAGACTTGATTCTGCTCCTTCCCAAAACCTTCATCTACCTGTGTCCTGAATGTCTCCTGTCATTCACCAAGCACACTGGCAACTGGTTGCAGCCTCTCTACCTGAATTCACAGAACCACTGGCCAGTTGGCAAAGCTACTCCACATCCTACACTGAAGTCCCTTGGCTGACTCAGCTCTCACAGTCATATCTCCGATGTACCATCTTCTAGTACAGACTTAATCTTGAAATTATGACCTTGTCTAGACTGTAATACAGACTGTCCATTTTCAAGCCTAGGCATTATCCCTTTTCAAGCCCCAACTCTAGGTTTCCATACTGTTTTCTTCCATGACTGTAGCTTATCCCTTACTCAATCATTTTGAAATATAATGTGAGTACATCTGTCTTGCATGCAGGCCTTGAAAACACATGTTTTACTTACCCCACAAGCAAGTGTCTGCCATATAGTAGACATGCACATATGAGTGGGTGCTCTTAAGAAATGATGGCTATTTAAAGCCTTATACTGTGTATTTGAGGATTATGGAAAAATGGAATGAGTTCTGACTACAGAAAACTTAGAAAGTAGTAAGAGAACAAAACACAATAATTAAAACCTCAATTTTGGGGCTGGAGAGATGGCTCAGTGGTTAAGAGCACTGGGTCACTGATCATGCAGAGGACCCGGCTTAAATTCCTAGCACCACATGGCAACTTATAACCACCCCATCCCTAACTCCAGTTCCAGGGGATCCGATGCCGTCTTCTGACCTCTGAGGGCATTGCACGGACATGGGTGCACTTACATACATGTAGGCAATACACTTACACACATAAAATTTAAAAAATACATATTTTTTAAAAAAATAAACAATTCTCATTTTTAAGAAGGTTAGAGAGAGAGATGAGCATGAGATACAGTTCAACTGGTAGAGTACTTGCCTTGAATGCTCCAATCTCTGGTTTCCATCACCGGATTATTGTAAACTGGGTGTGATAGCAGATACCTATAATCTCAGGATGGGAGTGTGGCTGGAAATGGGATTTGAAGTTCAGGGACATCATTGGCTACATAGACAGTTTAAGGCCACCCTGGGATATATGAGACCCAGTCTCAAAAAGGAAAAAAAAATAATTAAAAATTGAATTAAAGAAGAAAGTAAGCAGGCAGGGCCTCAAACCTGACTGTCTTGTCGGTTAAATCAGAAAGTAAAATTTTATGAGATTGTGGCAATGGACAGCTACAGGAAAAGATACAGTTTCTGTGAGGCATCAGAGTAGCTTCCTAGAGGTTGTGATCCCTGTGTTCACCTACAAGAAGGTGGGGATTTCTGTGTATGTCCATGGAGGGAAAAGGAACTCTAGACCCAGGAAACATGGAGAAAGACTAAGTGAAAGAACTAACCTGCACGGTTGTAGTGGATGCTAAGGAGACATACGGAGAAAGTGAAAGCAACTGAGGTGGCCTAATTTTAGAGCAACCCAACTATCAATTTGGATGTTATTTTTGCAGAATATAGACTTAGGTATAGTTCCTTAGTATCTCATTTATCAATTAACCCTCAAGCCACATGCTTTTCTTCAAAAGACTATTTCAAGGTCCAAAGAAAAACCCTTTTTTTTCACAAAAGCTTTTCATCCACGATGATAGCTATTTATTATTTCTACCTAAGCTTGCCTCTTTTTTTTTTTGTATCAACATGGTCATTGTTTCCTATGACAAAGTGATAAACAGGTTTGTTTGTTTTTCAAAGGAAAGTAAGGCCAAACAACAAAGCTGGGAATTGTTTTCAATTCTTTAAGTCCTTTAGATAATATTTTATTTCCATGAACATATTTTCCTGTTATTGTAAATTTATACTAAGTAAATAATGATGGCATTAACTGGCATTCTTGGCGTGCTTTTGATCATCATTTTCAAAAAGGGACTGCCGAGAGAATTTCCTACCAGACATCACTTAACCACTAAGAGCCTGCAGGTGTTAAAAAGCAATTAAGCAGTCAATATTTAAGAAGCACAATGAAAATTACTCACTTTCTTTGTTAAAAAGTGTACAGCATGCACAGCATCCTTGTAATATAGTCTATCGTATGCCATTTTCTTTTTTTTTTTTTTTTTTTTTTTTGGGCTTTTTCGAGCCCTGAACCACGTCATCTTCTTCAGACTTGTTGGCTCCAGGCTTATTAAAAAGCCCCCATGCCAGAAATTTACTCCAGAGTTCTGACTGTCACTTACTAGCCTCATGACCTTGGCCAAGCTACTTAACTACCCTGAGGTTGTTTCTACACCAATAAAAAGTAGATAATAGTGCATACTTCATAGTGCTGTTCTGAATGAGAATTTAATAAGGAAATATATGTAAAAAGCTTAGCATATGCCTGGATCATAAAATCTGCTCAATAATTAGCAACCACATTCTTACCGTAATTAAAATGTATTTTCTAGTAAATCTATCTTATAGAAACCTATAATATAAATTTATATTTATGTGCAAATACACACGCAAAAACAGACATATGGATATAGATATATGTATGAAACTGAATTGTTAGGCTGGGGATATAGCTCAGTTGATGGAGTACTTTATGTATGTCAATCATACATAAAAGTCATGGGTTCTATTCCTAGTACTGCAGAAACTAGGCATGATGGTTCATGCCTATAATCCCAGAACTCTTGAGGTAGAGGCAGAAGAAATCACCTTCTGCTACATAGCAAGTTCAAGGCCTACCTGGGACACATGAGACCCTGTCTTAAAAAAGAAATTGAGTTGTCCTTTGTCATGGATTCCTCTGTACTTCTGGTTGCCTCCCATCACTACATAGGAAATCATTGCCAGATTTAGAACAACCTTTAGTTCTGAGGTTGTAAGCCCAACCTGAGTAGATCATATATTCTTCTGTTTATGGTATATCAAGTTTGAACTTTTCCAATGCATTCCTTTCTTTTTAATCTCCTGAAACACACACCTCTTTCCTCTCATTTCAATATGTTGTCAAAACAGTGACATTTACTAGCCCCTGATCTTATCCACATGCCAGACTATCCAGTCCAAAGCTAAGTGCATAGGCAAAGCTCTGAGCTCCTTGCAGCTGTTGGCATGGGTCCCAATTCCCAGCGAGGGTATACAATTCTCCCTCACTCCTAAACAGGGAGCTGTGTTAACACACTGAGGAGACTGGCAAAGCATAAAATCATGGAGCCTCCTATCCCTGTCTTGGCTTTTAAGAAAACACTGCATATTTTTATAACCTAAATACATTACTGAATGAAGCAAAGGAGACAAGTGTTGGGTAGAATTCATATTTTCCTTCCTGTATCAGTTAGGAGAACTTGAAAGCTTATGACAGTTCCATTCTGCCCAACTGAAACATAAATTGTAGATTCCACTTGGCCAAACTCTGTCCCTTAAAGAAAATCATATAACATTTTGAGTAGCCCTGTACGCACGCAATAGGAATAACCACACAATATGTTGGGCTTGCAAAGTAGAGTTGCAGTCAACTCAGCATTCATTTGCTGTATACGGAGAGTGTGAGACTATTCTCTGCTTTATAATGAGGGCAAAGTAAAACTCAGATATTATCACTACCTTCATGAAACATGGCCTCTGGACATGGTGGTGCACGTCTTTATTCCCAGCACTAAGGAGCAGATGGAACTCTGAGAGACTGAGGCAAGCCTGGAGGATACTTTCAAGTTTCAGGCCAGCCTGGGCTACATGATGGAGACTTGTCTCAAAAAATTAAATAAACAAACAACAACAAATACTCACCACTACCACCACCAACAACAACAACAATAACAATAACAACCGGCACGGTGGCGCCCATCTTTAATCCTAGCACTTGGGAGGCAGAGGCAGGCGGATCTTTGTGAGTTCAAAGCCAGCCTGGTCTATAGAGTGAGTTCCAGGACAGCTGGGGCTAACAGGGAGACCCTGTCTCAAAAAGACCAAAAAAAAAAAAAAATGGGGCTAGAGAGATGGCCTAGCGGTTGAGAGTGCCGACCGCTCTTACAGAGGACCCGGGTTCGATCCCCAGCACCCACATGGCGGCCGAGAACCGTCTGAAACTCCAATTCCAGGAGAACTCCAGTTCCAGGGGAATCCGACACCCTCTTCTGACCTCTGCGGCATTGCACGACACGGGTGCACAAACCTGCATGCAGACAGTACATTCAGACACATACAGAAATAAATAAATAAATAAATAAATAAATAAATAAATAAATAAACCAAAACAAAAACAAAAAAACAATAACAATAACAAAACCATGACAGATTTTTAGCCTGGACAGGAATATGCTGTTTCTACCTGGATTGTACAACATTTATGTCAGCCTAGAATCCCTTGTATCATGAGATTTTTTTTTTTTTTTTTTTTTTTTTTGGTCTTTTCAAGACAGGGTCTCCTTGAAGCCCCAGCTGTCCTGGAACTCGCTCTGTAGACCAGGATTGCCTTGAACTCACAAAGATCTGCCTGCCTCTGCCTCCCGAGTGCTAGGATTAAAGGCATGTGCCACCACGCCCGGCTGAGATTTTAACAATGAAAGGAAAACAGAACTCAGACCACCAAGAGGAAAACTGGGAAGAGAGTAGATCCGTCTTAACTGATCCAAAGACAATGTAGACTGTGGTTGCTTCAACCAACCTATTCAGGTAAGGAAAAGAGTAAGATTGTATTTGGGATCAGATAGACACAACAATATATATACATATATGTATGTATATGTAGATATACATGCAAATCTATATATACATATATATGTGTGTATATACATTTGTGTACTGTTTCAAGTCCCCCTTCAAGAGCCAGGCAATACAAGCATTCAGAAGCTAGAGGCAGGTCTGTAAAGAATTGTAGGTCATCTATGACTCTATAATGAGGATGAGGCCAGCCTAGGCTACATGAGACTTTGTGTTAAATAATAAATTTGTGGCTGACATGGTGGAACATGCATTCCTATAATCCCAGCACTCTGGAGGGAGAGGAAGGCAGATCTCTGTGAATTCAAGGCCAGCCTGGTCTACATAGCAAGTTCCAGGCCAGCTGCGGTTACAGGAAGACCCTGTCTCAAAAAGACCAAAATTTTTTTTTACTAATACTAAAAGCCCTTCTCAACAGAACAAAAGACTCATTTCAGAGTCATTACTATGACTAGAAAACCAGGAGAATGTTGTTCAATCAGCATGTACAAGGAGCCGAAACCTAAAATTAAGGTCAGACCCAGATAGTACCAGGAGAAAGGCCCTGACTTTCCACTATTTAAATAGAAGGATTCCAAGGTTCTTGGGTTTTGTATAATTCATCCTAGGTATAACAATCCAAACACACATTAATTTTGATAGACCTTCCCCAGACCTTTGCCCTGGCAACATCCCTAAACACCATGAATAAGGATATTGCTAGCAGTACATTTTATTTTGTCTACACATATTTCTAGAGTGGGGCTGGATATCAGAACATAACCCTCCTATACACACACACACACACACACACACACACACACACACACAGAGGTTGGGGGAGGGGTTCCCTACACTGTGCTTCATGGTTCATACTTAAATGCCGTATTAGGTCCAGTCTCTGTCTCAGTCTCTGTGCTTCTTGGGAGATAAGATAGGACAACCCTGGCCAGCACTAGTGCAGATGAAGGTAGTATACATTGGGTGCTAATGAATAGTACAGAAGGCTGGGTTACAGGCATGGTGGCGCACGCCTTTAATCCTAGCACTTGGGAAGCAGAGGCAGGCGGATCTTTGTGAGTTCAAGGCCAGCCTGGTGTACACAGTGAGTTCCAGGATAGCTGGGACTACGGAGAGACCCTGTCTCGAAAAGACCAAAAACAAACAAACAAACAAACAAACAACAAAAAAAAAAACAAAAAACACAGAAGGCTGGGTTATCAGGGCTCCAGGAGAAACTATTTGAAATGGTTCCTGCCTACAAGGCTGCCAGGCACATTTCCATTCAATGTAGATTACAATCCAGTGCCTTTACTATGCTTTATAAGGTCCTGAGTGAACTGCTCCTTCCCAACTATGCTGTTTTATTTCTCTAGATCCACAAGTCCAGCCAGAATGGTCTCCATCCTTTCTTTTTTTTTTTTTTTTTTTTNCAAAAAAAAAAAAAAAAAAAAGTTCCAATCAAACACGATCTGTAAATTTCCTGGACTATGGAAAACCATTGGCTTGTCCACAAATGTTAATTTTTCTCTATGTGAAATGAACTCAAGTGAAATTATTAAGAAACACTTAGCCTGGTATGCAAACTCTATACGTGCTCATGTCAGAAGTTGAGAAGTTTATGTTGCCCACTCGGACTTCAACATAATTCAATATGTGGTAAACAAAGTCATGTTGCTTTGCTCAGGCATGATTAAAATTAGGAGAGGGCAGCTTTCATTCAATGCAGTTAGAAAGGGATTTTACAGATGGAAGCTATGACAAAATGCCACTTTGAAAAATCAGCCCCTACAACTGTGCAAAACACCCGCATCTATGCCCTCCCTCAGGCCTCAATCTACTCCACTCACTCTGCATTTTGTCTTCCTGGGCGCATGGAGCAGCTCAAGCCAAGATGCATGATTTAACAGATGTTTCGCAAAAGGTTCCATTCTTCTGGCCATCAGCACATGTGTAGCTGTCAGGAGCCCTGTAAAGATTTTACAAGCATTATAAGTCATAGTTTATTGAGCTTGGGATGGAATTTAATATATCATCATGGCTCTGGAAGTTTTCCGCCTTTTTGTCTGGACAAAAAAAAAAAAAAAAAAAGAAAAAAAAAAAAAAAAAGAAAAAAGATAGACCGTATAGCTCCACTTACCTTCAAACACAAAAATGTTGGATATAAAAGTGAATAGGCCAAGCTCCCTGTCCCTGTCCTGTGTCAATGCCTTCTAGGCCTGGTTTCTTGTTGGCTGCAGGAGGGTACCACTCTCACTTTCTTCTACAAGAGTACAGCTAGCAGTAAGCCAAATCAGCACTTCAGAGAACCTTTTGTTGATTTACTTTTCCTTCAGAAAGGAACTGTTCCAAGAGAATTCAGGTTGGAGTTCATCTGTCCTCCATCTATCTCCTTTCCTTTTTCTTCTTTTCTTTATTTTCATTTTTAGATTTATTTATTTATTCAATTCATATCATTTATTTTGTATGTGTAGTTTGCATGCATATGTGCACGATAATGCATATGTGGAGGTCGAGGACAGCTTGCAAATGTTATTCTGCTTTGCCCCTGTGTGTGTGTCTTAGGGATGAAGTCGGGTTGTCAGGCTGGGTAGCAAGCACCATTAGCCACTGAGTCCTCTCATTCTCACTCTTTGTTGCTTGCTGTGCATCCTAGACTTGCCTTAAGCTTGTGATTTGCCTTCTTCCAGCCTGAGTGCTGGAATTACAGATGGATGCCACAACACCCAGCCCTTAGTTTTTTTTTTTATTATATATATATATATATATAAATATATATTATATAGTATTTTCTTTTTTTTTTAAATTCAAGGTCTCAATAGAGCAGGGTTGCCTGGAAAATTGTTATATACCACGTTTGACCTTGAATCCTGATCCTCTGCCTCACCTTTCAAATGCTAGGATTATAGGCTTGAGCCACCAACTCAATTTTTTTGGTTGTTTGTTGTGGGTTTTTTTTGGTTATCTTTTTGTTGTTTGTTGTTTGTTTTGTTTTGGTCTTTTCTTTTTTTTTTTTTATTATTTTTATTTCGGTATGTATACCAATGTACTGTCTGCATGAGGGTCTGTGCACCCGTGTCGTGCAATGCCCGCGGAGTTCAGAAGAGGGTCTTCGGATTCCCCCTGGAACTGGAGTTCTCCTGGAATGGGAGTTTGACAGACGGGGTTCTCAGCCGCCATGTGGGTGCTGGGGATCGAACCGGTCCTCTGCAAGGCGGTCCGGCGCTCTTAGCCGATAGGCCATCCCTCCAGCCCCTTGTTTTTGGTCTTTTCAAGCAGGGTAACTCCCTGAGCCCCAGCGGTCCTTGGAACTCACTCTGTAGACCAGGGGGCCTTGAACTCACAAAGAATTCCGCCTGCCTCCGTCTCCCGAGTGCTCGGATTAAGGCGTGCGCCACCACGCCGGACAACCACTCTCAGTTTTAAGGCCCCTGGGAGGAATTCCAAAGCTTCCGCGGCAACGTAGGGCCATGCCACATGGCCAAACAGATGAGTTATAGATCTATCCACAAGTTTCTTAATACCGCTGCATCTTATGCAAGTACTATACCAATTCCATTTTAATCAAGTATTGTGCTTTATGATATTTTCATCCATGCCTGAAATAGTTCAAATATCTCAGATCTTCTGTTGTTGGTGTGCTGCTGTTGTTGTTGTTGGTGGTGGTGTGGGGTTAGTAGGTGGTATGTGCCTGGGGGAGGTCTTTTTGTGGGTGTGACAAGGTGTTGCTACGTAGCCCAGGTTGGGTCCAAATCTCAGGAGTCCCCTTAAGTGCCAACAAGTACAGATGGGAGCTACCACAGTCTGCTCAAATCCCTCAGATCTTATAGCACTCATCAAACTGGGCTTAAAAGGAACATACAAAGCTTTTCTGAAAATCTAGTATTCCAGCTAACTTGGGAGCCTGGACAGCTTAGTATGAAGAAATTTGTCTGGGTTTTGCCAAATTTGGTGAAAATGTGAGTAGATATTTGGAGGACTGGAAGGAAAATTGAGTAGAAAATTCTATTGCAGCTGCATTGCCAAAGTTTGTGCTGCCACAAGTCCTGTGACTTAAGATGTATTTTTTTAAATTTTTAATGTAGTTTTTATGTTATATTTAATGAGTGTTTGCATGAATGTTTGTGCACCACGTGTGTGCCTGGTGGTTTTAGAAGAGAGTAGAGGGTGTCAGACCCCTGGGGAAATGAAGTCCAGAGGGTTGGTGAGCTGCCTTGTGGTGCTGGGAAATGAACTTTGGACCTTCCTACATCAGAACTTTCTACTTAAACTGCCATAGTCTGATTTAACTTTGAAAAGAGGGAAGCATTGAAGCAGTCAGTCAAAAGCTCAAACCCAGGCAGAAAAACATCTCTTCTCTCCTTCCTTCTTCCCCATCTTTCTTTTCTTTATTGAGACAAACTCTGACCTCTGTGTAGCCTAGTCTGGCTTTGAACTCACTGTGAAACCCAAGATGACACTGAACCCATGGTGATGCTCTTGCCTCAGCCTCCCAAGTACTGAGTTACCATCTAGCTCAGAAATGCTTTTCTCTGTCATTTTCCTGATCAATATCTATCTCTTCCTGAAAGATTTTTGAAGTACATGTTAAATTCTTTTCTTTTATTTTCTATATTTTGTCATTTCTTATTATCAATGCATATGTTTATTAAGGTACGTCTGCAATGCAGGTGTTTGTGCACCTGTGTCGAGCAGCGGAGGTCAGAAGAATGTCTCGGATTCCCGTGGAAGTGGAGTTAAAGACGGTTCTCAGCTTGCATGTGGGTGCTGGGGATCGAACCTGGGGGCCCTCTGCAAGATCAGTCGATGCTCTTAACCACTAGCCCATATCTCGGCCGCCAGCCCTCTTTTTCTTTTTACTAGAGTATTTTATGGTATGCGTGATGACTAGGTTCCAGATGACTGAATCAGATCATCAGACTTGACACATTAAGCCCCTTACCCAAGGAACCATCTCGCTCACCTTCTTCCCTTAAAGTTTTCTTGATCTTTCCTTTTCTCTTCTGACCACTTATGTTATGTTATTGACCTTCTTGAAATCCCTGAAGGTACTTTATTTCTCCTCTTAATTCTAAATGTTGGTAGTGTGTGTGTGTGTTTGGGTGTGATTGGTGTGTGTGTGTGTACAGCCATGGTATACATGTGGACGTCAGAGGGAAAACTTGTGAGTCTGGTTTTTCTGGCCTTCTGCATGTGGGTCACAGGGACCAAACTTAACTCTGATCACTAGGGTTGGAGGCAAGTACTTTTACTTTAATTAACCATGTTATCTGCCTTGTGTGGTCGGTTTTTCTTTTTGAACTTTCCACCTGTGCCTCTATCTCTGCCTGTACTTAGTGCAGAGTTTCTTACTCTTTTGATCAAAACTTACTGTATTTGGTTTGTTGTTTTTTTTGGGGGGGGATGTTTTTGTCTTTTTTGAAACAGGGTCGCCCTTTAGTCGTTATCCCAGCTGGCCTGGAGCCTCACTATGTTAACAAGGCTGGCTTATAAACTCACAAGGATTCTACCTGCCTCTTTTAAGGACAGGGTCTCCCTTTATTCCCAGCTTGCTGGAGCTCAGTATGTAGACCAGGCTGGACCTTGAACTCTTCAGAGATCCACCTGCTTTCTGCCTCCCAAGTGATGGAATTAAAGGCATGCACACCATGCCTGGTATGATTTCATTTTGAGGTGAAGAAATATTAAGGTATAGGTCATTGCAACCTGGATTATTTAGTGAATGTCATCCAGTTGCTTACATGAAGTAGTATATGAAAGTACTGTCTGAATGCAAGGTTGTTCCCCAGTCCCTGCAATGCCTTCAGAGGTTAGAAGAGTGTTGGATTCCCCCGACAAAATTTGATTGGAAAGCTCAGTGCTTGCTGCTAACTTGCCCTGCCTCTAACAGAGTACCACATAGAAAGGAACTGAGATGCACAGAAATATTAAGTTGATGACGATGTGGAGACAAGGGAACTCCTTTGTATTTTTGATGGGATTTTCTTATTTAGAAGTAAATCTTTTGCCCGGGAGTGGTGGCGCAAGCCTTTAAAAAAAAAAAAGTAAATAAGCAAACAAAAAAGAGTAAATCTGAGCCGAGCATAGTAGTAATGCCTTGTAACCCAGAATGCAGAGGCAGAGGCATACCTGGTCTACGTAGTGAGTTTCAGCTAGCTGGAACTACAGGGAGACCCTAGTTCAAAAAGCAAACAATCCTGAACAAAACAAAACAGATAAACATTGTTTATGTTTATATGTTATGTATAAGAGTGTTGTTGTGCCTGAATGTATGTCTGTGCTACCACATGCATGCATGTAGTGCCCACAGAAGTCAGAAGAGGACCTCACATTCCCTGGAGCTTGGAGTTACGATGGTTGTTAGCTGCCATGTGGTGCTGTGAACTGAACCTGTGTCCTTTGCAAAAGCAGGCCAGTGTTCTTCAGTATTGGCCACCTCGTCAGTTCCTTTTAGGGGAATTTAAAAACAGCCTAGTCTTATGGAAAAGAGTAGGCAAGTCTCTCATTAAATTCAAGATATAACTGTCATATGTTATAGCCATCCCACTACTAGTTATATAGTCAAAGGAAATGTGATCAGTGTTTTGAAGTGGTATCTTCATTCCAACGGTCAATGATGCGCTATTCACAATAGGTCAGAAATTTACCTAAACATTCATCAACTGATGAATATGTAAAGATATATGGGTAATATACCCGAATGGAATATCATTCTGCCATTAAAATGAAATTCTTCATTTGCAACAATTAGACGTAACTGGAGATCATTGTTAAGTGAAATAAATCAGATGGCCAAAGCAACTACTCCATGATTATACTGATGTGGAATCTGAAAAGGTTGCAACATAGGAGCAGAGAATCGTGGTCGTCAGGGGTTCAAGGTTGGAGACTGGGAAATATTGATCAAAGGGTACAAAGTTTCAGTTAGATAAGAAGAAGCTGCTCCAAGAATTTAATGAACAGCAAGGTAACCATGAGTGATAATAGTGCATTGCATATTTGAAATTTTCTCAGTCTCAAATAGTCTCATCACAAAATAAGCCAAGTACATGAAATGATTTCTGTGCTAATTAGTTTGACTTAGTTATTCCTCAGGGTGTACATATATGAACACATCAGACTTTTCCTCTTAATATGTAAGGTTTAACTGCAATTTAAAATGACATTTTACGGCCTGGAGAGATGGCCTAGATGGGTTAACAGCCCCGACTGCTCCCCGTGCAGAGGACCGCGGGTTTTGATACCCAGCCCACGATGCACTGAGAACAGTCCTTTAACCCATTCCAGGGGAATCCGACACCCTCTTCTGACCTCTGAAGGCATTGCGCAACATGGGGGAACAAACCTACATGCAGACAGGACATTCATACACATACAAAAATAAATAAAAGAAAAAACACACCTTAAAGAAAATAAATGCATGGAAATGGGAATTCTTATTTGGAAAAAACAGGAATTGATGCATGAGGAATATGCTAACAACCCTAAATTTTCTCTCAATAGAGTATTAGTCATGAAATGGTATCCTCATCATTATTAAGACAAATGTTTATTTTACATTTTTTAGACAATATTCATCCAGTTCTATTGGCTAATACCAATACATTCCTGTTCCTACCCCTTATTGCCAATTATGCCTTTTTCCAAAGAATGTGAATGTGGGGATTGGGAGAGATGGCCTAGCGGCTAAGAGCACTGATCGCGCTCTTACAGAGGACCCCGGTTCGATCCCCAGCACCCACATGGAAGCCGAAACCGTCTGAAACTCCAATTCAGGAGAACTTCCGAGTGGTTCCGGGAATCCGACACCCTCTTCCTGACCTCCGCGGCATTGTAAGACACGGGTGGCACAAACTTGCATGCGAGACAGTACATTCATACACATACGGAAATAAATAAATGAATTAAAAAATGTAAAAAAAAAAACACAGAATGCTAATGTAACATATGGAAAACACAAATAACATTCATAGGATATATCATGTGAGGTATATGCAGAGGAAGAATTTTACTTTTTCTTCTTATTTCGTATTTCTTTTTGTTTGTTTGGTGTTTTGAGGCAGGAATCTCACTACCTAGCCTCGGCTGGCCTGGACCTCACTATTAGCAAGCTGGCCTCGAGTTCAAGTTCATAAGGATCTATCTGCCTCTGCCTCCAGTAGTGCTAGGATTAAAGGTGGGACCTGATATGCTCAGTCTTTACTCATTTCTCTTAGTAATCCTCACACTGTGCAAAATGGCACTGTGAGCTCTGGGAAAGCAAGATGTGTGCTGTAAGTCCACACAAAATCTCCTTAAAGGCTGCATCCAACTATACACAAAAGGCATATAGTTGATAATTAGACTGGTAAACCAAGGTCACCCTGACATATGTAGCATCCCCTATGAGACTACTACTATAGACTATGGAGGGAGACAAACTCACATTAATTGATGGTCTGGTAAGGTCTCCTTTCTATGACTTTAGTCTCTTCTTTGTTGCCTATTTATGCTATTGTTGCCGTTATGTACTTTTTATGAACAGAGGCTATGGAGTAGAACTAGACTTGGGGACCAGTTGTGCTCCACCATTTACTGGCTATGGTATGTCTAAGAAATTGTTCAATCACATTTAGCTTTACTTTCCATACTGGTTAAATGGGTATAATGATAATAGCAATATTGTGATATTTGAAAAATTGTGCCAGCAAAATGACCGAACCCCTGCAGTATAAGAATGCAGTAGTAAGCTGGGCGGGGTGGGGCATGCCTTTAATCCTAGAACTCGGGAGGCAGAGCAAGGTGATCTTTGTGAGTTTCAAGGCAGCCGGGTCTACAGAGCGAGTTTCAGTACGCTGGGACTACAGGGAGACCCGGTCTAAAAAGACCAAAAAAAAAAAAAAAAAAAAGAATGCATGAGATAGACCTTTAAGTAAAGTTCAGAATATGCTCTTGGGGGGAGTGAAAAAGATGACTGGGCATGTAAGGTGGGTTTAGAGTATAGAAGGTTTTGAATATGAGGTGGAAGTATTCGACCTCCATGTTATTAAAATCTCAACCTTCCCCTGACGATCCCAGTGGTAAACAAAGTGGAGAAAAGTGACTGGTCTCAACCCTTGATGGGGACAGAAGGAAAACATTAATATTGAAGATTGGAAAAGAAGAAGGTGCTAATGGAACTAATGGTACTGGGGGTTGAAGGGATGCTTCTGTTATAATAAGTGATCAAAAAAGTCCTTTCTGGGTCTGGAGACGTGACTCGGTGGTTAAGAACAGTGGCTGCTCTTTCAGAGGATATGAGTTCAGTTCCTAGAAACAATGTAACAGCTATAAAGTGTCCATAACTCCATTCCAGGAGACCTGTGGCATCTTCTGACCTCCACATATATGCAGCAAACATGCGGCATACATGCATACACATAAAAAAATAATAATTATAAAAAGAAAGCAGCTGGGTGTGGTGTCGCACACCTTTATCCTAGCACTCGGGAGTAGAGGCAGGTGGATCCTGTGAGTTCAAGGCCAGCCTGGTCGAGCAGAGAGAGTTCCAGGACGCTGGGGCTACAGGGAGAACCCTCTCTCAAAGAAGACAAAGAAAGAAAGAAAGAAGGAATAAAGAAGAAAAAAGAAAGAAAGAAAGAAGAAAAAATAAGAGAAGAAGGAATAGAGAGAAGAACAAGAACCAGAACAGAACAAAGACCCCTCAAGAACCGATAACGACAGGAGCTAAAGAAAGATAAGAAAGAAACCTTTTCATGATAGATGGGAATCATTGGTTGACTCTAGACAGAGCTGAGAAGAGCCATCATGAAGAGACAGGGGTAAGTGCATGTGCAGAGAGAGCAAAGAACTCCAAAGCACAGAGAAGGCAAACAATTTTGACGGAGGCCATTTTGGAGTGGAGTGGTGAGCTATGAAGACCGTAAAAGAAGGTAATGTGATAAGAAGTGACAAGAGTGTGGACAAGGGCAGATTCTTTAAATAAGGGGTCAAGGAAGACCTCTATGAGGACGAGACATTGAATGAAAGCCTGAGCAGAAACAAGGAATCAGCCATGCAAAGATCACGGGGAAATAATGTCTGAACCAAAAGAATGGCCATTGCAAAGGCCTCTATGTATAGCATGCTTGTCCTGTTGTGACGAAAAGGAAGGAAGCTTGCGTGGTGGCGCACGCCTTTAATCCGAGCAACTCGGAGGGCAGAGGCAGGCAGATCTTTGTGAGTTTCAATGCCAGCCTGGTCACAGAGTGAGCTCCAGGACAGCTGGGCTACAGGGAGACGCCTGTCTCAAAAACCCAAAAAAAAAAAAAAAAAAAAAAAGAAAGGACGGTTAAGAGCGCCGACCGCTCTTACAGAGGACCCGGGTTCGATCCCCAGCACCCACATGGCGGCCGAGAACCGTCTGAAACTCCAATTCCAGGAGAACTCCAGTTCCAGGGGAATCCGACGCCCTCTTCTGATCTCCGCGGCATTGCACGACACGGGTGCACAAACCTGCATGCAGACAGTACATTCATACACATACAGGAATAAATAAAATTAAAAAAAATAATAAAATAAAATAGTTATTTGTATAATAAATATTTTTATGCTGCTAGTGAGAACAGATGAACTATGTAGGACCTAACAAAAAGGTTATATTTTCCATGTGCCAACACTAAAATATATAATTAATTTTTTTCATACAAAAAGCACAGCCTATGCTACCTATATAACTTGGAACTTGCCTACAACCTAATGCTCATTTTATTATTTCATTATTGTGATAGGGTCCAAATTTCTTACTGCCAGCTAATGGAGGCAATGAAGAGTAGATTCAGAAATCAAGTCAACTAGAGAACACTTAGAATAAACAAACACACATAAACTTATGAGAAAGCCTGATTTTTGATCAACGGAAAATTTTTAGAAGATTTTAAAATTTATTTTTAATTATTCATGCACATATCTCTGAGATGTGGGGGTTTGTTCACATGAGTACAGGTGCCTGCAGAGGTCTGAGGTGTCAGATGACCAGATTGACAGGTGGGCAGGTGTGAGCTTCCTGTGGTGCTTTAACCACTGCCAGAGCAGAAAACACTCTTAACCACTCAGCAATCTCTTCAACTCCTTATGAATACAATTTAATAAATATTTACTGCAAAACTGTTAAATATTAAACACAAAGTTAGGCTATTTCTCTAACACAACTTTGTAAGAGAATTCATTGAAATACATCCAATGTTTTATTTATAAGAATACCTCTTTCATTTGTTAATAGAACAATCTATGTATTTATGAAATAATAATGTTAATAAGAAATTAAGGAATATTTTGTTCTGAAAAGTTGAAGCAGGAAATTGCCCCTTGACTCTTTCTTTTACAAAGTAATATCTAAATTTATACCTGAAGCAAAAAAGTAGTAATATTTTCAATTTATTAACTCACATATTTTATTTATTTATTGTTTATTTTGGGGGAGATCTATTCGAGAAAAGGTCCTTCTGTAGTCCCAGCTGTACTGAAACTCGCTCTGTAGACCAGGCTGGCCTTGAACTCACAAAGATCCACCTGCCTCTGCCTCCCGAGTGCTAGGATTAAAGGCATGCTCCACCACGCCCTGCTTATCTCATGCATTCTTATACTGCAGGGTCTTGTATATTTGCTTGGCACAATTTTTCAAATATCACAATATTGCTATTATCATTATACCCATTTAACCAGTATGGAAAGTAAAGCTAAATGTGATTGAACAATTTCTTAGACATACCATAGCCAGTAAATGGTGGAGCACAACTGGTCCCCAAGTCTAGTTCTACTCCATAGCCTCTGTTCATAAAAAGTACATAACGGCAACAATAGCATAAATAGGCAACAAAGAAGAGACTAAAGTCATAGAAAGGAGACCTTACCAGACCATCAATTAATGTGAGTTTGTCTCCCTCCATAGTCTATAGTAGTAGTCTCATAGGGGATGCTACATATGTCAGGGTGACCTTGGTTTACCAGTCTAATTATCAACTATATGCCTTTTGTGTATAGTTGGATGCAGCCTTTAAGGAGATTTTGTGTGGACTTACAGCACACATCTTGCTTTCCCAGAGCTCACAGTGCCATTTTGCACAGTGTGAGGATTACTAAGAGAAATGAGTAAAGACTGAGCATATCAGTCCACACCTTTAATCCTAGCACTCTGGAGGCAGAGGCAGATAGATCCCTATGAACTCTGAACTCGAGGCCAGCTTGGCCTACATAGTGAGGTCCAGGCCAGCCGAGGCTAGGTAGTGAGATCCTGCCTCAAAAACAAACAAACAAAAAGAAATAAGAAATAAGAAGAAAAAGTAGAAATTCTTCCTCTGCATATACCTCACATGATATATCCTATGAATGTTATTTGTGTTTTCCATATGTTACATTAGCATTCTTTGTTGTTGTTGTTTTTTTCAAAATTTTTTAAATTAATTTTATTTATTTCCGTATGTGTATGAATGTACTGTCTGCATGCAAGTTTGTGCACCCGTGTCGTACAATGCCGCGGAGGTCAGAAGAGGGTGTCGGATTCCCCTGGAACTGGAGTTCTCCTGGAATTGGAGTTTCAGACGGTTCTCGGCTGCCATGTGGGTGCTGGGGATCGAACCCGGGTCCTCTGTAAGAGCGATCAGTGCTCTTAGCCGCTAGGCCATCTCTCCAGCCCCACATTAACATTCTTTGAAAAGCATATTTGGCAATAAGGGTAAGGAAAGGAATGTATTGGTATAGCCAATGAGCACTGGATGAATATTGTTAAAAAATGTAAAATAAAAATTTGTCTTAATGAATGATGAGATTACCATTTCCATGACTAATACCTATTGAGAGAATTTAGGGTGTTAAGCATATCCTATGCATCAATTCCTTTTTTTTCCCACAAGAATTACCATTTCCATGCATTTATTTCTTTAAGGTGTGTTTTTTATTTTATTTATTTTTGTATGTGTATGAATGTACTGTCTGCATGTAGGTTTGTTCACCCATGTCCTGCAATGCCTCAGAGGTCAGAAGAGGGTGTCGGATTCCCCTGGAACTGGAGTTAAAGACTGTTCTCAGCTGCCATGTGGGTGCTGGGTATCAAACCCGGGTCCTCTGCAAGAGCAGTCGGGGCTGTTAACCACTAGGCCATCTCTCCAGCCCGTAAGATGTATTTTAAATTGACAGTTAAACCTTACATATTTAAGAGGAAAAGTCTGATGTGTTCATATATGTACACCCTGAGGAATAACTAAGTCAAACTAATTAGCACAGAAATCATTTCATGTACTTGGCTTATTTTGTGATGAGACTATTTGAGACTGAGAAAATTTCAAATATGCAATGCACTATTATCACTCATGGTTACCTTGCTGTTCATTAAATTCTTGGAGCAGCTTCTTCTTATCTAACTGAAACTTTGTACCCTTTGATCAATATTTCCCAGTCTCCAACCTTGAACCCCTGACGACCACGATTCTCTGCTCCTATGTTGCAACCTTTTCAGATTCCACATCAGTATAATCATGGAGTAGTTGCTTTGGCCATCTGATTTATTTCACTTAACATAATGATATCCAGTTAAGTCTACATTGTTGCAAATGACAGAATTTCATTTTAATGGCAGAATGATATTCCATTGGGTATATATACCATATATCCTTTACCTATTCATCAGTTGATGAATGTTTAGGTAAATTTCTGACCTATTGTGAATAGCGCATCATTGACCGTTGGAATGAAGATACCACTTCAAAACACTGATCACATTTCCTTTGACTATATAACTAGTAGTGGGATGGCTATAACATATGACAGTTATATCTTGAATTTAATGAGAGACTTGCATACTCTTTTCCATAATGACTAGGCTGTTTTAAATTCCCACTAAAAGGAACTGAAGAGGTGGCTCAATAATGAAGAGCACTGGCTGCTCTTGCAAAGGACACAGGTTCAGTTCCCAGCACCACATGGCAGCTAACAACCATCTGTAACTCCAGCTCCAGGGAATGTGAGGTCCTCTTCTGACTTCTGTGGGCACTGCATGCATGCATGTGGTAGCACAGACATACATTCAGGCAAAACACTCTTACACATAAAATATAAACATAAAAATGCTTTATCTGTTTTGTTTTGTTTCAGATTGTTTGCTTATTTTGAAATAGGGTCTCCCTGTAGTTCCAGCTAGCCTGGAACTCACTACGTAGACCAGGTATGCCTCTGCCTCCTGCATTCTGGGATTAAAGGCATGTACTACTATGCTCGGCTCAAGATTTACTTCTTTTTTGTTTGTCTCCCAAGTGCTAGGATTAAAGGCGTGCGCCACCACTCCCGGCAAAGATTTACTTCTAAATTAAGAAAATCCCATCAAAAATACAAAGGAGTTCCCTTGTCTCCACATCGTCATCAACATTTAATATCTTCCTGTGCATTTTCAGTTCCTTTCTATGTGGTACTCTGTTAGAGGCAGGGCAAGTTAGCAGCAAGCACTGAGCTTTCCAATCAAATTTTGTCGGGGAATCCAACACCCTCTTCTAACCTCTGAGGCATTGCAGGACATGGGTGAACAAACCTACATGCAGACAGTACATTCATATACTTACTTCATGTAAGCAACTGGATGACATTCACTAAATAATCCAGGTTGCAATGACCTATACCTTAATATTTCTTCACCTCAAAATGAAATTCATACCAGGCATGGTGGTGCATGCCTTTAATTCCAGCACTTGGGAGGCAGAAGCAGGTGTGTCTCTGAGAGTTCAAGGCCAGCCTGGTCTACATACTGAGCTCCAAGCCAGCTGGGAATAAAGGGAGACCCTGTCTTAAAAAGAGGCAGGTAGATCCTTGTGAGTTCAAAGCCAGCCTGGTCTACATAGTGAGCTCCAGGCCAGCTGGGACTAAAGACTAAAGGGAGACCCTGTTTCAAAAAGACAAAAAAATCCCCCCCCCAAAAAAAACAAAAACCAAATACAGTAAGTTTTGATCAAAAGAGTAAGAAACTCTGCACTAAGTACAGGCAGAGATAGAGGCACAGGTGGAAAGTTCAAAAAGAAAAACCGACCACACAAGGCAGATAACATGGTTAATTAAAGTAAAAGTACTTGCCTCCAACCCTAGTGATCAGAGTTAAGTTTGGTCCCTGTGACCCACATGCAGAAGGCCAGAAAAACCAGACTCACAAGTTTTCCCTCTGACGTCCACATGTATACCATGGCATGTACACACACACACACACACACACACACACACACACACACAATACAACATTTAGAATTAAAGAGGAGAAATAAAGTACCTTCAGGGATTTCAAGAAGGTCAATAACATAACATAAGTGGTCAGAAGAGAAAAGGAAAGATCAAGAAAACTTTAAGGGAAGAAGGTGAGCGAGATGGTTCCTTGGGTAAAGGGCTTAATGGTCAAGTCTGATGATCTGAATTCAGTCCTTGGAACCTATGTCATACGCATACAATAATAAAGAAAAGAAAAGAGGGGGCTGGAGAGATGGGCTAGTGGTTAAGAGCATCGACTGCTCTTGCAGAGGACCCAGGTTCGATCCCCAGCACCCACATGGCAGCTGAGAACCGTCTTTAACTCCACTTCCAGGGGAATCCGATACCCTCTTCTGACCTCCGCTGCTCGACACAGGTGCACACACCTGCATGCAGACAGTACATTCATACACATATGATAATAAATAATGAAAAATATATAGAAAAGAAAAGAAAAGAAATTTAACATGTACTTCAAAAATCTTTCAGGAAGAGATAGATATTGATCAGGAAAATGACAGAGAAAAGCATTTCTGAGCTAGATGGTAACTCAGTACTTGGGAGGCTGAGGCAAGAGCATCACCATGGGTTCAGTGTCATCTTGGGTTTCACAGTGAGTTCAAAGCCAGGTTAGGCTACAAGGTCAGAGTTTGTCTCAATAAAGAAAAGAAAGATGGGAAAGGAAGGGAAGAGAGAAGAGATGTTTTTCTGCCTGGGTTTGAGCTTTTGACTGACTGCTTCAATGCTTCCCTCTTTTCAAAGTTAAATCAGACTATGGCAGTTTAAGTAGAAAGTTCTGATGTAGGAAGTCCAAAGTTCAGTTCCCAGCACCCACAAGGCAGCTCACAACCATCTGGAACTTCAGTTCCAGGGGTCTGACACCCTCTACTCTCTTCTAAAACCACCAGGCACACACGTGGTGCACAAACATTCATGCAGAAAACACTTATACATATAAAATAAAAATACATTAAAATTTAAAAAATACATCTAGCTCACAGACTTGTTGGGCAGCACAAACTTGGCAAATGGCAGCTGCAATAGAATTTCTACTCAATTTTCCTTCCAGTCCTCCAAATATCTACTCACATTTTCACCAAATTTGGCAAAACCCAGACAAATTTCTTCATACTAAGCTGTCCAGGCTCCCAAGTTAGCTGGAATACTAGATTTTCAGAAAAGCTTTGTATGTTCCTTTTAAGCCCAGTTTGATGAGTGCTATAAGATCTGAGGGATTTGAGCAGACTGTGGTAGCTCCCATCTGTAATGTTGGCACTTAAGGGAATCCTGAGATTTGGACCAACCTGGGCTACGTAGCAACACCTTGTCACACCCACAAAAAGACCTCCCCCAGGCACATACCACCTACTACCACCACCACCACCACCAACAACAACAACAGCAGCAGCAACAACAACAGAAGATCTGAGATATTTGAACTATTTCAGGCATGGATGAAATATCATAAAGCACAAGACTTTGATAAAATGGAATTGGTAAGTAATTTCATAAGATTGCAGGGTTATTAAGAAACTTGGGGATAGATCTATAACTCCATCTGGTTGGCAATGTGCATGCCCTATGTGCCGCGGAAGCTTTGGATTCCTCCCAGGGCTGCTTAAAACTGAGAGTGGTTGGCCGGGCGTGGTGGCGCACGCCTTTAATCCGAGCACTCGGGAGACGGAGGCAGGCGGATCTTTGTGAGTTCAAGGCCAGCCTGGTCTACAGAGTGAGTTCCAGGACAGCTGGGGCTACAGGGAGACCCTGTCTTGAAAAGACCAAAACAGGGGCTGGAGGGATGGCCTAGCGGTTAAGAGCGCCGACCGCTCTTGCAGAGGACCCGGGTTCGATCCCCAGCACCCACATGGCGGCTGAGAACCGTCTGTAACTCCAATTCCAGGAGAACTCCAGTTCCAGGGGAATCCGAGACCCTCTTCTGAACTCCGCGGCATTGCACGACACGGGTGCACAGACCTACATGCAGACAGTACATTCGTACACATACAGAAATAAATAATAAAAAAAAAAAAGAAAAGACCAAAACAAAACAAAACAANCAACTAGAACCACTGATCTGTAAATTTCCTGGACTATGGAAAACCATTGGCTTGTCCACAAATGTTAATTTCTTCTCTGTGTAGATGAACTCCAGTTAAATGTATTAAGAAACACTTAGCCTGGTATGCAAACTCTATACGTGCTCATGTCAGAAGTTGAGAAGTTTATGTTGCCCACTCGGACTTCAACATAATTCAATATGTGGTAAACAAAGTCATGTTGCTTTGCTCAGGCATGATTAAAATTAGGAGAGGGCAGCTTTCATTCAATGCAGTTAGAAAGGGATTTTACAGATGGAAGCTATGACAAAATGCCACTTTGAAAAATCAGCCCCTACAACTGTGCAAAACACCCGCATCTATGCCCTCCCTCAGGCCTCAATCTACTCCACTCACTCTGCATTTTGTCTTCCTGGGCGCATGGAGCAGCTCAAGCCAAGATGCATGATTTAACAGATGTTTCGCAAAAGGTTCCATTCTTCTGGCCATCAGCACATGTGTAGCTGTCAGGAGCCCTGTAAAGATTTTACAAGCATTATAAGTCATAGTTTATTGAGCTTGAGGATGGAATTTAATATATCATCATGGCTCTGGAAGTTCCCTCCTTTTTGTACTGGGATAGCCTATAGCTCCACTTACCTTCAAACACAAAAATGTTGGATATAAAAGTGAATAGGCCAAGCTCCCTGTCCCTGTCCTGTGTCAATGCCTTCTAGGCCTGGTTTCTTGTTGGCTGCAGGAGGGTACCACTCTCACTTTCTTCTACAAGAGTACAGCTAGCAGTAAGCCAAATCAGCACTTCAGAGAACCTTTTGTTGATTTACTTTTCCTTCAGAAAGGAACTGTTCCAAGAGAATTCAGGTTGGAGTTCATCTTCCTCCATCTATCTCCTTCCTTTTTTCTTTTCTTTATTTTCATTTTTTAGATTTATTTTATTATTCATTCACTATCATTTATTTTGTATGTAGTTTGCATTGCATATGTGCACGATAATGCATATATGTGGAGGTCAGAGGACAGCTGCAAATGTTGATTCTGCTTTTTCCACCTGTGTGTGGGTCTTAGGGATAGAAAGTCAGGTTGTCAGGCTTGGTGAGCAAGCACCATTAGCCACTGAGTCCTCTCATTCTCACTCTTTGTTGCTTGCTGTGCATCCTAGACTTGCCCTTAAGCTTGTGATTTGCCTTCTTCCAGCCTGAGTGCTGGATACAGATGTGCATCACTGTATTCAGCACCCTCAAGTTTTTTTATTATATTATATATATATATCTATATAATTTATATATTATATATTTTTTTTTTTTTAAATTCAAGGTCTCATATAGATCAGGGTTGTGCCTGGAAAATGTTATATAGCCACGTTGAACTTGAATCCTGATCCTCCTGCCTCTACCTTTCAAATGCTAGGATTATAGGCGTGCACCACCACACTCAATTTTTTGTTGTTGTTGTGGGTTTTTTTTGGTTTTCTTTTTTGTTGTGATATATATATATATATATATAATAAAGAAACTTTATGGTGCTGAATACAGTGATGCACATCTGTAATTCCAGCACTCAGGCTGGAAGAAGGCAAATCACAAGCTTAAGGCAAGTCTAGGATGCACAGCAAGCAACAAAGAGTGAGAATGAGAGGACTCAGTGGCTAATGGTGCTTGCTACCAAGCCTGACAACCTGACTTCTATCCCTAAGACCCACACACAGTGGAAAAGCAGAATCAACATTTGCAGGCTGTCCTCTGACCTCCACATATGCATTATCGTGCACATATGCATGCAAACTACACATACAAAATAAATGAATGAATGAATAAATAAATAAATCTAAAAAATGAAAATGAAAGAAAAGAAGAAAAAAGGAAGGAGATAGATGGAGGAAGATGAACTCCAACCTGAATTCTCTTGGAACAGTTCCTTTCTGAAGGAAAAGTAAATCAACAAAAGGTTCTCTGAAGTGCTGATTTGGCTTACTGCTAGCTGTACTCTTGTAGAAGAAAGTGAGAGTGGTACCCTCCTGCAGCCAACAAGAAACCAGGCCTAGAAGGCATTGACACAGGACAGGGACAGGGAGCTTGGCCTATTCACTTTTATATCCAACATTTTTGTGTTTGAAGGTAAGTGGAGCTATAGGCTATCCCAGACAAAAAGGAGGGAACTTCCAGAGCCATGATGATATATTAAATTCCATCCCAAGCTCAATAAACTATGACTTATAATGCTTGTAAAATCTTTACAGGGCTCCTGACAGCTACACATGTGCTGATGGCCAGAAGAATGGAACCTTTTGCGAAACATCTGTTAAATCATGCATCTTGGCTTGAGCTGCTCCATGCGCCCAGGAAGACAAAATGCAGAGTGAGTGGAGTAGATTGAGGCCTGAGGGAGGGCATAGATGCGGGTGTTTTGCACAGTTGTAGGGGCTGATTTTTCAAAGTGGCATTTTGTCATAGCTTCCATCTGTAAAATCCCTTTCTAACTGCATTGAATGAAAGCTGCCCTCTCCTAATTTTAATCATGCCTGAGCAAAGCAACATGACTTTGTTTACCACATATTGAATTATGTTGAAGTCCGAGTGGGCAACATAAACTTCTCAACTTCTGACATGAGCACGTATAGAGTTTGCATACCAGGCTAAGTGTTTCTTAATACATTTAACTGGAGTTCATCTACACATAGAGAAAAATTAACATTTGTGGACAAGCCAATGGTTTTCCATAGTCCAGGAAATTTACAGATCAGTGTTTGATTGGAACTTTTTTTTTTNTTCAGTCCATGCCTGGCTTGTTCTTTTTTTCTTTTTCTTAGGAACCCTGTGATTATGCCAACCACAATGCCTGGCCACTTGCTGGATGCTTCATAAATGACCAAGAAACATTAGGACTTGGTTGTTTCCCATTTAGATCAACTCTTCTGATGGGGTCAGTGCAGTTCCTGTGCTGGAACTGCCACCAGACATGGAGAAAAAAAAAAAAATACTATTCCTGCCTTGTATGTTGTTTTTTTTTTTAATTTTTTATTTAATTTTACATTTTTTACGTGATGAATTACTGTCTGCATGAGGTTTTGTGCACCCTGTCATGCAATGCCGAGGAGGTTTCAAGAAGAGGGCGTCGGATTCACTTGGAACTGTAGTTAAAGAATGTTCTCACGCCCTGTGGGTGGCTGGAGATGATAACCTGGGTCCTCTGCAAGAGGCAGTCGGTGCTCCCAAACCACTAGTCCATCTCTCCCAGCCCCGCACAGCCTGGTAGTTTTTAAAGAAATTAATCAACTTAGTCAAATTCATCAGTTAATTATTGTAAATTGCTGTTCCATTGTTCCCTGGCTGGTCTCAATCCTGCAGGTTTGGCTATTGGTGGAAGATCTTGGCTTTAGTTCCAGGGGTCCCAATTGAGTTTGCTTTTTCTCCCATGCTGCATGTTTCCTTGATGCTAGAAAGTGAACCCAGATCAAATTGAAGTAAAAATTCACTTGGAGTAGAGTTGAGGGGGAAGAAGCATCCATTACCAATTCTCCGTATTTTCTTTCTTACTTAAATTCCAGGTCAAATCAAACAATAGATACATAGCACAAAAAGGAAAAGAGGGGGAAGGAGGAGTGCTTCTATGGAAGGGGGGGGGGGGGGGGGGGGGGGGGGGAGGGGGGGGGGAAAGAAGGGGGGTGGTCGAAGCCTGCATAACAGCAATAACACCTCCCCAATCCTTGGGTTTGTTTGATCCCCAGCACTGCAATAATATTTTTCATTGTAGATGATTAAGTCATCTTTATCCTATGTTTGCAAAATTCAAGCCCCAAGCCTAAGATACAATGAAAACCCTATCTAAAAAAAAAAATAAAATAAAATAAAATAAAATAACATAAAATAAAAATAGTAGAGGAAGGTGAAAAAGGAAAACAACCTTTTACAGCCCAACTTCTTTTTTGATGATGTTCTCATTCTATACACACTTCTTGAGTTATGAAGCAAAGTTCAGCATTGTTTAAAAAGTTCCAATCAAGGGGCTGGAGAGACAACTAAGCAATTAAGAGCAATTGCTGCTCCTGCAGAGCACCCAAGTTCGATCCCCAGCACCCACAATGGCAGCTGAGAACTAACTGTCTTTAACACAACACTCCAGTTCCCAGTGGAATCCACCGACGCCTTCGTCTGACCTCTCCTGCACTGCATTGGCTGACAGGGTCACTGTACCTGCATGCACGAAGTACAAATTCATACACTACAGAAAATAAATAAATTAAAATTAAAAAAAGTTCCAATCAAGCCAGGCGTAGTGGCTACGCAACACTTAATTAAGCCTAGCATCTGTGGGGAAAGCAGAGCAGAGTGAAATCTTTGTGTAGTTCAAGGCCAGCCCTGGTCCTATAACCACAGGTTGATTGTCCAGGACAGCGGGGGCTACAGGAGAGGAACCCTTGTCCTCAAAAAGACCAAAAAAAAAAAAAAAAAAAAAGGGGGCCAGAACTGGAATTACGGACAGTTGTTAGTTGCCCTGTGAGTATTGGGAGTCAATCTGAGGTCTTCTGCAAGAGTAGCGTGTGCTCTTAACCACTGAGCCATCGCTCCGGCTCCTCAGTGTCAGACCTTGGACCATGAGGCTCTGATATGGCCATCCACAATCACTCTTCTTCTTCCCTACCCAACAAGGATTTGGGTCGTTACTTTCATTACTTTAGTTTCTTTGTGATCTTATGTCCCTGGACAACATATTGCTCAGCTATGGATATGAATTTCATATAAATGGCCACCTGTCACCTACAAGTTCCCTTCCTTGAATACATGAAAATATTTCCCTGTATTTTCTTTTGCACCTTTTGAAATTTTTTTAATTTTTATTTATTCTTGTATGTGTATGAACATACTATCTGCATGTAGGTTTGTGCACCCGAGTCATGCAATGCTGCGGAGGTCAGAAGAGGGCGTCGGATTCCCCTGGAACTGGAGTTAAAGACAGTTCTCAGCTGCCATGTGGGTGCTGGGGATCGAACCCGGGTCGTCTGTAAGAGCTCTTAACCGCTAGGCCATCCCTCCAGCCCCTTGATTGGAACTTTTTAAACAATGCTGAACTTTGCTTCATAACTCAAGAAGTGTGTATAGAATGAGAACATCATCAAAAAAGAAGTTGGGTAAAAGGTGTTTTCCTTTTTCACCTCTCTCTTATATTTTATTTTATTTTATTTTATTTTATTTTAATTTTATTTTTAGATAGGGTTTCATGTATCCTAGGCTGGGCTTGAATTTGCAACATAGCTAAAGATGAACTTAATCATTACCATGACCAATCTTATGCAGTGCTGGGGATCAAACCCAAGGCTTGGGGAGTGTTATGCAGGCATTCGACCAACCGAGCCATATCCCTTGTCCCCTCTTTCTCCTTTTTGATGCTATGTATCTATTGTTCTGATGACTGGAATTTAAGTAAGAAAATAAGGAGAATTGGAATGGCATTATTCTTCCCCTCCACTCTCCTCCCAGGATTTACTCATTGACTGGTTCACTTTCTAGCATCAAGGAAACATGCAGCATGGGAGAAAAAGCAAACTCAATTGGGACCCCTGGAACTAAAGCCAAGATCTTCCACCAATAGCCAAACCTGCAGGATTGAGACCAGCCAGGGAACAATGGCACAGCCTTTCCAATCATTCACTGAATTTGACTAGTTGATTAATTTCTAAAACTACCAAGGCAGGGGGCTGGAGAGATGGCCTAGTGGTTGGGAGCACCGACTGCTCTTGCAGAGGACCCAGGTTCGATCTCCAGCACCCACATGGCGGCTGAGAACCATCTTTGGCTCCAGTTCCAAGGGAATCCGACGCCCTCTTCTGACCTCCTCGGCATTGCATGACAGGGGTGCACAAACCTACATGCAGACAGTACATTCATACACGTAAAAATTAAATAAAATTAAAAAAAAATAAAACTACCAAGGCAGGAAAGTATTTTTTTTTTCTCCATGTCTGGTGGCAGTTCCAGCACAGGAACTGCACTGACCCCATCAGAAGAGTTGATCTAAATGGGAAACAACCAAGTCCTAATGTTTCTTGGTCATTTATGAAGCATCCAGCAAGTGGCCAGGCATTGTGGTTGGCATAATCACAGGGTTCCTAAGAAAAAAAGAACAAGTGTGGACTGAATGTCCTCATGGAGTTCATTAGAGCACATGGACAGTAGTAACCAGACAAGTAAGTGCAAGACAACTACTGTAGTAGGGATGGCAAGGTGACACAGGTAGGATCTATGTTCACAAAGAGCTTACAGTTTAGTGGAAGAGACAAGCTAGCAAGTTAAGAATTCCAACACAGACAGATAGGGTCGGGGGTAGAGCATACAGAAGGGAGGATAACTCATTCTTTCACCTGGGGAAGATGGGAAGGGTTTGCATTATAGGAGGTATCCTTGAAACATGTCTTGATTGATGCTATGGTGGGGAAAGTAGATAGTCCAAGATTTCAGTGTACTAGTGAACACAGTATACTGTCTTCAAATGACCAAGACCATTTGTGTGTGTGTGTGTGTGTGTGTGTGTGTGTGTGTGTGTGAAGAGATCAGCTTCAGGTGTCATTGTTCAGATGCCATACATCTTGTTTGGAGAGCGGAACATCTCACTGACATGGAAATCGCCAAGTAGACTAGGTTGGCTGGCCAGTGAACCCCAGGGATCCTTTTGTCTGCTCCAGAGAACTGGAATTAACAGGGGTTCTAGGGATCAAACTCAGCTTCTCATGCTTGCAAAGCAAGCACTTTACTGACTGAGCTATCTCCCCTAGCAGATGCAATGGTCACACAGGGAGCAGTAAAGGGTTAAAGCTCCTTTCTGCCAACCCTTTTAAGGTTCTCAAAATCCCAGGGGAGGAAGGACTCTGATCCTGCCTCATAGCAGTAGAGGAATGCTTTAAAGGGAGGAAACTAGGAAACATCAAAGACAGGGTGTGTTTCTGGGTGAGTTGAAGGAGCCCTGGGTTTGAGTGCCAGCTCCACCACTAACTCACTAAATAATCATGTCATTAAGTCTGTGATCATCAACAGAACGTTGCACTTCTTCTCAGACTCACAATCAGTTTCTTGCTCTGTAAAATGGCAACAATCTTGTCTACCTGGCAGTGTGTTTGGGAGAATCCATTGGAATGGCCCAGGCTGGTGATCTGTGAAGCTCGATACCAGTGTCAGCTATTGTTTCCTGGAAGGGAAGGGTGGCGGGAGGTCACTCAGCAATTGGGCTTTCTTCTTCGTGTCCTCTGCTCGAAAAAGAGTCCTTTCCAGATAAAACAAGTGGGGATGCTGATGGGGGCTGCATAGCTTTTTCCACAGTTCATGCAGAGAATGAAGGCAGAAGAGTAACCTGTGTGTCCAGGTAGCCCAGGTGTGGGTCTCCAAGGACTGTGAATCTTGCTGTCTTGGTCTGAAGGAGAATTTGGTACACAGTGAAACACAACCAGTCCGGTGAAGACCAGAGCCCAGTAAGAGCAGCTGGCAAAGGAAGGAGTTCTTGCCTGTAAGAACAGCACCGTACAGAACTGGATCTCCCTCGTAGCCTCAGCCGGCCTGGAACTCAGTATGTAAATCAGGCTGGCCTTGATCTCACAAAGATTCACCTGTCTTTGTCTCCCAAGAGCTGAGATTAAAGGCATGAGCCACCACACCCAGCTTAAAAGCCTTTTGTTTTGAAACCAAATATGTTGGGGTTATTTGGAAACTCAGCAAAAGTCAACAGTTACAGTTGTCTGCTGAAATTCATCAAATCTCAGTTTCCTGGTCTGCTTAATGGGACGGATAATAACAGAAACTCTATTGGAATTTTAGAAAAGTAAACATTACATATGGAAAGCACTTGATAGCGCCTGCCACATAGCAAGGATTCAGGATAATGGTAAACTACTGTCAGCTGCCTTCAACAAACACAGAGGAAGGCCGACAAACTGAGGAAAGGAAAACAGAAGATAAGGTCAAGACAGACCTTGGCAAAACTGGCACTCTGACCCTAATCCCCTCTGGCAGGACAATGCCCTAAATAAAGTACTCATGAAAAACTAGCTCAGTGACCACATGATAGTAATGAATTGGGAAGTGATTTTAACTGCTTGGTGAATCTGTCCCAAAAGCATCCATAAGGCTTAGTTTGTTGACCGAACCTCTCTTTTTGGGCTCCAGCCACAGGTCGGGAGCTCCCAAAGGCACGTTGATAGTGTCAAAAGATTCCTCCCCGAACATCCACCTGGACCTGGCACTGCTATCCTGGTGGCAATCTGTTTGGTCCTCTCCTACTTAGGAACCATTGTTGAGGAGGAAGATGACTAACACAACTGGAAAAGAATGCTCACACCAAGGCTCTATCTACATTTATTGTGGAAGGGCTGAGCACCCAAATCTCAGTGCCTTGACTATTACATATAAATTCTTCCAATTCACTTTTGTACCATGATCTCATCCATCAACATTGTAGTACCAATCATTTGTACCCCTAGCTTGTTTGATTACATTATTCATTCCTGGGGTACCAGGAAGAAAAAAAGCATAAAGTTCTAAAGGGCAATAGAGAAAGGAAAATGTTCAGAAAAGAATAAAAATGCTGGTTTCCTTCTGCTCTTCTTTTATTGGAACCCTGAGAGGTTCTTCCTAAAATTAATATATTCTCTCTCTCCTCTTCTCTCTCTCTCTCTCTCTCTCTCTCTCTCTCTCTCTCTCTCTCTCTCTCTCTAGCTCTAGTGGCAAGCATGTGTAGCTAAGCCACCTGATTCAACTTCGCATTTTCCCCTGCGTAATGTATACTAGAAAGAATATTGAAAAGTATTCCCAAAGTGGTAGAGTTTGAGTTAATTACTTACTTTATTTAACTTCCACAGTTCTAAAACTGAAGTGTCTCATAGGTGATCTTTCAAACGCTAGATAATGTGGAAATATTTTAGTCATTGGCCAAATATTTTGTTCTTTTCTGCCCTTCCAGATGTAAAATCCATTAGTTGCTAAGGCTGCCTCTGTGTTGCTGTAAAATGGGAACCAGAATGTGTTTCTCAGAAATATTAGATACTCCAAAAGTTTCTTTGGAAGCTCACCGTTCAGAGCATCTGTAACCTAAGGCTGGAAACTCAAAGGTACCTCTCCCTTGACACTTGCTATGAGGAATTTATCAGGCTCTTCTGAATCTGCTAAATCATCTTGATGACTCTCAGCAGCGTTTTCAAAAACACATGCACCATTTTGTCATGGAGATCACCTTCTTTAACTTTTTTATTTTAAAAGAAGCTAAACAACCCAAAAAACTTCCAAGTAATTTGGGAGTAAAGAGAAACATATTTTCGACAGGTCGCTTTCCAGCCTCTGCTAAGATCCCAGGGCTGGCTTCCTGGGGCTGGACAGGCAGCAGGCAGGCTCCCTTGTGCTGGTTTTAGACCCCTATCTGTGCTCAGAATCTTCATTCTTCTTTCCAATCCAGGCTTTCAGATTATTTCCTTTTCTGTCACCAACAGCTTAGTTAGAACCCCAAAGACTTGACAATTTCTTTTCAATGTGTTTTTGAATAAATCATGTAAAAATGGACCACCTTTCTTGTTCCTTAATCTGAGCTCTTCTGTTGTTAAGTACAAGAACTTCCCTTAATTACCTTGGTATTTAGGAAAGGCAAAGAATTCACATTTGATAGATGTGTACTGTACCCTCCATGGCTCCCTCACAGGAAATCTATCCTTTCACTTTCTCTTTCTCATCAGAGATCAGAGTTCCCCTTTGTTCTCCGTATTCTCATCTATTTCTTTGTCCACTTCACTAGGAGTCTCCAAAGAGCAGAGACCACATCTTCCTCTCTGTATTCCCAGAACATCAGATTGACTGGCCCATGGCAGGTGTCATGTGCATGTTTGTGGAATGAAAGAATCAACGAATGTACCTCTCAACTGATCAGCGAATTCAGCTACCCAAAAAGTATAATGAAACTCCGTCAGCTTTCCAGAACCCATGTCAAAAGTGGCTAAGTGCTAATTACAAGAGGCTGTTATTTCTTCCATTGATTTTCAGATAGTCCTTTTGTGAAATTCTCTGCTCTCTGTGAGGACCTTGGCAAGAGTGAGTTATTGAGGTCCTGGCTACAGAAACTAGTATACCATTTATTTGGCAACTGCAATTCTATCACACACACACACTACTGTGGTCTGTCCCTGGAAGAGTATAAAAAAAAAAATGTGCTACTTGGGCAATTAGGATGGTGGAAGCACAGCCTCCTGTCCTTCAAATTCTGCCTTATTCTTGCTTACCCTAAAAAGAGACCTGTGTCTATCTACTCAATTAGGTCTTCCTCACGAACAATTCTGGTTATGTCACTTTCCAGATCTCATGTTCTTGCTTCTGTCCATCAGTCTCAAACAGGAAGTGATTGATAGTGGCAGTAGTGCTGATGTTGAGAGTGGCAGGAAGGTGGTATGGAAGTGGGGAGTTCTCAGCTATGTCACCTGATTTCCTGGTAAAAATGTGACTTTCAGTTTCTACCCAGCTCTTAAAATGTTGAAGTATGGGGCTGGAAAGATAGCCTAGTGGTTAAGAGCGCTGACTGCTCTTGCAGAGGACCCGGGTTCGATCCCCAGCTCCCACATGGCGATTGAGAACCATCTTTAACTCTAGTCCAGTTCCAGGGGAATCCGACGCCCTCTTCTGACCTCCTCGGCATTGCACGACACGGGTGCACAAACCTACTACATGCAGACAGTACATTCATACACATAAAAAATAAAAAATAAATTAAAAAAATGTTTAAGTACATTAAGCAGCCTTATTTTTACTACAATTTTTTTTCTTCTAAATAGTGCCAATCCTGCTATTAAATTAGGATTTTACCTAATGTAGTCAGTTCTGCATATGTATTATTCAAATAGAGAATGATGATCAAAGGATTTGAAGCTGTTCTAGGTTGCTGCTTATTCTAACATTCTACCCACCCCCAAACACACACATGTTCACATACATACACACACACACATACACACACACTTACTTGTTTTTACTTAATTGGTGTGACCTCAAGCGATGCAAACCAATTTTATCATTAACTTAAGAAAAAAAAATAATTGGATGTCAACTCTATTGCCCAAAACTTACATAATCCAATCAAACATTTGGCTCTGAATTGTTTTGCTTATATATGAGGTGATGAAAATAAAATGAGTGTGTCAGGCACTTTGGGAGTTGTTTTAAATTTCTGAGAGCAATAAGGTACTACTCTGTAAATTACTATTGCAGTATGCTAAACAGAGTCCTGGAAGCCTTAATGAAGAAATGTTTTTCTGAGAGTTCCAGTTTACTCAGAGGAATAACTTCCCCAGGTTAACAACAATTAGCATGCAATCACTTTCACAGAGAGGGAATATTTTATTCTATATTATGTATATTGTTTAAGTGCCTAGATACAACTGTGAAGCAGTTGAAGTGGAATAAATTTGCAATTCTTACTATCTATAGTGAAAATAAAGTATCAGTGTAAGAGATGAGCTGCGTGAGCTGCGATATTTGAGAAAGAGGGTTTTTTTGTTTTGTTTTGTTTTCAGAAGATGACATACCTTTAAGTGAGGAGATAGCATATACTCATTCCTGATTCAAATGAATGATCTGAGCACACCCATCAACTAGGAGAGTGTTTACCCATAGTGCTGTAATATAAAAATGAATCACCTCCTTGTGTGTGATTCTTATCTGTCTGTCAAATCTCATCTCAAATGCTGAGTTTACAAAGTGTCCTGGGATCTCTCAACCAGGTCATCAAGGAAGAAAAACAGAGTGCACAAAAGTTAAATTACAAGAAAGAGTTTGACTTGTTTTAGGGAACTAAAAAGAGTTCACTATTGCTAGAAAATTAGGAAAAAGATGAAGAATGGGAGTAAATGGGGCTGGTATGGTAATAGAGGCAATTTCATTGTTAGACTATTAGAAAGTAATTGAAAAATGCTAAGGACTGTAGATCTCACTTTCTCAAAGAACATTCCTGCTATACTTTGGAGTCCAGATTAGAAGGGAGTGTAAACATAGAACTAAGCTTACAGCTTAGTGGCAGCCTGTGTT
Organism: Rhizomys pruinosus; assembly: GCA_009823505.1. Lineage (NCBI taxonomy): Eukaryota > Metazoa > Chordata > Mammalia > Rodentia > Spalacidae > Rhizomys > Rhizomys pruinosus. The sequence goes on along the minus strand of VZQC01002242.1, from coordinate 309,503 downwards.
TAGCATATATGAGGCCCTGGATTCCATGCCCAGCACCACCACCACCACCACCGCCACTAACATCATCATCATCATCATCATCATCATCATCATCATGATCAACAACAAAAGACCAGTTAATAAGCTTATCGAATTGTCTTAAGTGAAAAATGATGGTACCTTATACTAGTGATATGGAAATGGAGATGGTAGAAAGTAAATAGATACAGTACATTTCTGGATAATATGTCAGCATCTGTTAATGAATTGAATGCAAAAGATAATGTTTGCAAAAATGTATAGAAGCTGCCATCCAGGATATGGGCTGTAGAAGCTAGTTGACTGCTCAGTGCACTGAGATGGGGAACCCTGAAGGCCCAAAATGTTATTGTGGGATACTTTTCAAATGAGACATGTACATAGGATAAAGAGTTACCAAATGTCATCCCTGCAGCAAAGCATCCAGGATTAATTTCAGTCCACTTAACAGGACTTACCCTTCTTCATCGAGATTTAACAAAGGGATTTCATTAAAAGCTTATCACATGACCAATATTATTCATAGTCAATGGGAAAGAAAGGCGGAGTAAATACAGATATGAAAAAGTTACCTAAACTTCTCTAAAAAAACAGGTTACTGGGCTGGAGAGATGGTTCAGTGGTTAAGAGCACCAACTGCTCTTGCACAGGACCCGGGTTCGATTCCTAGCACCTACATGGCAGCTAAGAACCGTCTTTAAGCTGGTGCGCATGCCTTTAATCCTAGCACTCAGGAGGCAGAGGCAGGTGGATCTCTGTGAGTTCAAGGCCAACCTGGTCTACAGAGTGAGTTCCAGGCCAGCTGGGGCTACAGGGAGACCCTGTCTCAAAAAAAAAAAAAAAGTTACTAACTCTTGATAAGGAAAAAAAAAATTAGATAAATATTTCGGTAGAAACAAAATTATGCTGTATCATAGACTGAATGTCAGAAATTAGAAAAAGATAAGGGCATGTGGTGGTGTGCCCCTTTAGTCTTAGCACTCAGGAGGCAGAAGCAGATGAATCCTTGTGAGTTTGAGGCCAGCCTGGTCTACACTGTGAGTTCCAGACCAGCCAGGATAATACAGTGAAATTCTGTCTCAAATAAAAAGAGGTATAATAATGTTACACACAAAATAGATTAATTAGAGCCAGTATCATGGCTCATGACTATAATCCTAGAATTTGGGAGACTAGGGCAAAAGGATGAGGCCAGCCTGTGTTAACATAGTAAGTTTCAGGCCAGCCTGAGATACAGAGTGAGACTCTGTTTCAAAACCAAACCAAAACAAAACATTACAGGATAGATCAGTTATGTTATGTTGAAAGTTCTGAATTTACTGTTACTTACAATTACTTTTTTGCTACTTACTCATTTTTTGGTCTTCAGAAAGGGTCTGTTCTTCTCTAGGTCATAGTTCTCCCCCATTTGTAAAATGAAGGGATTAGATTAAATGATGTCAGAGATTCTTTGCAACCCCACCATACTCTGAGTATATAGATCAGAAAAAAGTCTAACCGGTAGTCTCAAGGGTAGGAGTACAATTAGGTTACTATAGCAATCTTTTCCTAAGACAATAAGATTAAATAAAAATAGTCTCTTAAAATCATAAATTGTTAAGTAATAAACAATTTAAGAACAAAAACATTAAAATTTTAATGCTAGCACACAATCCAGAAAAAAATTATAATCCGAGAATGATAATTTCTCCATGTTTCTACAGCATATCCAGAATTGAGGGGAGGCAACTTTAGGGGACCAGACAGAAATGGACCCAAAATGAAGAACAGAACATCTTTAGGACCCAAGAGTTTAATGGAAATATCCTAGAAACTCAATTTCTCTTCCTCTTCACTTTGATTCTCTGCTCACAAAGCTTCAGCGTAGTGGATTACATTACCAAGTGGGGTGCCTATCAGACAGCTGCTCTCATTTATCAGCCTAGGGGCCACTCTCATAGTAAACTAATTAACCAACTTTCGGATTTACATTTAGCCTCTTGTGGGGTTTGTAAGAGTGAATTCATCCGCTGGAACCAGAACACCCCTTTGGTGACAAGAATAAAATGTGTTTCTGTACCCACAAAGATGAAAACCAGCTCCTGAAGTCAAAGTGGTCTCAAAGGATTAGAAACCATAAAGCCCCCAGAAGGAAGTAAATATACCATATGAAGCAGAGAGTTCTTCTATATTTTGGTTGGGATTTAGCATGTCACAGTGGTAACTGTTATTTTGATTATGTAGTGGCATGCTTTGGCAGCTTAGTCTCTACTTACCTACACATTCCTGTAGCACCGAGCCTATAGAATCCATTAACCTATAAGAAAATCAAATTGGATAATAATAAAAATCAAATGACAATTTTAGTCTCAAAGTGGCAAAAGAATTTGGCAAACATTCTCAGTTCACCCTCACCACATTCCTATAAGGTAAATATCACTGTCATTTTCTAGAAGATAAGCTAAAATTGTCTTACATGGCAGGAAAGTCTTAGTGTATTAAGTTGATCTCAACTATCTGCCCCTTATTTATGTTTCATACTTCTTAGAAAACAGCTTGAACTCAGAATTCTATACATGCTCACAAGCCATTTCCATGTGAGACAGTGATCTTCCCATTTGTCAAATAGGCAGAGCTATCATTAAACAATGCAAATAGAAGGACTACTTAGATTTGTAGCTCAGTAATTGAAAATTCTAAAATGCATGGAGAGTAATGGAGAGAATTATCCTTCACTCTCAGCAAACTGCCTAAAGATATTAGGGAAAGGCTTCTAGAATAGAGCTCAGAGTGTCTTTTTGTGAGCAGCTTCAAAATTCCTTCTCCACACAATGTTTAAGTATTAGCCGTCAAAGAACTTGGTTCAGTTACAGCAAAAAGTGACAAAATAAAAACCAATTAAATAACATGGGGGAGGGCCCATTTGCAAACATCTTGTTTGAATTGTGCAGTAAACATGTGGTTTCTACTTCTCCTGGTTACTGGGTTTCCTCTGAAAAAATAAGAAGCCCTCCTTTCCCGGGTCCCTGGTCCCATACATGATTTTTGTTCCATTTCTGGAGTCTTTTGGAGCCTGGAATTTTTTTTTAACAGAAAGAAGAAAATAAATCCCCAGAAACAGTAAATTCTTTAGATTTGGCTTCCTTTTCCTTTTTTCATTTGAATGCAGAAAAATACACAGAAAGGAAAACAAACGGTCTGATAATTTGATGTCTGGGCTCTGGGACTGAGAGTTTTAAATTGGGTCAGTCAGTCTGAAAGCACACAGGCTAATGAAAGGTGTGGCCAACCCCAGAAAAAGCCAAACCAGAAGTTGAGCCCTGGGGAGTAATTAAACCGGGAAAAGACCAAAAATACCTCTCCTAGAAAGAAAGGAAAACACACAGCATAATGTCTTTCCAAACAGACTGATCAACTATCACAAATAGTGAATGATTTCTATGATAATTCAGTTTACACTTTTCCTTACAATTTTCCTCAACTCTTTGGAGAGAAAAAAGTTCAAAGTGTCCATTCTGTTGCTGTCAGACATAATTCTCCCACCTTGAAGTAAGGGAATTCAAACTTGGTTTTTGAAGTATCCACTTTAGTCTGTTCCTTTTAACAATTTGCTCCTTATTTAAGAGTGTGTGGGGAAGGGAGAACAGCACCCCCCACAGAAAATAAAATTGTGCTTCCAATTTTAAAGCTTTTAAGCTACATTGGCCCCAACTTCAATAAGCATGTCAAAAGACCTATTTGAAAGAATAGATTTTCTCTTCCTTGAGCCAAATCCATAAAAAAAATACAATTGATCCATCTTTAGGAACTCTTCTAACCCCCCTGGAAGAGAAAGCTATAGCTACTTTAGCAATTAAATATACTCTGAATCAGAAACATATAATGCAGACATGTGTTTAATATGATCAAATTATTGTCATTTTAACTAATCCATAATTGACCCATAACTATTCTATTTATAAGAACTCTTAATGATCTTCTCTGAGGACTCAGTCTCATCACAATGTGTTTCCAGATAATGAAAAAAGAGAACAGGGCAGAGTAGTTTCAGATTTAGTCATTACCTTCAGAAGTTCAGTAGACTGTGCCCAGGTATAGAACATGGAAGTTGTCAAGGAAACAGTGGCTTTGTGTGTGGTAGGCTTCCCTTTCGCCTCTGCCTTCACACTTCTTCATTTAAAACTAACTGAAGCAATAAGATCTATATCTTCTGAATGTCCCAGAACATGTGACTACTTGTTCAGAAATATATTAAAGGAAGAATAAATTCTCAGATGCCAAGAAATACCTGGGAAAAGACAATTAAAAAAAAACTTCATTCTGAAATGGGTTTTTTTTTTTTGTTTATTTTAGAAAAATCCATTCTCATTAAAGCAAGACTCTCTTTTTTTTTAAGTTTATTTATTTTTATATGTGTATGAATGTACTGTCTGTATATAGGTTTGTGCACCCGTGTCGTGCAATGCCACGGAGGTCAGAAGAGGGTCTTGGATTCCCCTGGAACTGGAGTTCTCCTGGAATTGGAGTTACAGATGGTTCTTAGCCGCCATGTGGGTGCTGGGGATCGAACCTGGGTCCTCTGCAAGAGCAGTCAGTGCTCTTAACTGCTAGGCTATCTCTCCAGCCCATAAAGCAAGACTCTCTTAAATTTTATTCTTCAGAGGAAAACTATCAATACTCTAAATTACAACTTTTTTCAAATATCTTTTGATTTCCTGAAAATTGACTCTTAGAGAAAAATAAAATATAATTCTTCTTTCTAGAGAGCAGTGATGGACCCTTGAATTGTTACTGAATTTTATAATCTGTGGTATATCTATAAAGAAGAATGCTACTTAGCAAAAAA
>VZQC01002242.1:287201-298752 GCA_009823505.1 Rhizomys pruinosus | reverse complement strand
GGGAGACCCTGTCTCAAGGAGACCAAAAAAAAAAAAAAAAAAAAAAAAAAACAAGAAAATCAGGTTAAATTCCCAAATTTTGCAGATATAGGAGCGACCGTTTCCCCAAATTTAATCACAATATATCTGAAAAATATCTAGTTCAAATGGATAAGAAAGATATCCCACAAACATTATCACCACAAAGCTTATAATAAATAGGCCCTTCATAGTCTTCTTTTAGAACACAAACCCCAAACTCAGAAAATAAAATGTTTATGTATGATAAATCAGGACTAATTACTCTTCTCTGGGTAAAATGGTAAGGAGGGTGTGAATGAAAAATCCAGAATGAATTTCTTAGAAACGGAAGTGTCAGCTATGATTATGCATACTTTGGCTTTTCATGACTTGCTCTGTGGGGACAACATCTCAGCTCTGTAAACGTGTTTATTGGATGCACACACTACAAGCAACTGGCTTTTCAGCTGTACAATCATTTTAGTGCTCCCTGCTTACATTACAGTTTGCAAATTATTTCTTAAGCCTCTAAAAACTCTGAGATAAAAAAAAAACAACCAACTTCACACTATGTCTTGCAACTTCCAGACATTTAAGTGTTAGAGTTACTAGTTTAACACTTTTTTGAGTGAATTTTATTTAGTTTGCCCCCCAAAAGTTGTTTTTCTTTTCCAAATTGAAGAGAAAAATTTATAGGTTACTTAGCTGTGATGTCTCTCCCATAGGCCATTTTAACTGCCAGACAAATGTTCCCCATGTTTTTCATTGCCTTCTACTGCTGAGAATGCAAGCACCCCCTGGGAAAAGGAAGAACCCAGGCTAAGGAGAGTCTGTGGGGGTATGTAACAGTGTGCGGGTTGCAAGTATATCTTAAGAGACAACCACTTCCTTGGTGTAGAGAATCAACCAAATACAGGAAATCCACTTAGATTGTTTCAATACTAAATTACTATTATGCATGTTTTCAGCACTTTGCATTTTAAAGGAATTAATGTTAATGCTCATTTCCTTTGGAATATTTCTGTGTACTCTAACTCATTCTGGGAGCCAGATGTCCTATACTATTCTTTTTTTTATTTTTATTTTTATTTTGGCCTTTTCGAAACCCAGCTGTCCACTCACTCTGTAGACCAGGCTGGCCTTGAACTCCTAAAGATCCGCCTGCCTCTGCCTCCCTAGTGCTAGGATTAAAGGTGTGTGCCACCATGCCAGTCTCTCTATTCTATTCTTCTAAAAAATCTCATTAGGTGGCCTTGCTCTCCTCTTTACTACACTATCTCCAGTTGGATATTCAGGGGAAGGCCAGAGAAGAGCCAAGGGCTGAGGTGCTTAGAAAAGATCCACGGGGTATGATGAGACTGTTTTTTGGTTTTCATCCTAAAAAATAGGGAGCAAAAGTAGCTTTTAACTATGTTTATTGTCTTTATCTAACAGACACTTAGTGAGTGCTGCGTGACATGGCTTCAGGCATGTGGACAGGGAAGAGTAAGGCAGGGGGTTCAAAGAACGTGTCCTACCAGTTCACCCATTCTCGGCCTTCATCACTCCCCTAGGGGACAAAAAGAAGCTTAATTCCTAAGACTATACTTTCAGGGATCATTTCTATAGTTTGTAACTAGGGAAGTTTCTCTGACTGTGTAGAGTACCAGAAACCATGAGGAGGAGTTGTAGTGCTCCTTCCTGAGCGTGAAGTCGGCTCTTAGTGTTGCTCTTTTGCAACTGCTATTTGCCATTGATGATCGTTCTGCTCTTCTATTTTTGGGAGAGTCAGAGGGAGGGAGCACAGTCTGAGTGGTTAAAAAAAAAAAAAAAAAGAAGCTTAATTCCAAACCCTTGCCATTCTTGGGATTTTCTTGCAAAACAAATAATGATTTCTCTGTGCTGTGGTACTATTAAATCAATCTTTTAGTGACAGAATTAACTATCATAAAGGATTCTACAAAAGTTTAGAGGACAGAACGTATTTAAAGGTAAATACTGTCACACACACATTTTCAGTATTTTGCTTTCATAAAAGTCAAGATAACCAAACAAAAATTCATTCTGAGTATGAATGTCAGGAAAGAGGTCATCCCATAAATGTGGTCCATGTGCAAATATCTTCTGTGAGAGTCACTGAGCCAAATCAGTTGTCAGGTTTCAAAGACTCATAGCCTTCTTTCACCAGCTTTTAGGGAAGTGTACATTTTCTGTACATTTCACAGCAAGCTCTTCTACCTGAGCGGACACTTCAAGAAGTTTAGTTAATGAAAATGCTGTGTCTCAATCTGTAGTTCCACTTGCTCCAGCTGGTCTCCAAGGGGCTGCGACTGGGACACTGAGCGAAGATGCAGAGACGCTGGAAGACCAAGAAGAAGGCGAAGGCTGCACAAAGCCAGGAACAGCCTGGATGGCCGAACAGGGTCCTCTGGACTCTTTTCTATAACAACCTACTCCAGACCTCACTCTGAATCCACTAGTCCTCAGATTTCCTCCATTCAAAACTCCCTCTTCATATCATCCTAGTCCTCTCAGAGTCTTGCTCATCTCTGTATGTAGCAATACCCCTTTCAATGCAATCAGGATAATAGGAAAACAAGACACCCTTGTCTCCATTCTTTATCAATTCATCTTATACCCTGTAAGCTGTTGCATTACAAACCCAGGTACTTTTCACAGACTAGTAAATGTTGGTCCAAATGCCACTATCATGTGGGTGTTGGGAATTGAATTGGGGGTCCTCTGTAAGAGCAGCCAGTGCTCTTAACTGCTGAGCCATCTCTTCCACCCATGCCAACATCTCTTGACAGAATTATTGCTGTGGCCTCTTATCTGGCAGATTTCCTGGAGGCTCAGACCCAGCTCAGTCGATTCCTAACAGTGTAGCAGTTATTTGGTCCTTTTGAAAACGTAGTTCCCTTCATGCTATTCCTTTCCTCTAGTGTCTACATCTCATGTCAAAGACTCCAGTGGACTACCGTTATTTCTTTGGGTGCCGGTCCACTTCTTCTGATCACTGTGTCCTTCTGACAGAGGTACTTCATGAAGTCTGGGTGTTTTGTCATGTGTTCACATCCTGTCCCAGTGCCAAGTAGAGCAGCAAATGCCCATTAAATGGCTGTTTGATGAATGACTCCACCAGAAGAGCTGAGTGTCTCATACGGCATAAGTGGTTGATGATTCCCATCCATCTCCCAGGTCACAGTTCATCACTGAGGGAGCCCAAGGTAGGAACTCAAGGCAGAAACCTGGAGGCAGAAGCTGAAGCACAAGCAGTGGAGGAATATTGCTTACTTGCTTGCTTGCTTGCTCCAGGAATAAGTTTCTAAGATAACAGTAGTGTTTTCTTTTGTAACATATTCCATTATGGTGAAATTCATTTACCTAGTGGTTGTGTCTGTGTTAATTATGACTGTTTGGTTAGGTCTTAAATAGCTCTCCAAAGTTCACACATGGAAGTCTTAGTCCCTGTTTTCTGGTGTCATTGCGAAGTGGAGGAACCATTAGGAGGAAGGCCAGCACATAGAGGGCTGAGGCAAGAGGAATGGATAAAACGAGTTCACTGGTGGCATAATCTCGAAGAGAATAGAATATTGGGACATGCTCTTTCTCTCTCTCTCTCTCTCTCTCTCTCTCTCTCTCTCTCTCTCTCTCTATCATGAAAAGAGCAGCTATTATTCTGTTTCACAACAAACCTAAAAACAACCATGAATTGAAACCAAATGGCAGAATAAGCCTTTCCTCCTCTGGTTACCTAGGATATTTTGTCACAGGGTTAGAAAGCTGACAAATTGACTGTGCTGGTTAGTTTTTGTCAACTAGACACAAAGGATACATCTGGAAAGAGGAAACCTTAATAGAGGAACTTCCTCCATTGGATTGGCCTTGGCTATGTCTGAGAGGCATTTACAATATAGGAGGGCCCAGCCCACGTGGGAGGTGCCATCCTGGGGTAGGTGGGCCTGGGCTGTACAAACAAGTCAGAAAGCAGCATTCTTCCATGGTCTCTGCTTTAGTTTCTACCTTCTGGCTTGAGTTTTGGCCTGACTTCCCTTGATGATGGACTCTGATCTGTAAGCTGAATAAACTCTTTACTCTCCAAGTTGCTTTTGGTCATAGCGTTTATCACAGCAACGGGGAAGTAAATAGAACACTGTCCATGAGTGACCCTTTAAAGTTGATAAAGGCAACACTTTTCTGGAGCTTTTGGCAAAGTGAATATCAAACCCCAAGTTCTTCATTAACGAAGAAAAGGTTAAGCTTGTTAGAAATGGCTGCCCAGCTGCAGTAGCAAACTATGTTCACAGCATGATGGTGTTAAAGACTTCAGTACTGAGAGAATGAACTGGAGACCTAGAGCAGAAACAAAAGTAGTCAACTATAGTAGGAAATAAACCACCCAGCTGAATTTCTAGTGCTATATGTGGATAACATAGAATATGTAAACGTTACGGATATTATACTTCCAATAAACACTGAAAAACCAGGTACAGTGAGACATAATTGTAGTCCATGCTACTCATGAGGTGGATATGGGAAGTAGAGCTCAGGAGTTTAAGACAGGGCTAGACAACTCAGCAGAACTTTCTTTCAAAAAATAAAAACCAAAATGTACCAAGAATAGTCAGTAACATAACCTGCATGTTTAATTGTGTTGTGCTATTATATAAAGATGTCAGAAACTTATTTGTTTCTGTCAGTTATTTCATTTTTATTATGTAGAAGATATAAACGGGGCTGGAGAGATGGCTCAGCGGTGAAGACCATCAACTGCTCTTGCAGAGGACCTGGGTTAAATTCCCAGCACCCACATGGTGACTAAGAACCGTCTTTGACTCCAGTTCCAAGGGAATCTGACACCCTCTTCTGACCTTCACGGCATTGCACAACATGGGTGCACCAACCTACATGCAGACAGTACACTCATACATATAAAAAATAATAAATAAATTTAAAAAAGATATAAAGAACAGAATAAGAAAATGACTCCTGTAAGTTTGACAATTATGTTCCAATCAACCCCAAAAAACAAATTAATTCATGATATAGACTCTGTTGATGTTTTGCTGTATATTCTATTCTATTTTTATATGTAGATTATTTGGGTTTTTATCATGATTTTTTCCATTTTCATTAGGGCCTACATAGACCCTTGTTTTGTTTTAGTAGGGGATTTATTTATTTATTTGTTTGTTTGTTTGCTTTTTTTGTCATTTTGAGACAGCGTCTCCCTTTAGTCCCAGCTGGCCTGGAGCTTGCTATGTAAACTAGGCTGGCCTTGAACTCACAGAGATCCACCTGCCTCTGCCTCCCAAGTGCTGGGATTAAAGGTGGCTTGCTTGTTTTTTTATAAAAAAGCAGAAACGAAAAATTAAAAACATGTTTATATTATTACTATTATTATTATATTATGTCTTTTTGAGACGGGTCTCCTTATAGCCACTGTTTTTTCTTATTATTTATTCTTTCTTATTATTATTATTATTATTTTGTCTTTTTGAGACAGGGTCTCCCTTAGTCCCAGCTAGCCTGGAACTCACTATGTACACCAGGCAGGACTTGAACTCACAGAAATCTACCTGCCTCTGCCTCCAGAGTGCTGGGATTAAAGGTGTACACCATCACTCCCGGCTTTATTTATTATTTTTTTGATGTGTATGAGTGTATTGCCTGCATGTTACGTGCACCAGTGGTATACAATGCCCCTTGAGATCAGAAGATGCTGGATCCCGTGGAACTGGAGCTACAGATAGTTGTTAGCTGACATTTAGGTGCTGGGAATTGAACCTGGGTACTCTGCAAGAACAGCCATTGCTTTTAACCCTTGAGCCATCTCTCCAGCCCCTTTTATTTTGGTTTTATGAGACAACGTTTCATGTAGCCTAGGGTAACGTTGGACTTCTGAGAACTGGGATTATAGATGTGTCACTGGGCTTGGTTCCTACACATGCCCTGTATTTTATAAATACTGAATAATATTTCATAAATGAATATATGAGTGAATTAATTGTTGAAAGCAGGAAATATATTTCTTGTTGGTAGGGGAGTAAAATCAAAATGTGTCCCTCATTATTAAAACCTTCATGGTGAAATTTGTGTACAAGTTTGAATGACACAGGTGCCCTCAGAAGTGAAGACAAAAGAAGTGGTGCTTTTTTGACTGAACTAGATAAAGACTCGAGTGGTGGGGCTGGAGAGATGGCTCAGCAGTTAAGAGCACCGACTGCTCTTGCAGAGGACCCAGGTTCGATTCCCAGGACCCACATGGTGGCTAAGAACCGTCTTTAACTCCAGTTCCAGGGGAATCTGACACCCTCTTCTGGCCTCTGCTGCACTGCACGACACGGGTGCACCAACCTACATGCAGACAGTACATTCATACGCACAAAAAAAAAAAAAAAATTAAAAAAAAAAAAGACCCGAGTGGTCATACAGAAGTGAGCTAGGATAGGGTTCTGATCTAATCATAATAAATAAGCTGGGGGAAACACAGTAACATCTGTTTACTCTGATTTCTCCTTCTTGGCCTGTGCTTTAAGGAGCAGGGGTATCCCTTCCCTCCACATACAGGGAAGGTACCTCTTGAATAGATATTATATAATCTGCTTTAGGAGAGGTCACTTAGGTTTCATGGGCTGTGTCAAGTGAGAAAGGAAGAAGGGAACATAATTCACCTACTATTGCTGTTTTGTCTAATATCAGGGTGCCTTAGTTTTGGGGTGGTGTGCTGCAAACCTTATCTCAAATATTCCTGCACTGCCATTAAGCTACCAGTGAAATGTAATGCTATTTTCCTATCCTTTTGGTGCAATAAAAACTAAGGCATGGCCTGGAAATGTAGCTCAGTAGTAGAGCAATTGTGTAACTTGTACAAGGCCCTAGGTGCCATCCACAGCATGGCAAAAATAAAACTCTGGAAAAAGCAGTTGCGGTGGCTCACCCTTGTAATCTCAGCTCTTCTCAAGCTGAGGTAGGAAGCTCACGTGTTCCAGGGCAGCCTGGTCCACAGTGGGAGACCCTGTGTCAGAACAAATAAATTAAAAATTCAGGGCAAGTATGAGACTGTACTATTTATTTATTTATTTATTTATTTATTTTTGGTCTTTTTCAAGACAGGGTCTCCCTGTAGCCCCAGCTGTCCTGGAACTCACTCTGTAGACCAGGCTGGCTTTGAACTCACAAAGATCCGCCTGCCTCTGCCTCCCAAGTGCTAGGATCAAAGGCGTGCACCACCCACGCCTGGCTGAGACTGTACACTTTAGATTACAGTCGATCTAAAGTTGGACCAACAATGGATATTTTCTTCTACTTCCAAAAAAAGAATGAAATGAAAAAAAGAGTAATTGAAAAGCGCACAGTTCAAGAAACCAGTTTTGAATATAGAAAGGCTTTTTCTCCATCTGGCTTTAAGTAGTCTAAAAAGAGAGATCGTCTCTCACTCATTATGTTAGATAACTAAAACAGCAGTGTGATCACACTGTAAGGCTGACTAACCAATCATCACTGAACAGCTCATTCAAACAAAGTCTCTCACACACATATACAATAAGGATATTTCAGATAAGCATTTATGTTATGTCTCAGTATGTTTGCCAGGGCAAGGAAATAGAGAGAAAAAGATTAAGGGAATTTCAGTAGGCCAGATGTACAAGAAGATAATATTCTCAAGTAATTTTACTAGAAAACATCAATTACCCAGGAGAGAAAGGCTGAGCACCTCCTGAAATCTACAGGACCATTTTATTGGACAGAGAAAAGTAATTGAAAATGTACATGCAGCAGTGTGAATTCTCAGAAGAATAAATGATGAAACGTTTTTCTTTGGGGAAAGCCAAGGAATAGCACATTTCCCTGAAATTGACACTAAACAGAATCAAGATGTCTGATAACAATGCGCAGATAAAAAAAAAATGCTTTCATTCCCAAAGCAGCATCAGGTAAGATTGTAGTGCTGTGTGCAGTATGGAAAACGACACCACATATAACATGACTAGATAGTAACAGTAAAATTCCTCTTAAGCAAAAAAAAAAAAAAAAAAAAACGTGGTGGCGCTCACGCCTTTAATCCTAGCAATTGGGAGGAGGCAGGCGAGTCTTTGTGATTCAAGGCCACTCGGTCTACAGATGAGTTCCAGGACAGCTGGGGCTACAGGGGAGACCCAAAAGACCAAAAAAAAAAAAATTCCTCTTAAGCCACATCTGTGGATGCATCTTGAAACTTTTTGATCTTAGTCCATCTAGTAAATTTTTAACAGAATTCAAAGTCCAGCATCTATAAGGTAGCAAAAGAAGGATGTCAAGAATGTTATCAATTAACTAAGAAATCAATTCATTTGATACACTTGAAGACTCTTCCCTATGTATGAGATGAGAATGAAGAAACATCTCAATGGATTGGAGAAGAATAAAAGAAGTAACAGATATGAAAAGCTTAAAACTTTAAAGAAAATGAACCATACAAATGGAAGGTGAAAGAATATAGTAGAGGAAAAGTGGAGTTACACAGGCAGACTGCCCAAGTTTGAATCACATCTCCATCATTTACAACATATACAAGTTCCTTACCCACCATTTGTTTACAACATGTGCAAGTTCCTTACCCTTCCAATGAGAGATGTGGTAAAATTTGAAATGATGTATAAAAGAACTATTCTAGGTCAGGCATGGTGGCACATGCCTTTGATCCCAGCACTCAGGAGGCAGAGGCAGGCAGATATCTGTGAGTTCAAGGCCAGCCTGATCTACAGAGCGAGCTCCAGGTCAGCTGGGACTAAAGGGAGACCTGGTCTCAAAAAAGACCTAAATAAATAAATAAATAAATAAATAAATAAATAAATAAATGCCAAGCATGGCATCAACTACTTGTGGTCCCAGCACTAGGGAAGCAAAAATAGGCAAATCCCTGAGGCTCACTAGACAGTAAACCTAGCCTAACCAGTGAGTCCATAATCCCAGTGAAACACCTTCTCTCAAAAGGGGTGTCAGGCTGTATCTCTGTTCAAAGTATGAAAGGTCCCATAAAAACTCATTTTTAAAATGATGTCCCAAACTCAGTCATGGGCATTAAATACTGTAACTCTTTCAGAAGCCAGAATGGGCAAAATATAAGCATAAAACCAGCCAAATCTCCAAAGAATAAAATTAGAGTGGGTATCAAGGTCTTTCTAGGTCAACATTTCCTTCCAGGAAAGTAATCTAATCATGTGCCTGACCTGCTTTCTGTTGTAAGTACCTAACTTCACTTTTGTTTTATGGTGGCATGCTTATGTGTTCTAAAGACATATGATCAAGTCCAAATCCTAATAGGAGCAGAGCTTATATTCTTTTTTAAAACACCTCCAGAAATTCAATATACATGAAGCAACTAAGAACAGTTGATTCCTGGCAATGAAAGTAGAATTTTAAGAATGGGATGTAAAAAACCTGTGGCACAGAAGAATAAGCCAAGTGTGTTAGCTAGACCAGATTTTTACTGTATCTAATATTTCTAGAAATAAGTGGATCATTGGCTGAGTCTTAGACATTCTTGACATGTCTCATTATATAAAGAGTTTCACTAGAGAAGTATTTTTGTAATAGAATATAATGCCAAGACAAAAATGGGTACATGCCCAATCAAATATTAAAAGTTGACATATTTCTCACCATTTTTGTTACTTGAGTCACTCCATAAGATAAGAATATCTTTGGTTCCATATGTCTAAACTATGGTTAGAATTTTGTAGCTTAAGCAAACTTCAAATACATAGCAGCTGCCCAAATTTAATTATAGTGGTGATTCTTAAGCCTAGTGAAGAATTATACACAGCCTGTTTTCCAGGGTTAAAATAGAGATGTATGTAGTTGCTATAGTCTGAAACTTTTTACATAAAAACTAAGGTTCAGGGCCAGGTATGGTGGCGCACACCTTTAATCCTAGCACTTGGGAGGCAGAGGCAGGTGGATCTCTGTGAGTTCAAGGCCAGCCTGGTCTACATAGTGAGTTCCAGGACGGCCAGAGCTATAGGGAGGCCCTGTCTCAAAAAGAACCCCCCCCCCAAAAAAAACCTAAGCTTCAGGAGATTCTTGTGGATATGCATGTTGTTTCTTTAAAATTGCTTCTTATAATTTTAGAGTACAGCATCCTACAAGTTAAAATTCTTTTTTTAACTACTCCAATTTATGGAAGGCTGGAGAAAGGATTTATGCCATACTGACAAAATATTCTCTGTTGATAATCTTATGACCAGTCATTTCCATTACTATTTGTTAATTTCTTTTTCTATAAATATTTTTAATATTTCTATTTTATGTGTTACGAGGGTATTGCTTGCATGTGTATAAATGCACTAGTGCCAAGCAGTGTCTGAGGAGGTCAGAAGAAGACATTGGATCTCTTGGAACGGGAGTTACAGTTGGTTGTTAGTCACCATGTGGGTGCTCCAGGCTGGCCTTGAACTCACAAAGATCCGCCTGCCTCTTGCCTCCCAAGTGCTAAGATTAAAGGCGTGCACCACCACGCTTGGCTGAAGACAGAGTTTTTTTAATTGATTCCTTACACTAGTTAGATTGTTCATCCTGATGACCCAAGTTTCATTCCCAGAACCCAGGTAAAGGTGGAAGGAGACAAGCAAATCCACAAAGTTGTCCTCTGACCTCCACGTGAGCCCTCTCACACATGTTACATATATACAACTATAAATGACATAAAGTTTAGATAAAACTGATGCTTTAATATTCCAGACTAGTATATATTGTATTTTAAGGATGATGAGGATCAGTATGTTGTTATTATATAAGGTAGATATTAGTCATCCACAATAAACCCAAAGTATTTCCCAAAGTAATATAATAAGCAGGCTAGTCACTTGTTTTGACCCTGAATTCAGAATGTTTCTCAAAAAGAACTTCTGACTTGTCCTTTTCTTTCTTAGTAACCACTCATAACAATACCACTTAGATTTTTCAGGGTAATTTACATAGGTTGCTAGTCTGAATTAAAACCTGGAGATGATACAGATGCTCTTGTTTGACTTTGGAGAGGAAAGAGAGTTCTAAGATTCTGAAACCCAGGTTGAAAACTATGAGGAATCCCTAGAAACGGAAAAAGTATGTGGATCCCAAAGTTGAGGGTGGACATGGTGTTGAATCTGGGTCCAACCATCACAAGCAAAAGAAAGGCCGGGAACAGACTTCGCCATGATTTTTCAGTTTCACCAGCATTTTGCTAGGAAGATGTTTTCTGATTCCAGCATTGCTGGAAGATAGGAAACATTAGGAGCAGCACTAATCAAAGGTTATAGGATATTATCTGGGCAACATTCAACTTCAGCTATTGTCCGGAGTAAGAAAGCCATAGCTATGGGCAAATAGGCATTCCACCACACATAAACCTCACAATGAATTGCTAACAAGCCAAGGAAGGAAAAGAGCATTTCCCAGTTGTTAGGTCTGGGCTTCCCAGAATCCCAAGGGACACAGACGCGCACTTCCTCCAGAGGCTGTCAATCTTCTGACCACTTCCTCTGTACCTGAGGCCCCACCCCCTGGCTGTAAGTGTGTGGGCCCCCGTTTTTTTTTTTTTTGCTCTCTC
>VZQC01002242.1:264707-279539 GCA_009823505.1 Rhizomys pruinosus | reverse complement strand
TATATATATATTCAGAGATCACCTCCCCTTGACAGGATGTTGATGGGCTCAATCTTGTAGAGATATTGTGCAGATAATCACACAGCCGTGAGTTTCAGAGTGTAATAGCCATGTCATACCCAGAAGTCAGTGTTCTACATCAATCCCTATCCTTCCTCCATCTCTTACATTCTTCCTGCCCCTTCCCAACGATATTCCCTGACCCATGGAGGAGTTGGTGATATAGTTGTGCCATTTATGGTTGATCATTTAGTGGCCACTTATTATCATCACTTTGAGTCTCTGCAATTACTGTTGACTAAAAAGAAGCTTCTCTGACCAAAGCAGATGTTAGATCTGGGCTTCCCAAAATTCCAAGGGACACACAGATGTCCACTTCTTCCAGAGGCTGTCAATCTTCTGACCCCTTCCCGTGTTCCTGAGGTCCTGCCTCATGGCTATAAAGGGGTGGGCCTCAGTCATCATCTTGCTGCTACTGCCCTTAACCCACCGCATGCCAACAGGTAGTCAGCTCTGGCAATTCCTGAAGTATATGTTCCTGGAGTGACTATGCCACATGCGCTTATTTTTTTATCAGGGGTTTGAGCTATTAGACTCTAACAGTGGACAGTAGCAATAATCTGTGGGCATAAAAATGCAAGCTATTGGGGCTGGAGAGATGGCTCAGTGGTTCAGAGCACCGGCCGCTCTTACAGAGGACCTGGGTTCAATTACCAACACCCACATGACAGCTAAGAACCATCCTTAACTCCAGTTCCAGGGGATCTGATGCCTTCTTCTGACCTCGATGGCATTGCATGACATGGGTGTACTAACATACATGTGAGCAATACACTCATACATAAAATAAAATAATTTTCAAAAATAAAAATATCTATTTAGAAGGCAAGCCTTTAGAAGTTGATGCCCATCTCATGTCCATTTAGCAAAACATCAGCAGTAGTTTCTCAACTATAGGTACCAAAATAGAATTTCTTCCTGAGGCCTCAATCTAGTCAGAGTTGCTCATAACAGACTTGCCACTGTTGCATCTGTGGGAACATTTTGCCTGGCCAGTTGGTAGGGCTGCTCCCAGGGGTAGTGTTGCTCCCGGACTCCACAGATAAGCAGGACAGCTGGTGGGAATTCTCCTCCAGCACCCTGCATAGTACCTTCTGACACTGTAAGGGCTAGTCTGCATGGAGGAAGATTCCAGCTAAGTTCTGGCTTGATATTTTTTCTATGTCTTGGAGCCATAGTGTGTGGTGTCATTTCATGTGGTTTTTGTAGTCAAACAACAGCAGTTATTGTCTGAATAGTTTTGTTTAAATTGTTTAACAGACTTTTTAAATATTTATTTACTTATTTATGTGTATAAATGTACTGTCTGCATGCAGGTCTGTGCATCCGTGTTGTGCAATGCCACGGAGGTCAGAAGAGGGAGTTGGATTCCCCTGGAACTGGAGTTAAAGATGGTTCTTAACTGCCATGTGGTGGCTGGGGATCGAACCTGCTCTTCTGCAAGAGCAGTCAGTGCTCTTAACCATTAGGCCATTTCTCCAGCCCCATAACAGACTTTTAATTAAATGTCATATCAAAGAGTCTGCATAGGGCTTTAATTTATTTGCATTCATGATATTTCAAAGAATGAACTTTACTGATATCCATTTTTATAGATATATGCTTATCATGCGTATAGTAGATATATTTGATTCTTATTTGTAATGTATTGTGTATCTTTGACGTACTATTCTATTTAGCAAGATACAGTCTGAAGTGACAGAATATTGGTAATATGATGTTGATCTCTATTATTTCTAGAATACAACTCAATATTAGTAATAATAACAAAGTCACTTGAATATTGCTTTTATGATTTTCAAAGTAATTTCACATAATTTCCCTTGAAATGTAGAATAAAAGTTCTATACTTTAGGGCTGAGGTAGAGATATAGCTTAAGAGTAGACCCGTCACCCATCATCCATAAGACCTTGAGTTTCATTATTAGCACTACAAAAATATGTATGCTTTAGTCTTAATAATGAAAAGCTGAATTTCCTTTAAAATGGATTAAAAAATGATTTTTTATTAAATTGTTAAAACTTGATGTGGCAAGTTTTATTTATTACTTTATGTGTATGAGTGTTTTACCTGGTTCTGTATAAGTGTAGCACATGCATCCAATGCTCATGAAGGTCAGAAGAGAGCATTAGGTCCAATGGAACTGGAATTACATATAGTTGTTAGGCACAACGTGGGTGCTGAGAACTGAACCCAGGTCTTCTGCAAGAGCAACCAGTGCTCTTAACTGTTGCGCCATCTCTCCAGGTCCAAGAAAATGATTTAAAAAAAATTTTTTTTAAACTATGGACATTTTTAAAAATTTTATTTATTTCTGTATGTGTACGAATGTACTGTCTGCATGCAGGTCTGTGCACCCGTGTCGTGCAATGCTGCGGAGGTCAGAAGAGGGTCTCGGATTCCCCTGGAACTGGAGTTCTCCTGGAATTGGAGTTTCAGACGGTTCTCGGCCGCCATGTGGGTGCTGGGGATCGAACCCGGGTCCTCTGCAAGAGCGGTCGGCGCTCTTAACCGCTAGGCATCTCTCCAGCCCGATTTTTTTAAATTTTTTTATTAATTTTATTTATTTCTGTATGTGTATGAATGTACTGTCTGCATGCAAGTTTGTGCACCCGTATTGTGCAATGCTGCGGAGGTCAGAAGAGGGTGTCGGATTCCTCTGGAACTGGAGTTCTCCTGGAGTTGGAGTTTCAGATGGTTCTTGGCTGCCATGTGGGTGCTGGGGATCGAACCCGGGTACTCTGCAAGAGCGGTCGGCGCTCTTAATCATTAGGCCATCTCTCCAGCCCCCAAGAAAATGATTTTTATACAATAATATTTTATCTTTACTAAGAAAGCCTGAACTAGTACCACAGACATACACAGTGCTCATGATTTGATTTAACTCTTTCATAAAGTAGGTGGGAGACAGAAAAAAAAAATGAGATATGTATCTCAGACTTGTCTCCAACTTGCTATGTAGCCAAGGACAGCCTTGAACTCCTAATCTTCTTGTCTCCACCTCTTTCATCCTTGAGTGTTAAGATTATAAAAATCTGTGGTTTATGTGGTCCTGGGGATTGAACTCACGGTCTCATCTCATGCACATCAGATAAGCACTTTACCACATGAGCTACAAACCCAGCCTCAGAAAAATATTTTTGTGTTAGACATTACATAAACTAATGTAAACGATAAATGGCTTATTTGAACTTAGAGGTGGTTTGGATCTAATCACTGTTTTTGACTCAACAATATTTGTTGAGTGAATGATAAGGAAAACTTTTTTTTTTTTTTTGGTCTTTTTGAAACGGGGTCTCCTTGTAGGCCCGGCTTTCCTGGAAGTCACTCTGTAGACCAGGCCGGCCTTGAACTGGAAGAGATCTGCCTGCCTCTGCCTCCTGATTGCTGGGATTAAAGGTGTGTGTCACCATGCTCGGCTCAGGCTACAATTTATAATTTACAATTGTTATTAATTTAAAAGACAAATTGTAAGAAAAAAGTATTGTGAAACTTAAATCTTGCTAAAGATTTGCTTCTTGATATGGCAATCAAGATGGTGGAAAGAGGCATGCCCCAGGCAGCTAGCCTCAGGGCCCAGGATGTGCAGGCTCCCAACAGGCTGAGTGCCTGTGCTAGACCGTGAGTGCAAGGAGCCTTATCACACAGGACACATAATTTTCCTGACCATAGGTGCTTTTATATTTATCTCAAAATTCTGGGACTGGCAAGTTAGGAAACATAACTGAGAGTCAAGATGGCAGCAGTGCATAGGCACAATGGTGGCCTGTGCTGGCTGTCAGGGAGAATCCAAAATTTTCTGTCTTAAACACAAATATAATCCTGTGGACAGAGCAATGCAGACAGGAAAATAGTAGGAATCAGTGTAACTGAAATAAAGACCCCTCCCTCCAGTGGGAAACTGTGGTCCCATCCTGTGACCCTGGAATTCTGATTGTCTCCCATGAGCCTGTATCTGTGGTCCCCTCCCTTGAGCCTGAAGATGGTGTCATGACCAAGAGCGGAAGCTGTAGTACCTTCCTGTGAAACTGGAGCTGTGCCCCCGCCCCCAGCAAACCACTCTTCCACATTCCTTTGCTGGTGGGCTGATGGTAGAGCACACTGGAGGGTGGAGGACTTCCCAATGTTGGGAAGCAGTTTCAGCCTTCTCTGAGTGGTTGAACTTCCCACAAACCCCAACCCTAAAGTTCCAGATTGTACAGTGTCTTTGCCTCTGTGTTGGGCTTATGATGGGGCCAGGGGAGGTTTCTGCTATTTGCACATTTTAGTCTTGGAAGAAATAATTCTCAACAAAGGATTTCCTACTTCCCTTGATAATCAGCTATGGTCTGGACTCCACATGTATTCCTGAGCACCCAGACCTTGATGTCGGACCTTTCTCATTCCCAGGGACCAAGAGCTTCTCTGTCATTTTCTGTTACTCTTTGACAGCCCCGAAGTACCTTCATCTTACAGAAAATTTAAATCACCTAATTGACCATCTAGATTTTAAAACTTCATTATCTGGAAAATTAAGGGGGAAAAAAAGAAAGAAAGAAAAGACAGGCACATCCAGCAGTCTGATGGAGGAAATTCTTCAATTGAGTTCCCTTCTTCCCAGGTCACTTTGATGCAATACATGCATAGAAAAGACATGTTTATGGGGACAGAAAGTAAACTAGCCAGCTTAGTTTACACAGCTAGTTTACAAGGTGGGGCTAAAGGGAGGTCATGCCGATAGATAGTTATGCCGATAGATAGATAGATAGATAGATAGATAGATAGATAGATAGATAGATAGATGATAGATAGATAAAATCATACTCTGTGCATGAGGAAGCTTTGCTGGAGAGAGTTGAAAGAACATTATTATTCTCTTTGTCCCATGTTCCACTATGTTCCATGGGTCTAAGGTGTAAAGGTTCCATTGAAGATGTGTCAGTTAGGGCTGGACATCTTTCAGACACTTAGTATCTTTTTGACTAGCTGTAGAACTCTAATTGTCTCCATCTGTTGCAAAAAGAAGCTTCTTTGATGAGTGGTAAATGATATACTTGTCTGTACATATAAGGATCATATTTAGCATACCTTAAGAAATTACATTTGTCAAAGGATATGACAGAGGTATGGTTTTCCCTAGGATCTATGACCTCTCCAGCCATGTGTATTTAGCTAAATTCACAATGCTACATGTCGTACACAGAACGGCACAAATGGCCAAAGTATAGAAAATGAAAGACTGCAGAGAGTGTGTCCCTGGATAGGACTCCTATATTAAACCTCACCCACTCACTGTTCTGGGATCGTTGTCAAAGGAGTGGAAAGACCATAAGAACATGATCAGGCTGGAGTAGCAGTTCATGCCTTTAATCCCAGCACCCAGGAGGCAGAGGCAGGCAGATCTTTGTGAATTCAAGGCCAGCCTGGTCTACAAAGCTAGTTCCAGACCAGCTGGGGTGACAGGGAGATCGCGTCTCAAAGACGACAAAAAAAGAGCATGATTATAAGGAAACAGAGTCTTCCAGGCCTCTGGGAACTTGCTCATATAAATTTATAGCAATGGTGCAATGGTGTTAGCATGCACAAGACCCATGAAAGCTCGGTCAGATGAAAACCAAGCACATATTTGATAATATAATGGGTAAAGAAACTTTAGAAGTCGCAATTAGCATAAATGACAACTATGTGTATAGTTTTAATGTTATTATTTGATTTAAAACATATTCAATAAAACTTGTTAAAAATAAAAAAAATAATAATAATAAAAAAAAAGAAAAAACATGAAAAGCAAGCACAGAACTGGGAAAGTGATCAGCAGGTCCTAGCCTTAGCCAAACGACTATTGGCAGCTGATTCCTGCTGGGTGAGGGAGAGTTGATCTTTAAGGGAAAGGCTCCAGATAGGCTGACTAGACTCCAGTGAAGGAACCTGCATTGAGGGTTGTCAAGGTACACAAACTTGACTCAATAGGCCTTCCCAAATAACAGAATGCATGAAATGCAGTGGGGGTGCGTACAGGGGAGGAGGTATAGAGATTAAGATGTTTTCTATGAAGCACACACAAAATTCAATGAAAATATGTTGAAAAAACACACAGAAGGTAATTTTTGAAGAAAATACTATAAATTTGATTATGTTAAAAATGTCACAATTCTAGGGCAAAAAAGGTGGATCAGCAATTGAGAGCACTGGCCACTCTTGCAGAGGGCCTGGGTTTGATTCCCAGCACATACCTGGGGGTTAATAACTGCTTGTAACTCCAGCTCCAGGGGAATCTGATAGCGTCTTCTGACCTACACAGGCATTGCAGTTCATGAGTACACTTATATACATGCAGGCAATACAATCACACACATAAAATAAAAAATAATAAATAAAATATTAAAAATTTTAAACTGAAAAGTAAATTAAAAAATTCACAACTCTGGGATGGAGAGATGACTCAGTGGTTAAGAGAACTTGCTGCTATTGCAGAGGACCTGGGTTCAGTTCCCAGCACCCTCAAGATGGCTCACAGCTATCTGTAACCCCAGTTCCATGGGACCAGATACTCTCTTTTCATCTTTAAGGGTACCATGCATACATGTGATGTACTTATATACATGAAGGCAAGCACGAGAACATATAGAATAAAAATATTTTTTAATTGTATAATTGTGTAAAATTTCTTCTAAAATCATCCATTAGAATGGATAATTTTATAAGATGTGAATTATACCTCAATAAATCTTTTAAAGAAAAAAAAAACTTGTTGGGCATGGTGGTGCATGGCTTTAATCCCAGCACACAGGAGGCAGAAATAGATGGATCTCTGTGATTTCAAGGCCAGCCTGATCTACATAGTGAGTTCCTATGCTCAGGCTATATGGAGACCCTGCCTCAAAAACAAAAACAAACAAACAAAAAAAACCCACACATACACATACACAAAAAAAACTTGATAAACTTTTATTTGTATTTTAAAGAAGGAAAATTAGCAATAGCATATAAACCCATTCCAAGGTACTAACTGCCATATCTCTATTTTTAAAAAGGCAGAATAGGTGCTGAAGAGATGGCTCAGCAGTTAAGAGCATTAACTGCTTTTGCAGGACTCAGATTTGGTTCCCAGCACCCATATGGCAGCTCATAACCATCTGTAACTCCAGTTCCAGAAGATCTGATGCCCTCTTCTGGTCTGTGCAGGAAACCAAGGATGCATGTGGAACACATATATACATTCAGGCAAAACACTCATGCACATAAAATAAAATTAAGATCTTTTAGAAAAAAATTAACATCAGAGAAATACAATGGATTTATATTTTTGCAGATTTATTCTATTATTTTAAATTATGTGTGCATGGGGGGAGGGGGGTATGCGCACGTGTGAGTTCAAGTGTCTGTAGAGACCTAAAGTATCAGATCTCCTGAAAGTAGAGTTATAGGTAGTTGGGAGTTCCCAGAAGTGGCTGCTAGAAAACTTGGGTCATCTGTAAGAGCAGTATGTAGATCTTAAAAAGTAAGTTGTCTCTCCAGCCCCACACATCATATANAAAAAAAAAAAAGGCTGGGCGTGGTGGCGCATGCCTTTAATCCTAGCACGTGGGAGGCAGAGGCAGGCTGGTCTTTGTGAGTTCAAGGCCAGCCTGGTCTACATAGTGAGTTCCAGGACAGCTGGACTTACAGGGAGACCCTGTCTCAAAAAGACCTAAAAAAAAAAAAAGAATGGACACTCACAAAGTAATACAATTGGACAATAAGGGACCTAATCCCCACAGTTGATTAAAGAGTTCTTCAAACTCTTCTTGGCTGACAGATACAGGAAATAACTCTTCTAGAATAAAGGTGTTATCACCTATTTTCAGGCAATAATTCCTTCAGAGATGGAAGGCCAAGGAAGGTCAGATTCACCTTCTTGCTTCTGACAATTGTCAAAATACTTTGGATATTATGTTCTGACTTTCAACAATATGTTTCTTCTTGGCTCAAGACCAATAGCTGGAAGCCCAGTTTTTCCTGGCTTACTCTTGACCACCAAAGAAGATCTATTTGCTTGTCTTCTGAAGGTCTCCAGATCTAGTCTCCTCACCAAATCTTTGATGTTTGCACCCTGCATTATTCTGGACTATTATTCTAAGAACATAGTCAATTTCTCCCTTTTGATCATGTGATTTTCTTTGCTAGAAACATTATTTCTACTTATAATTTATCTACAGAATTCTGCCCAATTTTTAAAAATAATTTTTATTTATTATTTATTTATTTATTGTATTTTTGAGACAGGGTCTCTCTTTAGAGTAGGCTGGCCTGGAGTTTGCTCTGTAGACTAGGCTAGCCTTGAACTCACAGAGATCTGCCTGCCTCTGCCTCTCAAGTGCTTGGATTAAAGGCGTGCACCACCATACTCGGCTCCAATTTTCTTTTATAAAACTACTATTACTGCCAGGCATGGTGGCACACGCCTTTAGGCCTAACACTTGGGAGGCAAAGGCAGGCAGATCTCTGTGAGTTCAGGGCCAGCCTAGTCTACATAGTGAGTTCCAGGACAGCTGGAGCTATAGGCTATAGGGAGACCCTGTCTCAAAAAGACCAAAAAAAAAAAAAAAAAAACCCTACTATTACTTTTAATCATCATGGGTTAAATTACCATGGATTTGTAAGTCAGAACTAGAGGTAAGGTACATCAGAGACAACTCGGTTTCACACTATGGGGATATTGGGAAGACTTAACTGCCTAAGGCAATTTAATGTTTGAGGGCTTTCTTCCCTCTGCTTTGGTTGTAAAGTGATTATATATTTATTTTCATACTCACCCTACATTTCTGTCTGTTGCCTATGAAAATTATAAAGGGAATAACTAGGATTGACTCATCCATGTATTCTATCAAACAATTTATTACATACGTCTTAGTATATCTTACATTGTGAACAAATACGTGTTGAGTTAAAATGAGAACAAATTTTAGATTCCTAATTCATTAAGTATTTTGATTTCTAAAATACCCATTAGGGAGAAAAACACTTTTATTTGACATGAAACATGTGTTTGGGACTATCATGAGTTACAGCAAACCACAATAACCATACAAATAGGACTGCCATTTGGCAGTTGGCAGAGAGGGATTGGGTAACCACCGTGAAGTGGTTATTTCCAATCAGCCATGCATCCATGGATGGTTTGTGAACCATGGTTAATTTAATATCCACACATGCTTATTAGAAGTATTCAAACTCTTGCTATAATCAACTTGTTTATATATTTACAAGTAATGACTTTCTGGTTCTTTTAATTAAGAAACCCTTCATTCATTAGGATCTGCTGACTAATATAATCCTTTCCGATGGTGCAAACTAGTATTTATTGCAGTTGTAGGAAGAGCAGGTTGACAAATTGCCATAGAGATCCACAAAGAAGTCTAGATTAATCTGTTACTAGGAGAATTAAATCAGATAAATATTTTATATGGCAATTTTACAATATATGCCAAATTATGCTAAACTCTATACACCCTTTGATGTAACAATTTCTCTTCTAGGATTTCATCATACAATCCTTGCCCAAGTTTTCAATATGATGTTAATTAAAGCACTGGTTGTAATAAGATATATTTGGAAACAATATAAATAAATGTGTATCATTGAAACAGTGATGAAATAAATCTTATAGCTAACTATTGGATTATTACATAATTGTGGGAAAGAATAAGG
Organism: Rhizomys pruinosus; assembly: GCA_009823505.1. Lineage (NCBI taxonomy): Eukaryota > Metazoa > Chordata > Mammalia > Rodentia > Spalacidae > Rhizomys > Rhizomys pruinosus. Next base: position 269,809 of record VZQC01002242.1, on the reverse strand, counting down.
TAAATCTATGCATAATGATCCTGAGATATACCTATAAGGTATTGTTTTAGAGTGAGTTATGACCATATGTATATCATAGTCCCATTTGTGATAGAAACAAAAAAGCCAACATGTGTGTACAATGAAGTGTTGAAGTTTAATGAGAAGTGGGGTTGGCCTGCTGTAGAATAAGTGGTTTCTAAGGAGGAAGAGTCATTTTTCTTTAGAGGCATAGCTACTGGTGGGTTGTCCATGCCCTAATAGTTAATCTTACACTCATTCATACATGAGCGGCACTAACATGACTCGGTAGGTTATATTACAAAAAAGAAAGGGGTATAGTAGCTCAAACCTTTAATCACATCACTCTGGAGACAGAGGTAGGTGCATCTCTGTCAGTTTGAAGCCAGCTAGACCTACATCGTGAGTTCTAGGTCAGCCAGGAATACATAATGAGACCATGCCTCAAAAAAGAAAGGAAAGAAATACATCATTAACTTACCCAGCTGTGAATCCCATGTGCTTTGCCAGCAACTGACCTGGCAAAATATGGCCTCTGGTGCAACAGTGGCATGAATATTATAGGAATAACCAATCACTTTCTAATTGGCTTTAGGGATCATTTCATAAAATGGACCTTGTACTTGATGTTGATATCAAGCCTGGGAATATATAGCTAGACAGGTCACAGGTCATACAAGAGAGCCTAATATTATAATTCAGCTAATTAGCTATAGTATTAAAGCCAGTAATTAAATGCATCTCTCAACTCTCACCAGAGAAGCTCCTTTATGCAGCAGATGGCAATTAACACAGAAATCCACAATTGGCCAATATGCAGAGAACAAGAGACCGCAGAGTAATTATCCCTAAATTGGACACCTATTTTAAACTTCTGCCTCCCAAGGCTCAGGGATCATTGTGGAAGATGTGCAGAAAGATTGTAAGAGCCAGAGGTGGTCGATAACCAAAAGAAAGCCAAGTTTTCCAGACCACTGGCAATTATTCATATGAGGTCATAGTAAAGGTGACTATATGCACATGCCCCATGCATGCTCAAACCAGATAAAACGGCAGCATAGATGTGGGAAAGTGGGGAAGAAACCCCAGACCTAGCTGAGAAAGACCTGGCAAACAGTGGCTGCTGCGAAGGGTAAAATCAGTCTCTTTTAAGGGTATGACTCTTGGTAGGTTAACCAGGGTCCAATGGATGAATCCATACTGAAGTACATTTGGGGGCACAATTTTGACTCTATAGGAGTCAAAGGGGGTATAGAAAGGGGAGGAAAGCTAAAGAAGATAAAAATATATTGTGTGGCCTGGCGTGGTGGTACACACCTTTAATCCTAGCACTTGGGAGATAGAGGCAGGCGGATGTTTGTGAGTTCAAGGCCAGCCTGGTCTACAGAGTGAGTTCCAGGACAGCTGGGGCTACAGGGAGACCCTGTCTCGAAAAGACAAAAAAAAAAAAAAAAAAAAAAAAAAATATATTATATATTATATATATATATATATAATATATATATAAGTGCGGAGCTTATCGGCTTTAGTGTCAACTTGACACACCTGGGTTGAGGGAGCCTCTCATTGGGAATTGGCTCCATTGGATTGGCTGTGGCCACATCTGTGGAGTACTGTTCGATTGTCGAGCGTGACAGATAAGAAGGCAGGCTGGGCATGAAGCCGGGAGCAAGCCAGTGAACAGCCTTCCTCCATGGCCTGTGCTTCAGCTCCTGCCCCAGGTTCTGCCCGAGTTCCTGCTTTGGGCTCCAAGTGATGAACTGTGACCCGGAGATGTAAGCTGAATAAACCCTTCCTCCCCAAGTTGGGTGTCCGGTCATAGTGTTTTGTCACAGCAATGGAAGACAAACTAGGACATATATATATTTATAACTATATATATATATATATATAATTAGGAGTGAAATTCACAAAACTCCAATTAAAAAAGGGAAAAAGATAAGAAAGGACATGAAGCTGGAAGGAAGATGTATTGGCTGGCTCAGTAAGACTGGGAGGAGAGTGTGAGTGTGCATGTTGTATACATGCTTGAAATTTTCAAAGAATAAATTTTTAAAAATTTTTTATTTATTTATTTTTTTATGTGTATGAATGTACTGTCTGCATGTGGGTTTGTGCACCCTTTTCGTGCAATGCCATGGAGGTCAGAAGAGGGTGTCAGATTCCCCTGGAACTGGAGTTCTCCTGGAATTGGAGTTACAGATGGTTCTCAGCCGCCATGTGGGCGCTGGGGATCGAACCCCGGTCCTCTGCAAGAGCGGTCGGTGCTCTTAACAGCTAGGCTATCTCTCCAGCCCAAAGAATAAATTTTTAAACAGAAGTAGAGTTGAAGGGTGAGGCCTGTGCCATAATTAGTTATTTTGACAACCAAGTATATTGTCAATCTTAAAAGTATCATTTCATCAATAAGGATTTCCTTCCTTACTCTTAATCTACCTTCCAGTTAGTCATGGTCAAAATCTCCATTCTCTGTCTCTCCTGGTTCTCCAAAACCTATCAGCCTATCAGCCAGTGCTGTCATTTGTACCTTTCCTATCACTCTTAATGAGTGTGGTCCTCCTCCTCCTCCTCCTCCTCTTCCTCCTCCTCCTCTCTTTCCTCCTCCTCCTCCTCCTCCCTTTTCTCTGTTCATTTCCATTTTTTTTGAGAGCTGGAACACAGGGCATTGTGCATAGAAGGCTGGGGCTCTACCTCTGAGCTGTAATTTCAGCACTTTGACTTTATCTGTTAGTATAGACCTTTATCCCCTCCCAAATCCTTCAGCTATTAAAGTTACCTACTAGTGAAACTCCCAGCCTGCTGTTTTTCCTCCTGGCCCATACCCTTCCTCTGTTCTAAGATGGTGCCAGCAGGGTCTTCCTAATCTCAGCAGTCTGCCTATACAAAGCCTTCAGTAATTCAATTTCAGTAGTTCACATGGCAACCCTTTTAGAGCGGGGGTTTTTACAATCAGGCACCTTCCCTCTCACAGCCTCTGCCAGTCTACAATGCCCAGGACCCCATGTGGTAAGAAGCTGACTTTTCTTGACCATAAAGGTCCATACCTGTACCACAAAGAGAACCACTTATTTTTCCAGCCCTCGGTAACACCTTCCTCATCAAGCTTCTTCAGCTCCTCACTTGTCACTCAGAATCCTTTTACAACCATGTGCATATTTCTTCATATGCATGGACAAGTTCCCCAAGACTGGCAATCACTTCTCTTACACTGATTGATTATATAATGTGAATTTCCTTGGGCTTTGCCAGCCTGTGGAGCCAACAGAGTCACGGATCTATACTTCTCATATTTCTGTCATCATTTGCTCCTGTGGGAATCCTGTGATCCAAACGGCCCCTGGGGCATTTCTGGGAGACGCCAAGCAGCACCTTACCAGTGCTCATGTTCTAGCCCCTGTCAGCTGTCCAGGTCTGCTACCATATACCATTTCTTTCCTCATTTCCTGCTCTGGCCCCCTGCCAGGGACCAATGCCCCCCACTGGGCACCACTGCTGCTTCTACTGGATACCACCGTGTGTTCCTAGTTGCTAGCCTCCTGCAGACAGCACTAAAATTATATTCCTTTGTGCTTGCCACACTGCTGTGAACCTAACAGTCTCTCCCAGACATTAGCTATTGAATGAAGGATGATATTCACTAGGCCATGCTTTGATTTGCTTTTTCAGTGATAGAGATAGGTTGCACTGATTTATCCTCACGCTCTTTCCAGTCACCCTTGGGACAGATAGCAGACATTTGTGAAGTGGTTTTTCAGGGATCAGGGTCCACTGACCAGAGCTGTTGAGTAAAGTAATCCAACCTGCCCTAGCTGCCAGCACAAATCAATGAGTCCTGCTCTGATGTGTTTTGATCCTTCTGTGGATACTTCCTATTTCTAGGTCTTCAAAGTTCAAATCCAAGTAGGAATAGCTCTCAAATTTCAGGAAAGTTCAACTCACACCTCTAACAAAGTTGCTTTGTGCCCATCTGCTAGGCCAAAGAGAGTTCTATAACACAGTCCTCCCAAGAAGAGAATTGAGGACATAAAACAATCAGGGAAATGCTTTCAGAGTGAGGAGTGGTAGGGAAAGGCAGGCAGCTAGGAATGAGCTGAGAGGGAAGGGTGGAGAAAGAAGGATCAGAAGACACTTTATGAGTGTTTGTTTCCTAGGTCGGGTACTTAACAATATTACCATTCAAATGGTTCCCCCAGGCTTTGAAGTTAACAGCTCCTGAGAAAGAGAAGTGTTCACACTTGGAGTTCCAACCGCCTAGACCCAAGGTCAAGTAAACCTGGTGGTGGGAAAGGCTTGAACAAAGGCTCAAATGGTAGGAAATATAGTTGTTTTTTTTTTTTTTTTATTTGGTTGTTGTTGTTTTTTACTGTATCTGAAAGACTACTCTATAATAAAAGCAAAAAAGTAGTCCTCTGTGTTATTTGATATTCTTAGTAAAATAAACAGTCTTAAAAGCATATAAATAATGTTAGCAACTTAGTATGACATCTACTCATTGACAAGACATGGTGTATGCAAGAATAAAACCTGATGGGCTAAAATACCTGACACTTCAGTGGCAGACATAACTTTAATAAGTTTCTAAATGGGAGTAGCTATCAAGTTTCCTCAAATTCTTCTTTCATATATTTTGTTTTAGTTTCTAAGGCATTCTATCATGTGTCTTACTTGAAGAAAATATGAATAATTCTGTATCCATACCAAGGAGAAATGTGTAGTTATTATTTGTCTAACAAAAATATTTTTATATCCTGTAGAATATAAAACCTCTAAAATCCAATTTAGATTAAAAAAAAAAAAAACAAGATTTCCCAAGCTGAGTATATTGGTGCATACCTTTAATCCCAGTATGCAGGAGGGAGAGTCAGGTGGATCTCCATGAGTTCAAGGCCAGCCTGGTCTATATAGCTAGTTCCAAACCAGATGGGGCTACAGGAAGACCATGCCCCCCCCAAAAAAAAAGCCAAAAAAAATTCCCATTGCTATTTATTTACTTATTTATTACAATGTTATGAATCGAATCCAGGGCTGGAGCATGCTTGGCAAACACTCTACCATCAAGCTATACCTCTAGTTCAGCATACTGTTTTATTTTTCAATTTTAA
>VZQC01002242.1:252969-264580 GCA_009823505.1 Rhizomys pruinosus | reverse complement strand
TATTTTGGTCTTTTCGAGACAGGGTCTCCCTGTAGCCCCAGCTGTCCTGGAACTCACTCTGCAGACCAGGCTGGACTTGAACTCAGAAAGATCCGCCTGCCTCTGCCTCCCAAGTGCTAGGATAAAAGGCGTGCACTACCATGCCCAGCTCAATTTTAATATCTTTAAATATGTATTACTTTTCATTCCCTGTAGCCCCAGCTGGCCTGGAACTTGCTATGTAGACCAGGCTGGCCTTGAACTCACAGAGATCTGCCTGACTCTGCCTCTCAGCTGCTCTGATTAAAGGCAAACACTATCACACCAGACTTGGGAATTGTAGCCTGGGGCTACAGAGAGACCCTGTTCTAGTTTGCTTCTCTATTGCTTTGACAAAACACTCTAGTGGAAATCAATTTGGGGAGAAAAGGATTTATTTGGTTTACATCTCCCAGGGCACAGTTCATCAAAGCGGTAACTAAACCAAGGTAGGAACTCAGAACAGGGACCTGGAGGCAGAAGCTGAAGCAAATTTTTTTTTTAGTATTTGAAATGTATATTATTTTATTTACAGCAGAACAAGTGAAGATAAACATAATATGGAACACGCTGAAATACCTTCAATACAATGAGATTTTACTCCAACCAAAAGAGAATACAAATGATACCAAGAAAATTACACTACATAGTCTACAAGTTATCAATATCATAGCTAAAATTATGAATGCAAGGACACCACTCATTTCCATGCTCACAGTTGCAGTGACATACAAGTATGAGGACTGAAGAGGGTAGAAGGGGTAAAGTTGTCATTCTCATATTCCTGACCCAGACAGAGGCCAGCAATGTCAACAAAAACAACAACTAGACATATAAGTCAATCTTGTTTAGGGCTTGCCCAAAATTCGAGTTTTTTATTCAACTCTCTTAAATGATAACAAAACTGGCTCACAGAGGAGACTCAATTAATAAGAAAACCTTGCTGTTATGTGAAGTATAATAAAAATGTCTATGTGTTACATTAATTATATACCTCATTCAGCCTGCTTTTTTATTTTTTATTTTATTTTATTTTATTTTATTGGTCTTTTCGAGACAGGGTCTCCCTGTAGCCCCAGCTGTCCTGGAACTCACTCTGTAGACCAGGCTGGCCTTGAACTCACAAAGATCCGCCTGCCTCTGCCTCCCAAGTGCTAGGATTAAAGGCGTGTGCCACCACGCCCGGCCAGCCTGCTTTTTTATATACTACAAAATCACCTGTCCAAGAATGGCACAACCCACAATGGGCTGGGCCCTCCCACATCACTAAACAATCAAGAAAATACTCCACATGCCCACAGTCCAGTCCCATAGAGCCAATTCTGCAATTGAGGCTTCTTCAACTCAGGTGTGTCAAGTCGACACTAAAGCTATCCAGCACAGACCTTGTCTCAAAAAAAACAAAACAAAACAAAAAATGTCGAATTTTTATAGATTCTATTTGGCTTGAAAATAAAATGCTTATTTTGGGCTGGAGAGATGACTCTGGGGTTAATAGTACTGACTGCTCTTGCAGAGGACGTGAGTTCCTTTCCTAGCACCCACATGGCAGCTAACAACCACTGGTAATTCTTATTCCAAGAGAATCCAATCCCCTCTTCTGACCTCTTTAGACATTGCACAACACAGGTGCACTTACATACATGCAGGTAATCCACTCATATACATTAAATACAAATAATAAATATGCCAGGCATGGTGGTGCACGCCTTTCTTCCTAGCACTTGAGAGGCAGAGGCAGGTGGATCTCTGTGAGTTTAAGGCCTGCCTGGTCTACATCAGGAGCTCCAAGCCAGGTGGGACTCCTGTCTCAAAAAGACCAAAAAATAAAAAATAAAAAAATAAAAAATATAATAATTTTTTTTTGTCTTTTCGAGACAGGGTCTCCCTTTAGTCCCAGCTAACCCGGAGTTCACTATGTAGAGCAGGCAGGCCTTGAACTCACTGAGATCCACCTGCCTCTGCCTCCCGAATGCTGGGATTAAAGGTGTGCACCACCACCACACCCGGCTTAATAATTTTTTAAAAAGAGAAATAATTGGTGAACCAGGCGTGGTGGTGCACGCCTTTAATCCTAGCACTTGAAAGGCAAAGGCAGGCGGATCTTTGTGAGTTCAAGGCCAGCTTGGTCTACAGAGCGAATTCCAGGACAGCTGGGGGTACAGGGGGACCCTGTCTCGAAAAGACCAAAATAAATAAATAAGTAAATAAGTAAATAAATAAATAAATGCTTGTCTTTGCAAAGTACTTAAGATGGGCGTGGCAGCTTGTGTTGTAACCTTGGTCCCTTCCCATTCAAACCTCAGCTGGCCAGGAAATGAATATGTGAGGGAGTGGCAGGGCAGAATGCACCTTGATTTTGTTTTATCTTCACTTTTTTGTATGACATCATGAGCATGTGCTTATTATAAAAATATCAAAATGAGGGTCTGGAGAGATAGCCCAGCAGTTAAGAGCACCGACTGCTCTTGCAGAGGACCCAGGTTCGATCCCCAGCACCCACATGGCGGCTAAGAACCACCTTTAATCCTAGCACTTGGGAGGCAGAGGCAGGCGGATCTTTGTGAGTTCAAGGCCAGCCTGGTCTACAGAGTAAGTTCCAGGATAGCTGGAGCTACAGGGAGACCCTGTTTCAAAAAGAAAAGAACCGTCTGTAACTCCAATTCCAGGAGAACTGCAGTTCCAGGGGAATCCGAGACCCTCTTCTGACCTCCGCGGCATTGCATGACATGGGTGCACAAACCTACACGCAGACAGTACATTCATACACATACAAAAATAAATAAAATTAAAAGTTAAAAATCAAAACGATTCAAATTCTACCACTGAAGTCTGTTTATCTTACATTATCACTTTTATAACTTCTACCATCCAGTTAAAAACATTCTAACATTTCAGAGAACAAAACCACTATGTAGTCATGTTTTCATCCTACAAAGGTTGAATTCAAACCTGTCTGTGTCATAACTGTGCAAGTTTGCTTAAAGTATCAGAACACTTATCTGAAACCTACTGAATCTCCACCAGCATTGGGTTCAGAACATTCAGAACACAATGCCATAATTGTGGTGCCTTGAAATGCTGACTATATAAAGCTGATGAAAACTGAGAAAATCATAGAGGCATACGCCTGTCTGACTTTTTATTTTGAAGAACCTCAAGTGACAGGTATCCTGTCCTGTAATGAGGGAAGAACATTAGAGGCAAAAAAGAGCCTGAATAGATGGGCCTGACTGTGTTTCTCTTCTCCAGTCCAGTATATCAGGTAAGACTCCTGTCCAATCACACTGCTGTACAACTGTCCATTCTTCACATAAACTAAGCACTATAAACAGACAGATTTCTCTGAATATTTGGGTCTTCAGTTTGAAAGCTTCCCTGTCATGTAATACTCTGATCAAATTAATTCATTGAGCCAAGTATGATGGCTCACAACTGTAATCTGAACACATGGAAGACTGAGACATGAGTATGACTGAGAATCCGATGTTAGTCTGGGCTACGGAGTGAGTTCCAGGCCAGCAAGGGCTATAGAATGACAACCTATGTCAAAAATAAAATCATGGGGCTGGAGAGATGGCTCAGCGGTTAAGAGTGCTGACTGCTCTTGCAGAGGACCCGGGTTCGATCCCCAGTACCCACATGGAGGCTGAGAACCGTCTTTAACTCCAGTTCCAGGGGAATCCGACGCCCTCTTCTGACCTCTGTGGCATTGCATGACATGGGTGCACAAACCTACATGCAGGCAGTACATTCATACACATAAAAATATAAATAAAAATTAAAAAAATAAAATAAAATAAAATCATTGTGGTGGTGCACGCCTTTAATCCTAGCACTTGGGAGGCAGAGGCAGGTGGATCTTTGTGAGTTCAACGCCCACCTGGTTTACATAGTAAGCTCCAGGCCAGCTGGGACTAAAGAGACCCTGTCTCCAAAAAAATAATAATAATAAATAAATAAATAAATAAATAAATAAAAATAAATAAATAAATAAAATCATTGTTTTCCTCTTGTTACTCCTTAGAAGCGTGTCACTTGTGATTCTAGTGATGGAGGATTAAAGGATATTGCTTTTTCTACTGGAAGCTTCTTTGTGATGGTACATCTACTTCTTCTCAAGTAGAAAGCATTCCTCTCCCTGATTCCTTCATGTTAGGCTTAACTTTTTTTTGAGACAGGGTCTCCCTTTAGCCCCAGCTGGCCTGGAACTCACTATGTAGACCAGGCTGGGTTTGAACTCCCAGAGATCTGCCTGCCTCTGCCTTCTGAGTGCTGGGATTAAAGGCTGGCACCACAATGCCTGGCCCTAGGCTTAACTTTTTGTGCAGTGCTAGAAATGGTACTCAAACAGTCATAAATGTTAAGCTAGTGCTCTACTATTGACTCACACCCACGCCTATGTCCACACATTTTTGGCAGTACTATTGACTGAACTACGGCCTTGAACATGCAGAGCAAAAACTGCCACCCCAGCCCTCGAATCTATAATTTTTAGAGCAATGTTACAGAATGCTTGGAGGGTGCCATAAAGACAACTGAAATAGTAGCTTATAACATTATGTTCATAATTCACAGTTTACACTCAATTTCCAGCTCAAAGTCTAGCAGTATGCTCATAATACGTGCCAGTTTAAAAGCCACATTGACAGATTTTTTTCAGGAATTCCCATACCTGAGATTGCAGATCCAGCTCCCTGTGGCTCCAGAAAAAGCAGAAACTCTTCCCTTCCTGCCCATCAAAGAGTAGGTGCCTTGCTTCTCCATTTGAAAGACTGACAATGAGATTCTCCACTTCCTTCTGAAGGAAATCCCCCTTCTCATCTCCAGATAACATTGATCCAAACACAGAATCAATTCACAAGAGTCCACAGTCTATTTCCCAAAGGCTGACTTATTTAATCTCCAGTGATACCAACTGAGGTCTCCTTTCATCTAGTCTGGCCTGTGCTAAGCCAGAGACAATTTAGTTACTTTCTTCCCTTTCAACACGGATTCTATTGGGAGAAAACTGTACCCAAACCACCATTATCTCCCAAATACAAACTTGTGCTACGCATAGAATAAAGAAGTCCTATGTGTAATCCACTTGGCCTCGCCAAACAGATTGAAACTTCTTGCTCTGAAGCAAATTTCCTCCTGAGCAAAGATAAGGGATTATATTCCAAAGAGAAATTCACTGAAGCAAAACCCCACCTCCCCCACCCACAAAACAAAGTAAGACCTGCTACTCTGAAGTGTCCTTCCAGACTCCTCACAATTATCCTCCTCTCTCAAACCTATTCAGTTCACCTGGATATAGTACTCTACTCCTCTAATCAGTCCCAGCACTTGGAAAATGGAGTCAAGTCATCCTCTGCTACATAGTGATTTGGAGCCAAGACTATATGAGACTCTGTGTCAAAATAAATGGAGAGAGAGAGAGAGAGAGAGAGAGAGAGAGAGAGAGAGAGAGAGAGAAGAAAAAAGGAAGGAAGGAAGGAAGGAAGGAAGGAAGGAAGGAAGGAAGGAAGGAAGGAAGGAAGGAAGGAAGGAAGGAAAAAAGAAAAACTTCTAATGTCTTCCTCCTAGAAGCCTTGGCCTGCCATCATGGGCCACCAGACATCCCCTTCCAGTGACAAACGACAGATGCTCTCCATCTTGCGCACCAGCAGTGCTCAGACAGGACTGGCCTGGAAACTATTTTTGTCTGACTGCCATGAACTTTGATGAGTTTCTCACAAGCCCCTCAGAACTCCCTCCAGCTGTTCTTGTCACCCAACAAGTAGCCAATGAGTGATTGATAGAAATCATCTAAAATATCCTGCTGCTTCCAACAATGCGAATTTTATATCATTTGTTCCATGTTCACAACATCCCAGTGGGTGTTAGCATTATCTTCTTTACATCGATGAGGAAACTGAGATTCAGAGAGATAAATGGGTTCTCTGAGGCCACAAGGCCAAGTTCCACAAATGCTATGACGATCTGACTTCCAAGGGACTATTATTTCAAACTACTTCTGAAGGAGTTGATTTCGACAGGAGCATAGAATGTATGCAAAGGTATGTGCTAAAAACATGAGAAAGGCCTTACATATCAAGTTATGAAAGAGGCACATAATTAGGTAAGCAAAGGAAAGTTGCTTAAGGCTCTTGAGCATAGAAAGAACAATGTCCCAGTTGAGAGGAAGATTAATCTAGCATCCAGATGTAAAGCAAGAGTGGTGAGAACCTGAAGGGCAGAACCAGTGACCAAGCAAAGACAGCAGTCCAGGTGAAATAGTACTTAGAATTTCGCAGAATGAGGTGAACCTGCAGGAAGAAAAACAAATGATTATAAAAAACACTGATATCAGGCGTGGTGGTGCATGCCTCTAATCCCAGCACTCGGGAGGCAGAGGCAGCTGGATCTCTGTGAGTTCAAAGCCAGCCTGGTCTACAGAGCGAGCTCCAGGCAAGCTGAGACTAAAGGGAGATCATGTCTCAAAAATACCAAAAAATAAATAAATAAAATAAGATAAATAAAAAAAAAAAAACACGGAGAAAGAACATGAACACACTTTAACTTTGCATCCCTTTTCTCCCTTTCTCTTGTCTCCTCTAAGTCTTGCTTTTTTTCTCCCCCTGTGATAAGCTACAGTCACTTTACACAGGATTTTTCTGTTGAATGTTGATTTTTTTCTAAGAGATACAAATATTTAAAATTTAAAGTTGTTTCAACTTGGAACAGGGTTACAATATTATATCTTTGGCGCCGGGCATGGTGGCGCACGCCTTTAATCCTAGCACTTGGGAGGCAGAGGCAGGCGGATCTTTGTGAGTTCAAGGCCAGCCTGGTCTACAGAGTGAGTTCCAGGACAGCTGGGACTACAGGGAGACCCTGTCTCGAAAAGACCAAAAAAGAAAAGAAAAAAAATATTATATCTTTGAACCAAAATATAGTAAAGCATGTTTCTTCCTGGTTCAGAGACATCAGATTAAATAATGTCTAAGATAAAAATACTGAAATACAGGGCTGGAGTGGTGGTGCACGTCTTTAATCCTAGCATTTGGGAGGCAGAGTCAGGCGGATCTCTGTGAGTTCAAGGCCAGCCAAGTCTACAGAGTGAGTTCCAGGACAGCTGGGGCTATAGGGACACCTTGTCTCAAAAAAGGCCAATAAATAAATTATGAAATGCGGGGGCAGAGGTGTATGTCAGTGGCAGAGTGATTGCCTGCATGTGCAAGGTCACCCTCAATACTGCAAAAGAAACCAAACTGAAGCTAGATATGACAACACACAAACAAGCTACCTCTTGTCGCAGTCCTCTTTTTTGGTTGTTTTGGTTTTTGGTGTATTTGACACAGGGTATCCCTATAGCCCCAGCTGGCCTGGAACTCAATTTGTAAAACAGGTTGACCTTGAACTCACAGAGATCTGCTTGCCTCTGCCTCCCACGAGCTGAGATTAAAGGCTTGCACCACCACGCCTGGCAGGAACCACTTTTTAAGTGGCAATTACAGGAAAATGAGAAATATTAAACCAAAGGTTCAAATGAAAAGATTTGCATTTTTTTTCCTAAGACCTAACCTCAAATTTAAGTGTCTACACACCTAAACTCATTTTTGGAAAGCTGTGGCAGACATGGCTTTCTTTTCTCCTGTTTACTCTTCCTGAGCTCTCCCCCAGCTGGACTGCTTTAGAGCTCTGTAGATTATATTCCTTTTATTATCTACAGAAGTATGGTTAGATAATACACATACAAATTTTATTCTGTGACTCCCCGCCCAATAACAAAGGCTCACATCAAATGTCTTTCAATAGCTCAAATATTTGGTCCCTTGAGATAATGTCCCAATAATGCATTAAGCATATTGTGGAAGTTTGGAAACCACAAGAAAGGAAAATGACTTTATTAATACAGGCTTGAGTATGTGCGTTTCCATTAAGGGAAGGAAACACAGGCATTAGAAAGCACATATGCTCTATGCACTTCTTTGTTACTTAGGAATCCAAGGAAGCATTTTCATTCATAATCAATACAGGCTTGGCTCCACAGGCTGCTTCTCCATTTCTCCTTAAAGTCTTCCTATTTCAGTAGTAGAAGGATTAGGACCAAAAAGGTTTATATTGAAATAAGAAGCTCTCCTGTTTTACTACAGTCTGGAAGCTCTACTGTATTCTGCCTGTATCTGGTGTGCATATTATAATCAGATCCATGTGTGAATATTTGTATTTCAAACATGTTGTACTCCAATATGTTCTGAGTTACAGCTTTTGAAAATATTATAGTATAGATTCAGCACAGAGCTAAATGAAAGGCTAATCTTGCCATTGCTATGCATTAATTAGTGAAACCTGTCATTGCAACTTCTTTAGGGTAGAAAGTATCAAGTCTTCTATCTTACTTTTAAGCACTGTTTTGGAAACAGCAGAGAAGGAACTGAAAAGACACTAGTAAATTTAAATTTATGGAACAATAATTAGACTCTTTAAAAATCTAGGGAAGGGGACTGGAGAGATAGCCTAGCGGTAAAGAGCACCGACGCTCTTGCAGAGGACCCGGGTTCGATCCCCAGCACCCACATGGCGGCTAAGAACCGTCTGTAACTCCAATTCCAGGAGAACTCCAGTTCCAGGGGAATCCGAGACCCTCTTCTGATCTCCGCGGCATTGCACGACACGGGTGCACAGACCTGCATGCAGACAGTACATTCATACAGATACAAAAATAAATAAATAAATAAATAATAAAAAAAATTGTCAAAAGAAAANATTCTTGTATGTGTAAGAATGTACTGTCTGCATGTAGGTTTGTGCACCCATGTCGTGCAATGCCACGGAGGTCAGAAGAGGGTGTCGGATTCCCCTGGAACTGGAGTCAAAGACGGTTCTCAGCCGCCATGTGGGTGCTGGGGATCGAACCCGGGTCCTCTGCAAGAGCAGTCGGTGCCCTTAACCGCTAGGCCATCTCTCCAGCCCCCTCAATTTCATCTCTTATACATAAGAATTTAGAGATCAAGTTCAAAACTGTTAGAAGAGTCCCAATTTGTCATACCTATGTTTTCTTTTACATTAAGTTGAAGTAACCAAGAAATTCATTGAAATATTTATTTATTGAAAAAACATTGTGTTTATTTCATTATTTGTTTCATTAAAAAATCATATTGAAAGGTTTATAGTTTAGTGCTAGATCAGTTGGCATGTTCAAGGCCCAATTTCTACCCTGAGCAACACACATACACATAAAAGCCTATAAACCTTTGGTATGCCATGGTGGTTTATGCCTTTAATCCAAAGATACAGAAGAACGATGAGTTCAAGGCCAGCCTGGGCTACCTAAGGAGCTCCAACCCATACTAGACTTTATAACAAAATCCTGTCTCAATCAACAACAGCAACAACAACAACAAAGAAATTTAAAATTGTTTTGAAAACTTTGGTTTAAAAACAGTAAGCATCCTAAAAATCAACACTAAAAATGTATAATTGGAAAATTGATGGTGTTAGATTAAAATTAGAAAGCACACAACTAAATATGCTAGCAGTTGAACCACTTTTATTAGATGAGCTGGATTTACCAAACTTGCCATTTTAAGAAAATAATATGCTCAAAAGTTCTTAGGAAATGGCAACTTTTTTTTAAGAGCTAAAAAAGTCAGAAGCCACAGACTGAAATAGAGCTTTCTTTCTGATTTTGTACAGTTCTTCTCTGAAAACTATTTGTGTAAACATTATCATACTTTGTCCTCAAGATAGAAAACTCTTGATAGGAATCAACCTATTGTTTGGAGGAAATGTGTTGGTTCTGGGAGCAGAAGACAAAAATACGAACACAAGGTCTAGAATACAGTTTTTATCTGGAGGAATGAAATATGATTACCTAATGCTGAAAATAAACAACAAAATGGAAGCCAATGAAGTTCAGAGGCATGGGGTGGGACCAAAAAATAATTGTTTATGCCGGGCGTGGTGGCGCATGCCTTTAATCCTAGCACTTGGGAGGCAGAGGCAGGCGGATCTTTGTGAGTTCAAAGGCCAGCCTGGTCTACAGAGTGAGTTCCAAGGCAGCTGGGGCTACAGGGAGACCCTGTCTTAAAAAGACCAAAAAAAAAAAAAAAAATGTTTACTGCTCAAATGCTATTCCTTTGCTTGCTCTTTCATTAGTATATATCTAAGTTGGGCAGACATGGTTTGTTTGCTGCCTTACTTTAAATCTGACATGGAAACCAAAGTTTAAGAATGAAATAAAGGATAATAACCCTAGGACCTCTAGAAAAGAGAGAGACAGAGACAGAGTGACAGAGACATACATAGATGACAGACAGAGACAGATACAGAGAGAGACGAAAGGAGAAACGGAGGGAGAAACTTCACAAAGCAAAGAGCAAAACAGACAAAGAATAGGGGACAATGCTGCCTTACAAACGCTCAGACTTGTTTTTCTGTGCTGAAACCCTGAGCCTCCTACCTGTGCACTCCATCACTGAGCATTAAGTCCACGCCTCAAAGGCCTGACTTTACAATTACCAAAATATATCTGTTCCCTTTTTCTACCTGCAGTTAAAAGCTAAATCAAAAACCCAGTACCAAGCACAATATAGTTTAATTTTTTTCAATTTTATTTCTTAAATTTCATATGGGTAAAGACTGTCTATTCAGCATATCCCACCCCAACTCTCTTCCACCCTAACTTCTCTTTCGTCACTCCACCCCCAGTTAATTTTACATTTTCTGTTTTAATGCTGGCAATTAAACTCAAAGCCTTATGTGTGCTTAGCGCATGTTCTAACACTCAGCCCCACACCCAGCCACCACCCCCTCCCACACACTGTCTCTAATTAAAAAATTTGCCTTAACCCTACCTAGTCCAAGGAGATTTGGAGAGAGATCCATCATTATTGTACCCGTTTATGTCCTGACAGCTGGGGAAGGAGTGAGCCTAGGAGTGTGTATCTTTTACATCTACAGTGGGATCATGAAACACTACAATTACTGTGTTGCCATCCTCTGATTACACTGTGAGTTAAAGTTAAAACAAAGAAAAATACACTTTCTGAGTAGTTAACCTAGATGCTCTATCACTGATTCTGAGGGAAAATAAACACTGGGTTTAAAATGGCTAAAATTTAAAAGGAATTTTTGAATCCTGTTTATTAGATAGAACTGGCTGTGTTGAAAAGATTTGGTAGAGTGTACTCTATTGCTTAGAAAATGTAAATGAGGCTAAGGATCTCTACTTGCTGTAATCAAACAGGTATTTATTTGTTTGTTTGTTTGTTTGTTTGTTTGTTTGTTTGTCTTCTTGAGATAGGGTCTCCCGGTAGCCCCAACTGTCCTGGAACTCATTATGTAGACCAGGTTGGCCTTGAACTCACAGAGATCCTCCTGCCTCTGCCTCCTGAGGTATTTCTTTTTTTTTTTTTTTGGTCTTTTTGAGACAGGGTCTCTCTGTAGCTCTGGCTGTCCTGGAACTCACTCTGTAGACCAGGCTGGCCTCGAACTCACAGAGATCGGCGTGCCTCTGCCTCCCAAGTGCTAGGATTAAAGGCGTGTGCCTCCACGCCCGGCATTTATTTATTTCTCTATGTGTATCAATGTACTGTCTGCATGCAAGTTTGTGCACCCGTGT
>VZQC01002242.1:207510-246503 GCA_009823505.1 Rhizomys pruinosus | reverse complement strand
TTTTTTGGGTATTTTTGAGGCAGGGTCTCCCTTTTAGTACCAGCTGTCCTGGAGCTCGCTCTGTAGACCAGGTTGGCCTTGAACTCACAGAGATCCACCTGCCTCTACCTCCGGAGTGCTGGGATTAAAGGCGTGGGCCACGATGCCCGGTTTAGATTTAATCCTTTCTTTACAAGTGAATATACAGTATCATTGAATTTTAATAAGAATCAAATTGTTGACTAGGTAAAAATTTCATACAATTAAAAGTAAACCAGTAAGGGGCTGGAGAGATGCCTCAGTGGTTAAGAGCACTGACTGCTCTTGGAGAGGACCCAGGTTCAATTCCCAGCACCCACCTGATGGCTAAGAACCATCTTTAACTCCAGTTCCAGGGGAATCCGACGCCCTCTTCTGACCTCTGCCGCATTTCGCGACACGGGTGCACCAACCTACATGCAGACAGTACACTCATACACATAAAAAAAATAATAAATACATAATAAAAAAAGAAAGCCTTTAAAAAAAAGTAAGCCAGTAAAGCATCATGTTTACAGGTTTTAAGTACTCAATTTATCAAATAATAGATGTACCTTTGAAAGATAATGAATAGGCATCTAATAACATTTTAGTTTTACGTTCAAATATTCATAGCTATGTTCATAAACTTACATGCTTGATCTAGTGATTACATATATGAAGTGTAGTATTTCTTGGATGACCACATCTCCATCTATCATCTGTATTTATTTGGACACCAAAACAAACTATGATATACTTTTTAAAATTTTATTTTTATTTATTATTTTTTTATGTGTATGAGTGTAGTCTCTGCATGTAGGTTGGAGCACCCGTGTCGTGCAATGCCACGGAGGTCAGAAGAGGGCATCGGATTTCCCTGGAACTGGAGTTAAAGACAGTTAGCCGCCATGTGATGTGGGTGCTGGGAATCGAACCCAGGCCCTCTGCAAGAGCAGTTGGCGCTCTTAACCACTGAGCCATCTCTCCAGCCCACTATGATATACTTTTAATAAAATATTACATAATATTAAAAATAGAAAACTAAGCCAGGTGTGGTGGCGCACACCTTTAATCCCAGTGCTTGGGAGGCAGAGGCAGGTAGATCACTGTGAATTCAAGGCTAGCCTGGTCTACAAAGTGAGTTCCAGGCTAGCTGGGGCTACAGGGAGACCCTGTCTCAAAAAGACAAAAATTAATTAATTAATTAATTAATTAATTAATTAATTGGAAACTAGGGCTGGAGAGATGGCTCAAAGTTTAAGAGCATCGGCTGCTCTTGCAAAGGACCAGGGTTCAGTTCCCAGCAGGCACATGTTGGCTAGCAACTGTCTATAACTCTACTTCCAGGGGATCCATCTGATTCTCTCTTCTTTTGATCTCCCTAGTCAATACAGGGCCGAGGTGTACATACATGCATGCAAGCAAAACAATCATAGACATAAAATCAAAATAAACAACTCTTTAAAAAATTGAAAACTTCCCAAATCAATGAAATAATAACTGCCTGCAAATGGAAAAGAAAGGAATTAATGTTTGCTCAGGGAATAGTCAGTGTAGTCGGTGATAGGTTCTTTTTTTTTTTTTTTTTGGGGTCTTTTCGAGACAGGGTCTCCTGTGGCGCCCCAGCTGTTCCTGGAACTCACTCTGTAGACCAGGCTGGCCTTGAACTCACAAAGATCCACCTGTCTCTGCCTCCCAAGTGCTAGGATTAAAGGCGTGCACCACCACGCCCGGCTGGTGATAGGTTCTTTATGGACACTTTGTTGTTGTTGTTGTTTAGCTTTAGAACAATCCCAGGAGGTTATTATTAAAATGTAGCTAGCTGGCTCGCACACAATTTTGTACCTTACCTTTACCAGGGGTTTTTCAACAATACCAGTAGAATTATTCAGTGCTTGTTTCAAATATAGTTCTTGTTCTTAAATACAGAAAAACAATTCTACCTACACTGTTGTAAGAGGATAAAAGCAAAAATAAGACTTCCCTGACTGGCTTTTTTTTTTTTTTTAAGATGGAGTCATATGTATCCCAAACTGGTCTCCAACTCTCTATGTAGCCAAGGATGGCCTTGCTTTTCTAAAGTTCTGATCTTCCTACTTCCACATCCCCAGTGCTGGGATTACAGGCACTCATCATAATGCCTGGTTTATGTGGTGATGGGGATTGTAAGCAAAGCTTCCTGAAGTCCGGGCAAGCACTGTAATAACTGAGTCACCTCCCAGCCCTCCTATTCATGTAAGTAAACCAACAGGAATCAGGGAGATGAGCATTTATCCCTACTACTTAAAAATTACAATAGTATCTATTTTAGTAAAACCAGAGGTTTTACTAAAATTGGTTTGAAATTCCAATAGCAATATATGCAGGCTACAATTTTACAATATTTCATCATAACACAATCGTGCCAGATACATACAGTGAGGACATTCACAGAATACATTAGATTACAGATGTTAAATCTACAATGACAAATCAAGTGCATATTCTTTAAAGAATTTCTTTCAAGTGCCTTCATTTTCCAAACACTACAGTTAATTATTAATAAGCATGTTTTAATACACCTATGTCCCATGATTCTGTAACTATTCTAATCAGTGGTTGCCAAATTGTACCTAAGATCAGTTCAGGGTTTCAGGAAAATACAAATGCAATGTTGTAATGTCTCCTGTGGATTGTCACGGAGGCCTCATTTTATTGTCTGAGGTTATCTTCTATTACATCTCCTTTTCATCCTCACACAAACAGCAGTACATCAATGTTTATTCCTCCAAACTCCTACCTCTATTAATCAGTCCACCCTTGCTTCTGAATTCTTTCTTGACCTCATTCTACCCCCAGTACTTGGCCTGGAGCCCCTAGGAAGAGGGAACTGAGGGCTCAAGACAGTTGCTTGGGGTTTTTTCTGCGGTTTAACCAGCTAGAACATGAAAAATGTGAATAAAATATAAAGTGCCCTTATCTAACAGGTTAATCAAGGTTATTCGGAGGCTGTAGTTGTTACTGTAATAAAATAATCACAAAAATAATTTAAAAGGGTTTATTTAAATCAAACAATTGTATGGATCCTGTATATTGCTTTTTGAACACAGACATAAGAAATTAACAAAACAAGTATTCATGTTTCTAGTTTGAAACAACAGCTCTACATGTGAATGCAAGTATTTGAAAAGAGATTTGCAACATTAACATTGCATGAGATAATGCATAATGGGTTATGAATTAGGCCGTTCTTCACCACCATCTTCCCATTTATAAATCCTAAATTGGAGGGGGAGCATTTTTGCTTTTTCATTTCACAAATGATTGCTCAACACAGAATGAAATACACCCAAAGAAGAAAATAGTCTTTTTATACCTAGGGAAGAAGCTACGACTCTTAAAATGATCACTTCAACGTAACAGACATCCAAATTGATGTGGTTTTCTTTGAAACCTCATCAGTAAATCATTTCTTGCACAGTAGGCTTGGCATTAACCCTGCATTTAGGATAGGAAGTGTTATGGAGGGCTGGTTGCTGCATACCAACGTCAGTATCAAGTTCTTTGTAAGGAATTAGAGTCTGTCCAGGATACCAAGCAGGACAACACTGGCAAAAAAAACAAAAAGTGAACTGCAGATAGGTCAAAACAGGCCACATTTTCTTATACAAAACATGTCACAAAATGTTACATGGACTATATGTTTTAAGTGGTTAGTTTCTAATAAAACAAGATGAAATCTTTTATTTTTAACATCTTAAGTCCAAACGGTCTCTACATAGGGTTGTATTTTCAAAAACCACATTGGACAATGTATACAGCTTATTAGAGATCAAACATAAACTTGCCATTTGGTGAAAGGCATTTTTATAGTTGCTGTAAAGCTTCTGTTTCCACCAGATTAGAAAACAGGTTGCATGTTATCACATTAGAAATACACGAAGTTGCTCTGTCTGTTAGAGGAAATTTTTAAAGAACTCTAGTTTTAACAGATGCTTTAAAACAGGTTTCTCTAATTTAAAAAAAATTATGCTTCTATATTAAAGTTCCCATCAGTTCCAGTGATCTGAACACTCCTCTCTTCAAACGGTCCTGACAAACTTGGGGTTTTCAAGCTGCAAATTTCAATAGTCACGCCAAAAGCAAAAACCTGGAAGAGAAAATTAAGTGCCTTTTGGAGTCAACAAACCAATGTAAGAGAATGTCAATTTACTACTTGCCCTCTTTTCCAGAAATCCCATTCACCTAAGTTCTATAAAAATCCACCAGTTTTATCTACTAAGTGATCCAGAGGAAACTGTTCACCAGCATATCTTAACTTGATTTGGAAATCAAACTGAAGAGACAGTCTGGGTTCTGTAGTACTTAAAGGAAACAAATCCCTGTCAAACCCCTGACTGACAATTTTCCAGGTTAACAAATTTATTTTCCAAAGTTTTGATACCAAGAGATTTTATTTGGAAAAAGCTCAAATTTCAGGATTCAGACTACAGCATGGAATCATAAAGTATACAGCAAGCAGCATTTACTTCCTTTGACCACTCAAAGATATCAATACTTTATTCCACTGTGGGGGTGAGGAGTAGCCAAATCTGGGAAGGAAACTTTGCCCACAGGAAAGAGGGGGGAAAAATCAGCTTGGTGGCAATTTCAAAACAAGTTTTCAAACTGCAGAAGAGACTCTAGCGTCTTTGACTGGCAGAAAGCATACATAAGAAAGGGACAGAAAATAATACTGAGTATGCTTATTTTAATTGCCCAGGGGTTTTCAATGCAAAACACCACAACTTAAATGCATAGCCCAAATTCTTGCTCCAAAGCCGCAGTTTTGGTGCATTGAAAAGGAGGAAAGACAACCCCATCAATTGTTAACTGCAGATAAAGGCACTGTTTTGCAGATTTCACCCAGATCAGTGCCAGACTTGCTAATGACCTGCCCACCCACCTGCGGCCCTTTCCAAGGTGGCCCGTGGGGGAACTGCCCCACACCTTTAGTAGCCAGAATGCTTGACAGTGGACAGTCCTAAAGAGGGTTCTCTTTTTGCTTGGGTGTTGGTCTCGATGAAGACCTAGAAGAGTCCATGTCCCTTAATTGTCTACAGGAGATGGGAGTCAAGAAATCATACTTGAAAAAATTTCATGCTTTAAAAATTATTATTATTATTATTATTATTATTATTATTATTATCGAAGCATTGAAACGGTGAATCCACAGCACTTTATTTTTCTTTCCACGCTGCCAGAGGGGCTTTCAGTTAAGCAGAAACGAAGGAAAGTTTTAGAGATTTCGGGGCCCCCTTTAACGTAAAATCACCAGGTGTTGTGGCAGACATAAAAGCGACCACAGTGCTGATTCTCCTAGGATCCTTCGAATGCGAGATGAAGAAAACGAGGCCTGGGTAATGAGTGCCTTTCGAACTCCCAATAGCACAAGTCAGTGACCAAGTCCTCGCTACACTCTTAAGGGTACGCTTGGCCATTGTCCTGGGAAGAGAACACAGTGTCCACTCTTGTTCATTTTGAGGGACTGGAAGGTGATTTGGAATCCCGAGAGGGGCACGGTTAATAAGAAATCACACACAGACTCGAGAGGAGGGGGGTGCCTTTTGTACATCGAGCATGAAGAGGCTTCTAGTCGGTTTTCTGCCCAAGTCCTGTGAGAACTCCAACCCCACAAAGGGCAGATGAACTTCCTACCAGAATGCCCAGGAAGAATTTCCTTCTTTCGGTTTTTGTTAGTTTGTTCTTTAAACTGCATTACAACCTACGTTCTCCGGCGGGGCGCCCAGCGCAGAGGAAGAACAGGAGAGTTTCATGGCCACCTAACAGCGCCAGCGCACAATCTGCGTTGTGCTGCTCTCCGCGGGGGTTCGCATCCGGCCGCCATGTTCCCAACTCGAGAGCCGCCCCCAAACCATCCCTCTTTCCCACATCCCTCTCCTCTCCTCCCGCCCTCCAGGCTGAGCCGAAGCAGCGGGCCCCGCGGTGCTGCTTTCAACGCCCCCCCCCCCAGCCCCGGCTGCAGGATCCGACTCGACGGCGGACGGCAGCGCGCTTGCGCGGAGGCCTGGGGTGGGGGGGCGGGGGGAGTCCTATGGTCCCTGGTCACGGCTTGAAAAGGCCTAAGCCACGGGAAGCAGGGGAGGGGTGGAGGCCCGGGCCGGAGCCTCCTCTTTCCTCCCAGCGGGTCCCTGCTCAGGCCCTGGCCCAGCTCTCACACGTGCGCGCTAAAAACCCACTTCAAAGTCTGTTCCCGTGGCGGGGGTGGGGGGGTGTGTTTAGGGCTGGCCTCGGACTCCAGAGCGGCCTGCCAGGCTAGCCCCGGGCCTCGCCGCTTCCATCCCGGGAAATGCAAATCCTCTTGCGGAACCAAGCTAGACCAAGGAGCCGCCAGCGGCCTTCGGGCAGCGGAGTCCCACAGTCCTCGCCCCCGCCCCCACGGCCACCGCGTAAGGAAAGTTTTCGGGCAGCGCTGTGCTGAAGCCCTCGGAGCTCACCATTGTTTGGGCTCTTATTGACCCCAGGTCCGGATTAGGCAGAGGCTGATTTCTGCTGATTTCTGCTTTACAGCCCCGCCAGCCTAATGAGGCCGAGAGGCGATGGGGCGCGAAGCGTCCTCCCAGCCCGGGCGACCGCTAGCTTACGGCCGCCAAGGGCCCTGTTGGTGGAGGTCACAGGGTCAGCGGGCAGAGACCGCAAGGGAATTTACCCTAGGAAATGAGGTCCCCTCCTCCCTGCCCGAAGCACAAACGGGATTTAGAAGAATTTGTGTGGACAGGGTCCCTGGGCACCCCGAGGACTTTGGAAATCCCTAGCATCGCCCGCTCTGCCTGCACTCGCCTAAACCCAACTAGAGACTTGCCAGTAGCCTGTGAGAGAAAACAAGCATAGGTATCAGAACGGCAGAGCCCTCCATTCAGATGGACACACTAGTGGCAGATCCTTTCGGAAACTTACATGTTAATAGTTCTTTAGACTTCTTCTGGATTGTCTTTGATGGGTTTCCTTGGGAGGAAAAGAAGTAGAAGCCGGGGGCAAAAGAGGCCCCCCCCCAAAAAAAATTAAGCAGAGCTGGGGGGAGGGGGAGGAGAAAGTCCAGTACACACCAACTTTCCAGGGAGGCTCTGTGAGCACGAGGTTGCTGATCACTCTTGTCCATCCTTCTTTATACCTACTACCGACCTCAGCCGTCCTGCTTAGCCTGGATCCTGAGCTTTTAACCTTCCACATGGATGAAGGCCAGAGTTCATCTGTCATGCATGGAAAAAGCTAACTCCCTTTCCCCCACCTAACAGTAGGGAGTTTTATGGTAACACACTCATCTTCTTGAAAAAGATAATGGACTTTAAGAAAGGTCTTAACAGTTGCAAGAAGAAAAAGGAGTAAATTACCAAGAACCTGGTTCCTGGACTTTGAGCTTTCGAATTCCTAATTTGAGGGGTGTGTGTGTTTATTCTGTTAGGTTTACTGAAAATTCAAGAATGTAAATATGCATTCCCAAAACCAGATTATAGGGTAAGAAAAATCAAAGGTTTTTTTTTTTAGCCTAAATCAGTTTCTAACAAAAAAAAAATGCATAAAGCATAAATCTGAGAAATTTGTTGTACCCAAATCAGAGGGAATCATGGAAAGGGTAGAACTTTTTATAATCTTAGTATTATTGGTTATCATCATTGTTATTTAATTAGCAGCTTCCTTTCTTAAGACATGGTGCTTTCCTATAAAATTTTATGGTAGAATAGTTTCAAGCAACTAAGAAAACCTAGAAACACTCTTTGTCTCCTAAAGAGATATTTAATGTGTTTAAGTGGTGTGAGGAAGATTTTTTGTGTGTGTGTGAACCTGGTATTGAACACATCTCTAAGATTAGGTTAGAATTGAGGGCAAGGGTGGGGGGGGGAAACTCATGGAGAAAACAGTAAGCTATGAGGTTCACTGGATGTTAGAAGGAAAGCATACCATTTAGATTTCAGTGTCACAAGTTAGAGTCAGTCTTATGAACATGTTTTCTGAAAATTTGCTGAACATTTAAAATGGTTTGGATGAAGGAGAAATCCTGAAATAAGAATCTTTGTCCAGCACCCTCAATGTCAAGATCAAGACTGGAATGTCTTGAGTAGGGTATGGTAAACTGACCAGGTTACCTGCTCATCGCCAGTGTAACCTTCTCAATCTCTCCTCATGGCACTCATCTTTACTAACAAAATATTGTCTCCAAAGCAATTTGAAATTCCTGACAAAAATCAGATAAACAAAACAGATTGCTTTGAGTGTATCCCAGGAATCAAAGTTTGTTTTAAATCACCAAAAATTCTCTTAAGCATTTCAATTTTGATTGGTTTATTTGAACATGAAAAAAATACTGGGCACCAAATACAAAAATGTTATAACATAAATAAGATGTGCCAAGACTTTATTTCTTCAAAAAGAGCAACCAACAAAATTCTAGAATTGAAAATGATTATATAATTACCAATACTGACTGCCACCAAAAACTGAGAGCATTGCCCCTTAAAGAAAAAGAGGTACTTAAGCCTATTCATTACATTTCTAAATACTTTACAATTCCTTATCTCCACCTTTCAGTTAGTTATTCATGCAGATATTGGGCTCTCAATAACCAACAGCACCCTAATAAAAAGGTCTCCATACTCTACCCACTTCAACCCCCCAAAATAGTAACCAGTTTCTTTTCCATAGACTCATTGTAAAATGAACTGTTTGTCCAAATGAGTTGCTTCACTGAAGATTAAATGGATTGTTAACATTTTATCACAAAGCAAACAACCATTTTTCATTGTTACTGATTTTAATGGGAACAATGCTCTTAACATCTTTGCCTACAAATAATGAACTTTAAAAATAACATAATTTGCAAATGTTTTTCTTTCCACAGTATCATTTAGGAACTGCTGCAGTTATTACACCACTATATAAATGTTATGAATAATTGTGATAATTATGAATTGAACTATATACAGCAAATAAATCAGCCTTTGCCACCCCAAATTTCAATGGACTATGGTTCTTTTAAGATGCACTTTAACCAAGAGTAAGGACTACTCAGCTTCCCTTGCTCATCATCACTGTTCCAGATGAATGCTATCTTTTGAAAATACAGAGAGAGAACTAGGTAGATTTGATAGGCAGATTAGATAAGTCACAGATACAAACATATATAGGGTACATGAGTGATCTCTGGATAGACATGCATCCTGCCACAATTTTCATTTTTATGCAAGGTAATAAAGAACTAAGGGACATAAAACTAATTGGGTTACCTTATGTTTATATATGTAGGGCAGGGATGATTAAATCCAGCTTCTCAGTCTTTGAAGTACAAGATTGAGATGTCATGGCCACTAACTGAATTGATCAGTATTATTTGATTTGCATGCCGAAAATCCAGGACAAACACATTTAAACCCGCAGTTAAACAACCATCTGAGCTAGAGATAAAGAAAGGAGGGTCCTTTCCAGATGGAAACTGACACTGTAAGGAATCTATACTGCAATAGAAAAATAATTTAACAATTAAAAAAAGGGATCCGAGTGAGTTATAAATACCAACAAACAAGATTCAATTTGCTCACATCTCCTATTTGTAGGAGACTGTTACAAAACAAGAGAAAAGAGTCAGTGGTTCAAAAATTGTAAATTGTTTTCCTTTTTCAAAACAATAATTGTTTAATGCTAAAGCAGTTATAATCAAAAGCTGTACAGAATTTGTTAGAAAACATTTTTATCCATAAATATTGTTCAGTTCCCGGCACTTGCAGCAATAATTAAATTACAAACGATAAATATGGCATCAACGGATATGTATTTACAAAAAAAGTTATTACAAAAGGCAACTGTATACTAAACATCACAATCTCTGTAGAGTAACATCATATCCTCAGCCTGAAAAAAAATACTGAACAACAGTTTCGACCCCATTAGACAAAGATACATTCACAAGTGTAATGCTTTGAAGAAAAGTTCAAGACATAACAGGACTTTGGCATGGTTTAAGACTGTGAGAGTTTAAACAATCACCACTAAGGCGAAGAAGAATTTCCATCAGTTTAACATCACCACCACCAAGCCTTCTGTAACTTCCTCAAGAAACAGGACAAGTGTTAAAATGAACTGAAGGAGTTTCAGAATGGGCTATACAGAAAGCAAGAGGAGGGGGCAGAAAAAGCAATGAATAGATTTAGTAAAATATCCTTCAAATGCCAAAACATATTTTCAAGTCCTGAGAAAAGGGCATGGCTACTTTTGGATCTTGCCCAAAACCTTCGAGGACAATTGCAATTAACAAGATGTAGCCCTGTATATGGCCTCTCACTTTAAAACTCCGTTTCCATCTGATTGGTCTGTTTTCTTTTTAAAATGCATTTTAGTTGTCCTCAGACGTACCATTCGTTAAAATTGGGAGGAAGTCCAGGGTTGTGGCTGGTGCTAGTTTGAACTGTAGAAGGGGTTTTAGTGGCATCTTTAGTGTTTGCAGAAGCTATAGCGGGTGGAGTGGAAGATTCATAGCCTGAACTGGCAGCAGGGGAGGAATCTGACCCTTGAGATTCATGAACCTAAAATTAACATGTATAGATTATAATGAATATAATTCCAACTGGCAATGTGAAAGCAAAGAAAAAAAAAACAAGGTCAGAAATTGAGCACTGTAAGAGCAAGACCTCCCAATGACCCACTTGAAACAGTACTTAAAAAATAAAAATAAAAAATACTATATTGATAATGCCTAGAGACCCCGAACATTTTTTACCGAGGTTGGAAAAGGCATAAAGCACCCCGTTTTAGTCGTGCCACTTAAAAAATGTTTTCTCCATGGTTGGAGTGGGTAAGCAGTTATTCTGCGGACCCTGTGAAATAGCCCAGATTTCATTAAGTCCGTTTCTGCTTGGGAAAGCAGGTACAGAGAAGAGTGGCACAGAGGGCCTGAGTGCTGTGAATTCCCACACAAATGTGTGGGAATCAGACTGAGCTCCTCGACCCTATTGTTTTATTGGAAGCCGAGGAGCAAATGAACGCTCCCCCGGGTTCGGCGCGTCCACTGTCTATTCCACCGCGGGCTGAGCCAGGAAAAGGCAGAGAAGCCACTGCAGCCTCAAGCCCAGGCGAGCTCGGTTAGAGCTTCCCAGTAAACAACTGATTGTTGCCTCCACTCCCCCTCCCAACTCTGCTCTCCGGCCTCCTTCCCCCTCCCCCCCCATCCCCAAAATGGGTTCAAGGTGTCAGTGCAGAAGCAAATCGGATTTAACGTGGAAGATAGAGGGTTGGCAGTGCGGGGGCTTCCATTCTGCCGCCCGGTGTCGGGCCGAATGTTTACAAACCGCCGACCGCTAATAAAGAGGTAATTACCTTCATGTGTTTGCGTAGGGAGCTCGGGTGCGTGTAGGACTTGTCGCACACTTTGCAGATATAGGGCTTATCCGAGGTGTGCACATGCATATGTTTCTTTCGGTCGCTACTGTTGGCAAACCGTCTGTCACAGCCTTCGAATTCACATTTGAAAGGTTTCTCACCTGCAAAATGTAAAAATGCAAAAGGGGGGGAAATACAGTCAGACCCAGAAGCTTCTCTCCCGCGAGTGGAGCAGCGGGGGGATTGGCGCCCCAGGATCTTCCTGGAGCGGGAAGGGCGGGCCGTGAAAAGATGTGGCCATCTCTTTTCCCCGGAGAGACGCGGAGAACATAGGTTGAGCTCACAGGGTTGGGGCGTGTTGGTCGGCTGCAGGGGTGGAGCAGGGCCGGCCCAAACCCTGATAATCCCTTTGTTCTCCCAGAACCAGAAAGCTCTGGGCTCCTCCGAACTTTGCCCTAAGTTGGGGTTCCACCCCTGAAGACCCAGTACTGCCGAAGCTCAGACACATCCCGCAGGCACCTCCGCAACGTAACCAAGCCCTGCAGGACAATGGGCCAGGGACAGGACAGTCCTGTTTCGCCCCTTCTTCGTAGCTTTAAATTTGCCCTTTCAAATGTAGCAATTTTGCTAAGCCCATTGTGTAAAAGCCTGGTAGTCTCACTAATGCACGGGAAGAGAAAACTATAGATTCAGGGGCTACAGTTTGTTTTTTTACAAGAGGTGCTGAACAAGCCACGGAAACTGTAGTCCCTTTTCTACTTTAGCTTTCCTCCGGAGGACTGAACTGAACCTGGAACTCCAAATAAAAATAGTTTGACAAAAGTATCAGTCATTTAATTAGGAGATGTGCCAATCAAGGGTAAAAAAGAACGGAAGTAACCAAAGTTAGTTTTCATTTGCATTTCTATGGTTGCCTTCTTCGAATGTGTGTGGAGAGCTAAGTCGCTTGTAAGCAATAAGCTCTCAACACTTTCGGAGTCTCTTCTTAGGAACTCAGAAAGGGACACAAAAAAAGGTGGCGCCAGTTTGTTCCTGGGCGCGAGAAGGTCCCAATTAGTTCCTGAGATCGCAGAGCAGTCTGCCCGGGAAGTAAGAACTGGGCAAAAGCGCCACTGGGTCTGGGAGGGTGAGGGGTGGAGAGGCAGTGACAGCGCTTCTTTTCCGAATGGCCGTGGCGGGCGCCGCCCCTCTGCTTGGCCTCCACCCCTCTCCCGCTTGGTGGCAGGGTGCTCCCGGAGATCCCCGCGCCCACCTGTTTTCCCCCTTACCTGTGTGGGTCCTCTTGTGGATCTTGAGGTTCTCAGAGCGAGCAAAAATCTTCCCGCAGCCCGGGAAGGGGCACGGGAAGGGCTTCTCGCCCGTGTGCACTCGGATATGGTTGACCAGTTTGTACTTCGCCTTGAAGGATTTGCCCTCTCGCGGACACTCCTCCCAGTAGCAGACGTGGTTGTTCTGCTCCGGGCCTCCCACATGCTCCATGGTGACATGTGTAACCAGCTCGTGCATGGTGCTGAAGGTCCGGTCGCAGCTCTTCTTGGGCCGGCTTAGCTGAGCCTCCTCGATCCACTTGCAGGACAGCTCCTGCTTGATGGGCTGACGCATGTAACGGAAGAAGGCGCCTGGCCCGTGGTGAGCCGCCACGTTCACGCCCATGTTCATGTTCATGGGGCTATAGTTAGGGAACTGCGCACTGGCCGCATAGGGGTCCGTGCGCGGGCTAGCCACCGGGCGGTACGGGTCAGCACGGCCAAAGAGCTCCCCGCGCAGCCCCAGGTGGACCTGGTTGTTGTCCACGTGCCCTGTGGGCGACGGGTGCCCAGCGCCCTGCTCATGAAGCCCAGGAAAGAGCAAGTAGCCAGGAGGCTCAGGAATACCAGCTGGGGCGTGGAGACTGCTCGCAGAGCCGGCGAAAAGCCCGTGCTGCCCACCTCCAGAGGCAGCCTCGCTGAGCCCAGAACCGCGCTGGCGGAACAGAAAGTCCCGAGTGGAGTTGAAGGCGGCAGATGCGGCGCCGCCGTAGGTGGGCATCTGGCTGGCGTGATGGTGGTGATGGTGGTGGTGGTGGTGGCCCAGGGCGTTGGCATAGCCTGAACCCTGCGGTGTGAAAGCGGAGCTCTGGCCGGAAGACAGATCGTGCGCGGCGGCCGGGCTCAGCTTGAACGCAGCTGCGGCGGCAGCGGCGGCCGCAGCGTGGCTTGAGTCCCCGAAGGGATTCAGTCCCATTCCCGCCGGCTCGCGGTTGGGCATCTCGTGGTGGCGCGGCGCGCCGAAGCTGCCCACTCCCAGCCCAGGGAACTGCGGGCCTCCGTCCAGAAGCATCGTCATAGGTGGGCCGCTCTGGACGCAGGCGATCCGGCTGAAGTGAGCAAGGGTGCAGGCGAAGGAGGAGATCCTCGAAGTGCCGTAGTCACAGAGGGATGGCGGCGGTGGAACGCTGCCTGGAGGCCCCCTAGGAACTCCCCGGAGCTGCAACTTTCCGTCGCTGCGAGAGTCTCCTGCAGAGGGACAGGAGGGAGGAGGGGAAGAAAAAGGATTTGGGGGGGGAGGGTGAAGGGAGAGGAGGAGATAGGAGGAGAAAAGACTAGATCTGCTTTAACTAACTAACAGGAGCGCACAAAGAAAAAATAAGCAAAATAATAAGTGGAGGGCGGGGTTTGTCAATCCAGTCCCGGGCACCCCTCCTCTACCCGAGACGCGTGGAACCACGGGGCCAGGAGGCACCTTGGGTACCGGCTTCCCGGCCCGACTGCACCAAGTAGCGGAGGCGGACCGCGGCCAGCGGGCAGGCAGCGGCCAGTAAGCCAGGCTTGAACCTCGCCGCTCGCTTCGCAAGTCCCAACCTCTTCACCTCCAGAGTAATGTCCTTGGACTGATGAAGTCAATCACTCACTCCCAGCACATAAACCGAGCGGGAGGCTGGGCAGCGAGCACCAATGAGGAGCCAGCTGGCCGATGATCACCTGACCTCCGGCCCGACCTCCCATTGGCCGCCGCCACACTGATTGGCAGCGCGGAGTGGAAAACATGGCAGCCGCTGCCGGGCCACCACAGCTGATTGGGTAGCTGCCGAGCGCCTGGCAGGTGAGGCGGCGGTTGCTCTGGGTCCGCGAGTGGGGTCCGCGGGCGTTGCGAGGCGGTGGGGAACAGGGGCCAGGCTTCAGACAGCAAACAGCGGGGCGGAGCTGGGCCTCTTTCTGGCTCAGTCCCAGCTCCTTGCGGGACCCTAGCACGCCTCGCGCGCTCTGTCTTTGCTTCGGGTAAAGAAACTCTTTGACTGGGGAAGATTCTTCTCACTGCTGCTTCTCTTAGGTCCGCGTGGCACTGGAGGTCCAGTCCCACTTAAATCCCTGCCCTAACCACTTTGAGAACGTTCTTCCTCAGTAGTCAGTCACAGAGCTCAGATCCCCGCATGACAGAGACTGTTCTGTGCTCCAGGGCCAGCCGTAACTCCCACCCCACACACCACAAGAACGTCCCGGACCCAGGCCGGGTCAGCTCTCTGCCTGTGCCCCAAGCTACTACAGTCATGGGACGCCCAAACTAGAAGAAACGATTGCAATTAAAGCCGTTCTCCGGGACTTAGGAGTCAAGCATTGACCCTGTGATTAGCGTTGTACTCGCCGCTACTCACCCTCTCCCCCGGGACACAGCATACACAATACAACAGAGATATAGAACATAACTTAAGCAAACAGCAGGGAACACGAATGCAACACAAAACACACAAGCACACCACACGACACACGCATAACATATTAAAGTAAACACGATCAACACTATACACAACGCAGTGAACAGAGGCACATACTAAACATATATAGTAAAAGCAACGCATATAACAGCAAACATACACAAATACTAAACATATAGAAAGCACAGCCTGTGTACACAGAACACACACACTAAACACAGAGTAAACACACTAACCAGTAACAGCGTAGTTTCCGTAGGACAGAGCTAAGATTTAAGCATTTGCAAACGCAAACGTAGAGGAAACTGTAGTTATGGTATGTTGTCCCCTTTAAACTTTTTCACGCCTACCTATAGAAGCACCTAGGGAAGTAGTTACCCCCTAAGGAATTTCTTTCCAGAGACTTGTGTTGGAGTCACCTCCTCACCCAGCCCCCTCTGGTGCAAGATTATTCTAGGCAAAATGACCAGATTCAAACAGGGTACATATATCCATGATTAGTCCGGCAAAGCACTTGCAAAGGAAGGAGAAGAGCGAGTGAGAAGAAAAGGCCGAGAGAAAGATGATTGGGATTGTCAAATCCGGAGCAGGGCAAAGCCTAAAGTCTATGACTTGAGGCTGTATCACAGCCTGGTGGCCATCTCTCGGTTGGAAACAACATCTGATCAAGTTCAGAGGCGCCAGGAGAGACCCCTTCAAGCAGCGCTTTATAACTGCAGCTTCTCACTTCCTACTCTAGGGGTAGGAAGTGTTGCCAGGCTTGGCCAACACTTCACCCAAGCTAGTTTGCTGAGAGGAAACACTGGCGGCATTACATTGTACTGTAGTCATCCTGTCCCATCAAATTTACCCCAGTCTCCCTCTACATCCAGAGCTCTCTCCCCAGATTGGAAGATGAGTTCACTGCTGACTTCAATTATTGCATCTACTGAAAATGGGCTCTTCAAAAATTGTTTCATTGTCGCTCAGCAGAGGGTTTCTTTACCGGGGTGGAGAGCTCCAGAGAATAACAAATTTGTTTAAATCATGCAAATGAATTCCCTGGAGTCAGATTTACAAAAATGAAGGGCTGCTTTTCTTTCTGAACTCTTTCTCTTCCTTTTCCTTACTTTACTTCCTTGCACCCTCTCTACCTCTTTCCACCTCCTATCAACTCCCACCAGCCCAGGGCTAATAGCTGCTTTGAAAAAGTTTGGATTTCCTCATCCAGCGTCTCTTGGGGAAAGCAATTCTGAAGGCTTGGGGATCAGGGGAGGGCGGTTACCCGGCCACCACTCTGTAGTTAGAGTTTCCCGGCAGTCCCTGCTGATATCCGGATAGGCAGTCCCTGCTGATATCCGGATAAGCGAGGGTCTAGCGCGATTTGGAATCAGGGATTGAAAAAGAGGGACGGCTGATGGACACTAGCGCGCCTCTTTTTGGGGAGGAGTCTCCAACGCAGGGCAGAGGCATGTTGCCGCCACTGACCTACCGGGTACCCAGTGTCCATTTTGATGGGGCCACATTCCGATAATTAATTGCCTCCAGCACGTGTTCTGCAGTCCCTGGAACAAAAAAGCATAATTCAATTAGATCATCAACCGAGAAGTGGGAAGGTGGGAGGGGGGGTGGTCCTTGTTAAAGAGCAGACCTGAGGCAGTCAACTAGGCCAAAACCCCGGGTGTGGAGTACTTCTGGGCAGCCAGGCCGCTCACACATATACAGCTCTAAGGGAGTATCGGAGCTCAAGGAGGCTCGGGGTCGGGGGGGGGGGCTACAAATGTCCCCAAAGGGATCAAAATGGGGACCTTGTGAGCAGCGGGGCATAGGAAGGACATTTCAAATTTTGTTAGGGTTGGTATGGGTGAGGGTTTCCATATTTGGGGAGGGGAGCCTCTGACTCTTAAGCAGGATGGAAGGCATCCAGATACAGCGAGTCACTGCAGGAGAGAATAAAGCTCCCCGGTCCTCACAAAATAAATCAGTGCTGTTAGGCGAGAACAAAGTGAAGTTTTTCTTCTGACCTGCAGCTTCCCCTTCTTTCCCAACTTGGGTTTTTTGAAGGAGACTCTGGGAAGGACTTGAGGTGGAACAGGGAGAACCGAGTGGTAGGCAGAAGTAGCAAATTCTCTGCTCACAAGCTAGGGTCCGTGGGAGAAAGCGTTCCTCAATTCATGGTGGACCCCACTCCCCCGGGTGCAAAAAGTAATCATAGCACCAGGCAGAGCCAACCACTCGAACCCAGGTTGTGGTTCTTATTTTCCTCTATAACCGAGGCTCCCTCAGCAACTTGAGCTTATTGGGGTTTACATGTATATTAGGCAGCCAAAATTAACCAATAAATCTCTTTAATGTGTCCCCCAGTTGTATGTGGTCTGGTCTAAATATCCACATGTCTGTATGGATAGGAAATATAATAGGATCCCTTCCCTCACACTGAGTTCAAACACTAAAGGGGAAAAGATTTATTTTTATGCCCAAATCTAAAGCAATAAATAAAATGAGGGAAACTGATCATTGCCAAACTAGCAAAGCGTTTGAGTCTGAGTCTTCCTAGGACCAATTGTGGTGAAGCAGAAGGAAAAAAAGACTGCTCTGTGGGGCGATAGGGTAGAACTGGTTTGTTCGACAATCCATAGCCTAAGTCTACAGCACTTTGCCCTTCCTTCCCGCTGCCTGCAAAACAAAACATGTGCAATACGTTGTGTTATCACGCAGGGTTAAAAAAAAAAAAAAGCTGTAGTGGATATGATCCTGAGTCCGAGATCTAGCTTTTTTTTTTTTTTTTTTTTAAGTCCAAGGGAAACACTGTGGTGTTTTCTTCTGTTTTATATTTAGGAAATACTTGCAATCTAACATTTTAAAGACCCTTTAAACGCAGCAAGCGGATTTCCGTTCTGCCAATGCTTCCTGATTTATTTCAATAAATGAATCCTTGAATCCAGGAAGGGAATTATTTCAAGACGCTGAATTTGATGCCCCTGCCTCTCCCTAGTGGAGTGCAAAGTATTTCTCCTTGAAACACATCCTTGAAACTCATGATTATTCGTATTTTTCCCCTGGTAAACGACACTTTCTTTACATAAATCCTCACCCTCTCTTCAGAGTTCCAGATCTTTAAAAAAGAAAACCGGCAAATGGCAATAAAATTAAAGGGGTAAGAAACCAGGGGGAAGAATGCATTTTTAATTCATCTTAATTTTTATGCTAAGATAAAGCTCTTAATTGGCTTCAGCGGTGGGGCTAAACCGATCTGGGACCCGAGGATATGCTCTCTCCATCCGCTCTTTCAGCTCCAGTTTTACTGGTCTCTATTGAGTTTTCAGTACAGCCCTGATATTTAGCAAATATTTTATAGGCCCCAAATACATAGACTGTTAATCAACTTTTTTCACAAATTTGTTTTGCCTTTGTCTTGTTCAGTTCAAGGCATATGTTTGCCCAATATAATGAGATGCAAACCAGACAAATCGGACATTTTCATTTTACTTGTCAATCAAGGTTATGCATATATATATATATTTGACCTTCAGAGTCACAGGCTGAAGCAAAAGGGGGCTGAACTTGGAGAAGGAAAGCAGGGACAAAGCTCTCACAATCCCTTTGGGATTATGAAGATAGCCTCTGAAGTACAGGAAATTGGGTGAAATTTTAGGTGTTGGGCAGCTTTCATCATCTGAGCCTGGGCGAAAGGTTCTAGATAATGATGTTCCTGTCTCTTTCAGGTCCTGTCACCAAAGACTTTTTCTTTATGGCTCTGAGGGAGCCAGTTGTTTGTCTCCAAGTATTCATGTGGCTTAAAGTGGTAAAGGAGCACTTTCTCTGGAGCCCAGAATACCTTGTAGGAAGGGATGGCCAGTCTAGGAGACAGATAGGGGTGGCCAGAAGAGGTGTACAATGGCAGAGTTTGAAACTAGGTCTTTTAGTTATACAATGGCCTATTTGACTTACCTTTACAAGTTTTATTCCGATCACCCAATGAGGTAGGATTAAAGAGAAAGGATTTGGGGTGTCAAGCTTGCCTCATGTGTAGAGTACACATTTATCTAGAAGGTAAAAGTCAACTCTAAGCTGCTGAATGCTCAGTTAATTCTAACATGTACATTATCTCAGATCTCAAACAAGCAAGGAAACCTAAGACTATTGTGAGCTATTTCCTCATTCGTCTGTTTTGAGACTAAATCCTGCGCCCTGAGTGACAGTGAATCTCATCCTTGGTCTAGTGCCCCCATTTCCCTAATTCAGGCTGACTCCAGTACTCTATCTTCCTCTCCTGGCCCCTCACTCTGGGGCAAAAACTGCTGTTTCCTTGTTTCTTTTTCCTTTTACAGAAGTTGAGAATATAAATTCCGTCCCTTTAAAAATTCTTTCTCAGATCCCTGAGGGACTTCATACAGTTCAGGAGTGACATTTTGTAAAATCAAATTGCACTTGTTATGGGGGGGCATTCTTCAAGTTCTTTCCTAGTGAGAGGATGGGAGGAAGGGTCTTTGATATTAAAACAAAGCATGGGACTTCCGCCTTTCTCTCTTTTTTTTTTTTTTCTCCCCTACCTCCAACCAAGACGGAGTCAGGGAGAATTAGACAAATGTCTGATTTGGACTTGAGTAGCAAACTGTGACTTGTAACGCCTAGCCAACTCTGGCCCATAGCCTGTTGTGTTTAAATGGTCCAGGAGCAAAGAATGGTTCTTAAGTCACCTTTAAAGGATTATAAGTAGAAAAAGGAAGAGCACCGAGGGGAGATTACGCTACTTAGCCTGAAGGTGGCCTGAAAAGCTTAAAACACTTTTACAGAAAACAATTGCCAACCCCTGCATTAGTGGACAAGTGTAGTCTCAGGAAAAGCTAGGTTTTCTTAA
The DNA here is from genome assembly GCA_009823505.1 of Rhizomys pruinosus. Classification (NCBI taxonomy): domain Eukaryota; kingdom Metazoa; phylum Chordata; class Mammalia; order Rodentia; family Spalacidae; genus Rhizomys; species Rhizomys pruinosus. The sequence continues at coordinate 226,626 of VZQC01002242.1, read as the reverse complement.
CTGTTAGGTTTTCTACATATTTCTAGTTTTAAAGATGCATATTTGGCATACAATATGATTTTTTTCTACTAATAACCTTTTTTTTTTTTTTTTTGTGGGACTATGGCTTAGGAGAAAAGCAGAAAGTAGTGAAGAGAAGGGAAGCCCTGGGGAGAATGCTGAGAAGAGATGAGTGAGAGAAGTGAGGAAAAAGGCTTGTGAATATCTCAATCAGTGACCAGATGACCTATGACCCTGAGGGTGGTTTTATTGTCTCTCTTCTTTGGCTAGAGATACATAGTTTATTGACCCTTTCTGCGTGACTGAACCCTGAGGGGCAACCATCGCCACCAAGCAAACCAAGGCATGTGAGTCTAGGCTCAGGCTGCTGAGCAGCTTGCCTTCAGGAAACCAGAGGGAAGTGACCCCAATTCCCCAGGCCCAAGGGGCTTTCAGGAACACAGAGGTCAGCGCCTTGCTTCCCAGCTCCACTGTCCCCTTTTTAGGCAGGTCTGGAAGTTCACTCTCCTCCCTTTCTCTCTCTCAGAATCACTCCCTACCTTTCTCCCCTGTATAAATGTCTTTAGCCAGTAGACTTTTAGTTCTCCTTCCTGTACTCTTCCCCTATTCAAACTATGAAGGTGGTTTAGACTAAAGTATGGATTCACAGTAGATAGAATGCTTAGCATACCTCACACCCTGGGTTCCGTGTCAATCCTTAAAATAGTACAATCAAAACAAATACTGAAATATGTTAATATAAAGTTCCAGGCCATTTCCCATAACTCTGCTTACTAATGACTGCCCTGTCATCTCTTTCTCTTGGGTAGATCTCTCTCCCTCATCTTTCATTGCCCCTGACCCCATGTGGAATTCTTCTTTCTGGTTGCATCTCTCCTTCTCCCCTGACCCTGGCCCTTCCAACTTGGCTTTGTTACCTTAGACTTCAACTTTCAAGTCTGACCCAGGCTGGCAAACAGCTCTTCCTGACCGAGGTAGCCACTCAACCCATTTCAACATTCCAAATATTATGTAGAAAACTAAGGGAACTCAGTTAAATTGATATCCAAATAAACAGCTGCTTTTCTTCTTTTCTTCCCCGGAATGGTGTGATACATATATTAAAAGATTTCATCACTCTTTAACTGGACACTCTGTATCTTATTTGCCAGCCCCACTTTCAGTAGTATGGTGTGGGTGGGCTAAATGTGGCCTGTCTGTGTACCATGTGGGGAAGAAGGTAGAGAAAAACTTCCTGAACCTAAGGTTTTTCCAAAGGTGGCATTTGTGGGAAAATCACTTGGGAACAGAGTGTCCTCCAGATCCAAAAAGAGCAAGTGCGAAATTCCTGATCTGGCTTAGTATGTGCTTTTGCTTCTAAAGGAGGAGCCATTTGGAGAGTTTTTGGATGGGCAGGATGTATAATATCACTCTACTGCTCTTGTCTTATTCCTACTCCCAGGTACACTGCAGACATAGAGGGGGCCTTGAGAGTCAGTGCAGAGAATTGACTTGATGTTATTGCCGCCCTACCAGATCTACCTGAACATCCTTTCCCAATTTGCTCAAACGGTGTGTACCCAAGCACCTTTCCCCTCTGTCCCTCAAGATAAGAGTTTTATTTCTATGTGGCCCTCTGCAGTCTCTCTGTCACACCTTCTCTTACTTCTCTTAAACTTGAAGTGAGGTTTCCAGAACAGAAAGGCCTGATTTCAGCATAACAGCCTTAGATGGGCCCTTCAAGGCAGGTGATCAAGGGAAAGAAATTCGTGAGTGCAAGCTCTCTGTTCAGCCTCCATCCACACCGTTCACTTCTCTACAATCCTCAGGGCTAAAGGTCAAGTTCTCTTGAAGACCAAGGGCAGAGTAAAACTGGCTTATCAATAAACATCCATTCTTCTCCTCTCCAGTTTCCCATCCGTGTCCAAAATCCACTGTGCATATTCTTCTTACTGATCTACCTGCTAAATCAAAGAGAAGCAAAGCCAGAACCTAAAATGCTCTTTGCCCCACTAGATCCAAGGGCAGCTTAAAGGCCATAAAATATTCCAGATGATCCTGCTCCATCCTGTCACTGTAATAACCCCTATTCACTTTGGAAAAGGTCACTCTCATCTCTTCTTCCTGAAGGGTTTTAGCCTCTAAACTGTTGGGAGCCAAGAGAATCTCCACTGCTTACTGATGCAAACTGGATTCTTGGTGGTTTATGTATAACTCATAACCATTGGGACATGTGTACACATGAATTTATAGTTTGCTCCCTAGGAGGGGGAGGAGGACCCATGTCTTTAACGAACCCACTTAAACACTCTAGCTCCCACACAATCCGTTAGTTTTATAGGTCTCAATTAGAGAGTAATATAAAATGTCTAGTTTTCTTTTCTAAATTTCACACTCAGCCCCCACCATCAACTTGAAAGGGGAAGGGATTGACTGTTTCTGTTTTAGAAGCAATATAGCAGATCCAGGTCTCCTAGACTAGAAAACCCTGGCTTCAGGCCGAAATCTTCTTTGGATCTTTGAAATAAACAGATGCTTCTTTTGGCTATGACCTTTCCAACCGAGATGTGAAGGTAGTGCAGAACAGTCTGCATTTTGAAGAGGAAAAAGAATCAGCTTAAGTTCGTTATCTTAAAATTTCATTAATATTTCACTTTTGTCTACTCCTGCGACATATAGTCTTCAAGATTAAGGATGTAATTTAATATTCCTTACTTCTTGGGCCCATTCAAAGGAATGTAAAAATCACTTGGTGGCTATTTGAGGCTTATAAGTCTTTTAAATTCTTCCATTCTATAAATACACACACACACACACACACACACACACACACACACACACGCGCGCGCACGCAAGCGTGCACGCGCGTGCAAAGGTAGCCATGAGAGAGTGCTCTGTAGCTCTATGGCCCCGTATGAGACCATTATTTCCTCAGCTATACTGTCATTCTCTAGCTATGTTAGATTCAAATGTATTTTGAATGCAATGAACAAATGAGTTGAGGAGTAAACTGCTCTCAGAGATTGTTTGCTATACTTTGTTCATCACACATATAATTTAATGCTCATTCATTGTTATTATAATGTAGATATACCACAAATAATTTCATAAAAGAAAAAAACAATCCCCTGAGGATAATACAATGGAGAAAGTCTAGTAACATGGAATTTTCTGATTCATAGTAACCACACATTAAATGAATCCTTTTGACTATTACCAAGTCATCTTTGCAGTTGTTTTAAAAGGTCCATTGAATGAATGATGTCATATGCTCCTTAAATGTGCTATCAAATGGAGAGGATGTACAAGTAGAAACTATGTCCTTGATCTTGAAGAACGGAAATTTCAGACATGTTACAGAAATCCAAATATTCAACCTCAAATATTAAAAAGAATATGTAGTGAGAAAATTGATGGTTCTTTTCTCTTCCCAAAGAAAAACAAGGCTGCAGACCTCATTGGTTCTCAAGCCGTCCAGAGAGGCATGTTGCAGCTTACAGCACCTGCTCTACATTTTTGTGAAGAAAAATACATCTGAAGGAACTTTTCCCCTCAGCAAAAACTGGAAAAGAAGTGCCCCAGCCAGGACATAGCTTTCCTCATCCCCATCCCCAGTCTCCTCACCTTCAGGCCTTGAGAGCCTTGAGGCACTCCCTTCCATTCCCAGCTTCAGTAGAAGAACAGCACTTGGGCAGAAGAGGGGGGGCTTAAAATGAGTCCCTACTTTACTGGCTTGTGCTCTAGCATTTGTTTAGGAAGCCACATCTGTGCCACTCAACTTCCCCTTTGTCTTACCAGATTTTGAGTTTTGAGATCTCACTAATAAAAGTAACAATTTTAAGCCTACAGCCTCCCCAAATAGTCACCTACAGGCCGGAGCCACAGATATTTTTTGAGAAAGAGCTTTTTGGAGGGTGCTTTGAGATCTGGTGCCGGAGTGAGATCGAAGGTAGTGTCTGTGTGCAGGGGGGGCTGTGGGGGAAGGATGGTTATTGGTGAAATTGAAATACGCAGAGCTTCTAAGAAATAAGCTTGTAAACTTTGTGAACTGAGAATGGGTGCGCATGCCTGTAATCGCAGCACTTAGGAGGGTGAGGCAGGAAGATAGTGGTGAGTTCAAGGCCAGTCTGCTTCCAGTCCAGCCTGAGCTACAGAATAAGACCCTGTCAAAAATAAGAGCAAGCATACACACAAAAAAAAATTCAAAAAGAAGAGGAAGGAAGGAAGGAAGGAAGGAAGGAAGGAAGGAAGGAAGGAAGGAAGGAAGGAAGGAAAGGAGGGAGGGAGGGAAGGAGGGAAGAGTGTAGTGCATGTGTGTGTAAGGACAGGCCTTGTTAGGTCCAGGAAGAGTGTAGTGCATGTGTGTGTAAGGACAGGCCTCACCATGAGCTTGTGCGGCGCCTTTCTGGAGGCGCCACCTTAGACAGTGCCCCGGGCGCCCGCGGTTTTTGTAAGCGAGTGTTTGCTGGGTCTCCTCTTCTGGTTGGACAGGAATCACGAGATCCGTTACTTGGAGATCCAGAGAGGGTGAAGTAGTGGAAGATCCGAGCGCAAAGACTGGGGCGAGGACAAGGACCCCAGAGCTCATCCCGAAGTCTGTCGCTGTCCTGCACCCGGGAGATGAGAGAGGCCCCGGGGAGAAGGGACGTTGGCTGCTGGCAGGGGGTGGGAGGAAAGGGATTGGAGGTTGGCGCCGAGCCGGAGCTACTTGGACGGCTTTCGTTCTATTCTGTTCCCTGTGGGGAACCTCCTCGGCTTTCTTCCCTTCTTTTCCCTCCCTCTTCTCCGCCTCTGTGGGGCGCTCCGGTCCTATCGCTTCCTGAAGCCCGAAGCTGCAATCTGCAGGTCCTGGCCGGGAGGGCACCGGGGCCTGTGAGCTGGGCGCTGGGGCCAGCTAGCCCTTCCGTTTTTCCTAAAGGGAACGAAAGGGCGCAGCGCCTCTGCTCCCTTCCTAGCCCGCCGCCGCTCAAGAGGGGCTGTTTAATTAAGGGGGAACCCGCAATGTATACGTCAGATAAAAGCAACGGGCAGAATAAACTAATTAAAACATCGTGTTTGCAACACATTTTATTTCTCTCTCTCCCTTTTTTGATCTTCTCTGTGTTTTAAAGAAATGTCATCGCACCATAAAGCGAGCCGTGAAACGCTATTTCCTTATAGTGTGCGGCGCTTTTCAAAGGCTAGTGTGATATATTTTAGAAAAGAGATCCTGCTGTGAAAGCTTGCGTGTCTTCCCTTTACCAAACTAAGCTCTTGTCAATCACGCGGAGCCCGGTCCAATCACCGAGATCCTTTTTGGAAAGCAGCTCATCCCGCTGTGCTTTTATACCGCGATCCGCAGCCTGTTTTGATGCATTTTTACCAGCACGTCCAGGGAAATGAATGATGAGGCCGCGGATGGTGCAGGCCTAGCTCCCCGAGTGCCCGCCTGGCCTTAACAAGGCGCCGTGCATTGTGCGCCTCCCAGACTTTCTCACGTGGCAGTCACTACGAGGGGTAACCCCGACGTCAGCCAGGGTCAATGCTGCGGACCTGGCTTAGAAAAGCTTCGAGATGGCCTTCACCTGGCTACTCAGGGCCTCTAGAATGGCTAGGCTTAATAGCCGTCTTCCTGGCCATTGTGCCCAGGAAGGCAAGACATACTGTAGCCTAGTACTGCACCTTAAGCACTGGAATCCTGGGGCCACTAGGGCACGTTTTAAAGATGTACTGCTCCAGAGCTGAGAGGTGGTTCTGCCCTTAAGAGGCACTTTGTTATGGGGGTTAGTTAGGGCTTTGCTTTCAAACTAGCAGAGTGTCGCTCTGTACCTCTTGCCCTTCTCTATTAATTAAGCTCAGAGTTTGAAGGGACCTCTTTAGTCTTCCAGAAAGGTATTCCAGTCGCCATGGGATTACAAAGCCACTAAGGCCCTGGTAGTGCTCAGAGCAAGAGACCCAGCCAGAGACTCCTACAGGTAAGATATAGAGCCAAAGGGCAGGCACAGGTGGCCTTCAGTGAGCAAGAATAAACTGGTAAGTTACCATGAAGAAGCTAGGAGAGAAAAGGCCTATTCCTGCATCTTCCTTGGGTACAAGGATAGGTGAAGAGGATCTCTTAGACCCCAAATTCCACAGATTCCCTTCCCTGCTGCAGTTTAGTCATCCTGTGTTAGGGAGGGGGTGAGGGGAATGGGAGTTGGGAGAGCACCCTGCTGGCTCCAAAGCGGAGATAAAGGACCTAAAGTTTAGTCATCCTCCAGTAGGGGGAGGAGGGCGGGTTGGGCGAGGGGGTAGGGGGGAGCACCCCGCTAGCTCCGATGGAGAGATGAATTGGGAGGCTTTGTGGTCTTCCTTTCTGGGAGTGTTGGAATCTGTGCCTGCTTATTTCCAGCTCCATTTCAAACTTGAACCATGAGAGTGCAGTCCGCCAAGGCCTCAGAAGACGTTACAGGGGAAGCTCTGCCAGATTTATGTTTGTAAAAATAGATCAGACTTTGCATTGGAAATCCTCAGTGTCCGACCATCCTACCCCTTGGGTTGTCTATTACCAGTCTGTTCTGTCTTATATAGGCTAGCACACATCCTTTATACTCAGATCACCAGCGCCCTCCGATGACATCCTCATCCTCATCCTCATCCCCAACATTCTCGGTTCCCAATAAGATTTATTTATTTATTTATTTATTTATTTATTTATTTATTTATTTAGAGCTCTGGTGCTCCCCACAATTTCTTCTTATCTTCGCAATCTCATTCCTTGGAAGGGCAATGGCATCTCCCACCAGGAATTGTCCTCTAAGACGACGATATCCTTAGGCTGACCCTTTGGTAAGAGAAGGAGAAGAAACCTCCTAGTCCTCTTTATGCCCTGGCCTCTGGGTCTGGATGAAAAAAGTAGTTGAGAGATGGACTGCATGGAATCCCTTCAACCCTGGTGCATACTCGTTGGCTCTGGAGTCCACAGGGTCTGTTCCTGATCTTGCCACCGCCTGTCCGGTACAGGCCTTCTTGCCTGGTAGGTCTTCTAGAGACCTCTACGCTGATGCTCTTGAGCAGGGCAGTCCGGTGGAGTAGAGGTTCCCATTCTCAGTCAGAAGAAAAGTTGTTGTTTTTCCTGTTGCACATGGACTTGCTTGTGTCTCCTGGGCAGCCAGAAGGGTGCTCTGGGAAATTCGCCTCTGGCCACCTCCCCTCAACAGCTTTCCCCGACACCCAGTGGTTTTGACTGTTGTTTTCTTACTATAGCCTGTAATGACGTCTGCAAGCAAGACAGTGGTCCCCAGAGCAAGCACGGAACCCTCAGTGTCCTGGGCACTGTAGGGGATGTAGGCAGGAAGGGATTTCTTCCTCCTTGGTTTAGCAAGATGACAGGATCTAGGATTTTGCTGTAACTTCCCGATTATGCCAATGTTTGTGAAGGACAGACAGATCATAAAGACACTTCTGAAACGCTGGGTGCGGTGGGGCAGTCAGTGAATTCGTAGCATAGTTAAAAACAATACGCCCCTCCCAATTTCTGAAAATACTCCATTCTTTTGATCCGGTAATTACCCTCTGTCTCTAAGGAACACATCCTTCTTACAGTAAGGATTGTAAGGATTCGGGAGTCAGGAGTGAGCATTGTGGTTTCTCTTTCCAGGAGAAAAGCAGTTCAAGTGTGAAGCCCATGGCTAGAGTGGGTGGTTTGCCAACACTTGCGACGGAGAGACTAGAGCTTACACGCACACGGGCGACAAGCCGCCGTCTCAGGGAAGCCTGTGGCATCACAAACCCCGACAGAACAGGAAGAAACTCCGCGCTGCATACATTAGCGGTGGCTGGGACTAAGCCTGGGTGCACCCCCTCCCTACACCTTGATGGTCCGCCTGTCTTTTCAGTGAGTCTGGAGTCAAGGTGGAAAGCCCAGGGCAAAGCTAGAACCCTGATAGAATGGCTGCCTTTAGCGTTTCTGAGGCAGTTGCACTCTTCGGGCTGACAGAGCCTGCCTGTGCCACCGCTGCTTTGGAGCCCGTGGCTGTCTGGCCAAATTTGAAAGACAGACTGGCAATGACGCAGGGGGCTGAGAATACTACTGCTGGGGAGAACGAGGTGGCTGGCCAACGCTCTTTTGCTCTAGCTCTTCATGGGGGGGGGATTACATGGGTGTTAGGGTGTGTGCTGTCCACCTTCGAAAAATTAGATCTTGTAGTTTGTCATTCATATAGGAAAATGAGGCGCTGGTTCAGCCAGTTTTAACCCTTGACTAAGTCAGTTTCCTTTCTGTAAAACAAGAAGTTCTAGAGCATTAGCACAGTACTTGGCATCGTACTACAGACACGGGCTCACACTTTGCTGGACAGAAGAATGGACTCCTCTAAAAATTTCCTTTGGCCTGCTCTCTTTTCTTTTTTTATTTCCAGAGCCCTTCCCACGAGGCAAGTTTTACACAGCCTCAGTGGGAGACTACCTACGTCTGGGTGGAGTGGCCCAAACCCCCTTTTCACCCTCCAGTTTGTTCCGTTCCTGAGCTCAGAGACAGCTGAGACCGCTTCTGTCCTTCCTCAACAGCAGGGGTGGAGGGTGAGAGCTGGGGACTTCTCAACCCATTGCCTAGCCTGCTTAGGTCTTTAACGTAAAGGAATGGCCCGTGCCCCATCCCCCGACACCCACAGGCACAGAAGGGCTGCTTTGTTCTCAGACTGCCTCTTCAAATGCTTTAGGAATCTTAAAAAAATACAGTGATCCAAGCTCTTGCGAAGAAGCCAAGGCCCAGCGGGCTGGCAGCGGGTTTAAGCGAGAGCAGACTCTGAGCCCCGGCTCGCTCCCCCGCGCGTGCCTGGGATTGCTGCGTGGTTGTGAAACCGCATAGCTGAAAACCACCAGACACAAGTAGCTTCTTTCCCGCACACCGCGAAATAATTTCTTCGGTGGGGTCTCCTCCTCATCCTGCCAGAGCATGGCAAAAGGTGAGGATTCCAGACCGCCATGAAGCCCCTTCCCGACCACTGTCCTGACTCAGGGCTCTGGTTTCATTGGTTGGTCCGCCGCCTTCCCTCCCTGCAGCTACTTCCCTCCCTGCCGCTACTTCCCTGCCTGTGTCTTCTGGGTTGGCTTTTTTTCTGTTTTGGCGTTGCCCGCCACATCCAAGACCAAAAGGCTGGTGGGAGGAACATGTGCCCTACCCTCCCTGGGGTCGAGCATCCGCGACTAGCCCGCCGGGAATTAAACAGCTCTCTGTGCAGAAGACTATCTGACCCGGAGAGGCCTCGGGCACGCCCTTCTCCCGCCCCTAATCTAGACTTTCAAAGTCTGAACCTCAAAAAGTCATGAGCTCACTCAGTTCTGTTTGTCCAATGCCAGAATAGATCCTTTGGCCCTTTGGGCTTGTAACTTTTTCAAGACCGCGGTGTTCGTCAAGTTGGCCCTCATTGGTACCTGGAAACTCAGATCAAAGTCCTCTCCCCACCCGGCTTCCTCGAGCATATTCAGGTAATCTGAGCACTCGTGGAAAACAAGAAAGCAGCCATTTATTTAACATACACTGTCAGGTGCTGCGTGGAAACTCTCCCAACAAATCCCTTACACAATAATTTCGTAGGGAAGCTGAGCCACGGGGCTGCAGTGACTTGCTTCTCAAGATTGAGCATAGGCCCCACCGAACTTGGTCCAGGTGTGAACTCTCTATTCCTAGCTGGTCTTCTTTACTGGAGGCTGAAAGGGAAGCCCCCAAGTGAAAGGAGAGGCTTTGGGTGAACAAATTCCTGTTCTGAGGCAGGAAATCGACACTATCACGAACCAGCACTGGCGGGTAGGGGCGACAAGTCACCTCTGTGAGGTTTTTCCTCCTTGTTATTATTGCCACTCTTATTTGAAACAGGTTTTCTCTCTGTAGCCTGGCCTGAAACTCAAAAATATAACCCAGGGTAGTCTTGAACTCTCAACAATCTGTCTCAGTCTCCTGAGGTCAGATTACAACGATGAGACCCCTTAAGGCCAAAAACAAAAACAAACAAAAAACCAACTATGAGACCCCACACCTGGCTTTCCTCGTTTTTTTTTTTTTTTTTTTTTTTTAAATCTGGAGTAAGGACAATTACTTGCCTCTTCTTTGGGCAAACATCAGAATCAGGGAGTATTTTAAAAAAAATGCTATCAAACACAATGCACCGTTAAAATTAGCTGGTTCTTAGGTGCTAAGTAAGAATTTGAGGGATCCGGGTTGGCTTGCGGTGCTGGGTTTGAAGCTCGCCTTCGAGGGAGACCTCTCAAGGAAGTTCCCAAACTTCCCAGGAGCCGCCTCTGAAACATGACACCTGTGGCTATTCAGGAGCCCTCAGGACCCCCGCGGGCATGCACAGTGTGTGGAAGAATCACTCTACGTTTAAGGAAGCTTACAATTCACCTCACCGGGAAAGGGTGCTGTTCCTTAACGGTCTGCATTCCACAGCACTAAGCAGCCCTAGGTGGCCTCAGGAGGCTGTTTGTGCTCATACCTTGTATCTTTAAAATGCAGAATCGCTGGTCCTGGAGAGATAGCCTAGCGGTTAAGAGCACCGACGGCTCTTGCAGAGGACTCAGGTTCGATCCTCAGTATCCACATGGCGGCTAAGAACCGTCTGTAACTCCAATTCCAGGAGAACCCTAATTCTAGGGGAATCCAACATCCTTTTCTGACCTCCGCGTGCATTGCACGACACGGGCGCACAAACCTACATGCAGACAGTACATTCACACACATACAAAAATAAATTAAGAAATTAAAAAAAATTTTTTTAAATGCAGAGGGTGATCTTTTCGGTGGACCTGGGCTCTCTCATGTAGTCCCAACAATTGCAGGTAGGAAAAATCAGATGTTCAAGGTCACCCTCTAATACACAGCTAGTTAAAGGCTCAAAGCCAAACCAAACCAAACCCCAAACGCACAGTCAAGTGTAAACAGGGTAGCATCTACTCTAGGTTCTCAGTGGGCATTCTGCAAATCTTTCTACAGGGAGAGTTTTGAGCATTGTGATGTGTTGGCACCCCTGGGGCCCAATCTCTCAAGGGAAGCACTCTGCACTCAATCTGTGCTTGACATTTCTTAACTTCATGTGGAGGAGTGAATGGAGAACCCAGGAAAGTCTTGTCTTGCTTTGGAAAGGTTAGGGCAGGAAATGTGGAACACTTTATCCATCTGTTCAGTGTTCAGGGCAAGGTGTGAAGAAACAACCCAGTGAATAACTTCTAATCTTGACCCATACACCTTATGCTTGTTTGGGATGGCCTAAGTGACTTTGGGACAAGAAATCAGTTGACTCTCCAGAATCCACACTAACAATCTAATTAGATCTGGAAGGCAGTGACCCATCCTGTCCTCACCTAAAAACATACCAACTCCTACAATGCTTTGATAGACTCCCACCTTCTATAATACATTAGATTATGGAGATTCCAGTCTGACCACCTCACCTTGTCATAAACACCCCTTTAGGCACAGGTGCTCTAAGACTGAACTACATCCCCAGTCCCAACCCCTCCCACTTCTTCCTCTCACCTGCATGTGTTCACTCAATTTTTTTTTTTACTTCCTCAAAATTCTGTGGTCAGTGCACAGCTTTTAGCCTCAAACCACTTCAGTAAAATTGAAGCCTCTGCATCTTGCTGTTGACATTCTAACCTAGGACAAATAATTTAGCAATTATGAGAAGACAGAATACTGCAGTTCCCATATTTTTGAAAGAAAGTAAATAATACTCTATTTAGAGTTTTCAGGTGAATTAAGTAAAATAAAATAAAGTGGCACAAAATAGTGGTCACTGAGTAGTAACTATTTTTTGGGGGGGTATTTTTGAGATAGGGTCTCCTGTAGCCCCAGCTGGCCTGGAACTCACTTTGTAGACAAAGCTGGCCTTAAACTCACAGAGATCTGCCTGCCTCTGCCTCCCGAGTGTTGGGATTAAAGGCATGCACCATGCACTTAGTAGTAACTATTAACAGGAATGGAGAAACCTCTGGTACACTGGCTTGCTCAGTAATGCGTTAAAGGATGCAAAGTTGCTCGGATCTGTCTAGGTGTTCCACTAGACGAGGGTAGTCTCTGGAGAACTGGATGAAGCTACTTTTAAAATTTCATAAATACAGATTTATGATTACTGCACCTCATCCTATCTCCCATCATACAAACTGATGACATGTCTCCCCTAAGATCTCCCCCAAACAATTGCATTACACTTGGAAATGCACTAACTGAACTCTTAACAGCCTAGTCCTACCAGGGTAAAGCTACCCTTCTCCCAGAATAAGTCAACTTCTTGCTTTTCCTGTGGCCTATCATCACAAGAAATCACAAAGGTAGTCAAAGACCCTGACCTAAGGTGTAGGGGGCAACAGAATGGCTCCTCCCTTTATTTTCAGTCCTATGTATTCTCACGTAGGTGAAGCGAAGGTAACAGGATTATCAACAGCAGTCCTAAAAGTTTGTGTGTGTGTGTGTGTGTGTGTGTGTGTGTGTGTAGGAGAGGGTAAAAACTATAGCTTCAGCAATCAAAAGTAGAAGGTAGCCAGGAGTGGTGGTGCAAGCCTTTAATCCCAACACTGGTGAGGCAGACGCAGGTGGATCTCTGTGATTTCAAGGGCGGCTTGGTCTGCATAGTGAGTTATAGGACAGTTGGTGATGAAGAGAGACCCTGTCTCAAAAAACAAAAAAGAGTAGAAGGTCGGTAAGACACTTTGGGCTCCTCCTGATCTACATGCATGGTAGGAGTTGGGGAAAATGTCTGGAACTCTTGAAACACCACCAGTCTTTGCCTTCTGTAATCATCGTCCAATTCTTTTTTTTTTTTTTTTTTTTTNTATTTTCGAGACAGGGTCTCCCTGTAGCCCCAGCTGTCCTGGAACTCTGTAGATCAGGCTGGCCTTGAACTCACAAAGATCTGCCTACCTCTGCCTCCCAAGTGCTGGGATTAAAGGCATTCACCACCACGCCCGGCTCATTGTCCACTTTTTAACAGTTCCCACCTTTGACTAGGTGCTTGGAGCCATGGTAATATGTAAATTTAGCCCAGGACTAGAGTCCTGGAAATATGATCTCAAAAAACCAAGGGTACAGGAGAAGACCCAAACCTGAGTACCAGGATATGCTGCCATAACTAGAAGTGACCTTAGACAAGTCACTTAAGCTACCCACATTTCTGTTGCCTTTCACATGATGTCTTCCATTCCTAAGTATCCAGATTGATAGCACTGAGCGACTATTTTCTAGGCACAGCTGAAACGGAATGGGGTGGGGTGCTCAGAGGAGGCTCTTTGTATTATTTCTGAGGAGACCATATTTCCTGAGAGGAATGGGCAGTAAATTCCACGATTCATTACTCCCACAACTCAGATCAAGAGGTAGTACATCCTAATAGAGAAATTAGAAACATATGACAAGGGCCTGGTATGAGGACCTGACTTCTTTCCCAGCTGACTCTGTCAATCAGAGTTGAAGTATCTATATACCTTCATTACACTTATATTTCAAAGTACTCCAGGCCTCCAGGGAATTGCTCTCAACACTTGGGGTGTTTTTGTTTTGTTTTCACTTAATCTTGGCTAGTCTTAGTGGATTTTCTACTAGTTCCCTGGTGGAAAGTCAGGTGATAAAGATTTTTTTCTTCTCACTTTTTTTCCAAGGGAAGGCATAACTATTTCCCAGAACTTCCAGAGTCACACTAGCTAACTGAACACTCTGGCACCATCACGTCCATTTCAACTTGTGGGTTGTAAATGTACTAATCCCTGGGGTCCCCCAATGTCTATCTACATAATGAGACATATTGACCACAGGAATATTTTCATGATGGACAATTTTCTAACATACAAGAAATGAGTTTGTAAAATATTTCTCAATGAAGAAAAAATATTTCGGGGAGCTGGAGAGGGTTCAGCTCTGGTTAAGAGCACTGGCTGCTCTTGCAGAGGACCTGGGTTCCATACCCAGCACCCACATGGCAGTAAACAAGGTCTGTAACTCCAGTTCCAGGGGAATCACTTTTGACCTGTGAGGGCATTGCAGGACAAGGGTGCACTTACACACATGCAGGCAATACACCCATATACATACAAATTATTTTAAAATATTTAAAAATGAGCTGGGCATGGTGGTGAATGCCTTTAATCCCAGCACTTGGGAGGCAGAGGTAGGTGGATATCTGTGAGTTCAAAGCCAGCCTGGTCTACATAGTGAGTTCCAGAACAGCTGGGGCTACAGGGAAACCCTGTCTCAAGAAAAGCAAAAAATATTGCCCCAAAATTTCAGTGTACTTCCAGTCAGTTTTGATTTGTACCAATTGTTTACTAAGTTTCTCTTAACAAGGTGCTTCAAATAGGTCATTCTCTAATCGACAGTTTCTTAATTTTAAGAGCTCTCAGATGAGTCATAACATACTTTCAGTTGAATTCTTAATATTCGTTAATTTTTTCTATGTGTCAAAAATTCTGAACATATGTTTGAAGAAAAGAAAGAGAATTGTAAACTGTTCTGGCATTAGGTGACTGTAGTTTGGACAATGATTCCGATGAAGCGAATATTTGAATATTTAGCTAGGCATGTCATTGAACTCAAGAGGAATCTACACTTGGATTCTCCTCTGCTTTGGGTTGCTGAAGAAAAGACACAGTGTAGTTAGGGTAAATGTCTCTAAAAATAGCATGGCTTTGCCTTGGTTAACAAGGAGAATTATGTGGTTTGGACTGTGAGAGTTTAGTGTCCCTGGCTTTCTGTGTTGGATTCTCAGATGCCTTGAATATAATTTTGGAGAGATGATAAAACTCTGTCTTGTCTGGAGAGGCAACTCTAAGAACTGGAGTTACAATGGTAATGTTAACCACTGTGTGGGTGCTGGGAACTGAACCCGGGTCCTCTGCAAGAGCAGCAAATGCTCTTAACTGCTGAGCCATCTCTCCAGGCCCTATAATGTATATCCTTAAGTTAAAAAAATCCATTTGAATATCTTTAAGCTTCTAGGATTTGTAGTTTTGCAAGTGCTTTACCACTGAGCTGCATCCTCCCACTCCTGGATCTGTATCATAATGATCTGTGATGGTATATCACTTTTATAAGACATTCGTCTTAACTGGGCATGGTGCTGTACGCCTTTAATTCCAGTACTCAGGAGGCTGAGGCAGGAAGATCACTGTGAGTTCAAGGTCAGCCTGACCTACATAGTGAGTTCCAGGCCATCTGGAGGTACAGGGAGACATTGTGTCTCCAAAATGAGCAAAAAAAAAAAAAAAAAAAGAAAGAAATTAGTCTTGTTTTGATGTGTGGGACATGATAGCATCTTTCCTGTTGGTCAGTGGTTTCTGACTTGGTATTTTTTCTGTGATTTAGTCTCCTGGCTGATTTCTAGCTAATTTGAACTGCACATGAATACCATCTATAATTATATATCCTTTAAAATATTTTAATTATTTTAATTTTGTGTGTATGAGTGTATAGCCTGCATGTATGTAAGTGAACTCATGTTGTGCAATGTCTTTGAAGGTCAGAAGAGGGTGTCAGATCTCTTAGAACTGGAATTATGGGTGGTTGGTTGTTTGCCACCATGTGGGTGTTGGGAATTGAACCTAGGTTCTCTGCAAGAGCAGCCAATGCTCTTAACTGCTGAACCATTTCTCCAGCCCCTACAATGTATATCCTTAAGTAAAAAAAAAAAAATCAATTTCAAAATCTAATCTGGAATGCCCTGTCACAGTAACTGGAAGAGGAACATAATTCATGTTAGACATTCTCATGAGTAAAAGTGGGTCCTGACACAAACCTCAACCCTGCCACTTACTAGCTCTGTTAGTATCATGAGTTATTTTAAGTTCCCTGATACTTGGGTTCCCCGTTTGCTACAGTTACATTATTGATTTTAAAAATAGAGGGAAATATGTAGAAACATCTAATAGAATAGCTAAAGTAAATATTTAAAAATATTCTTTCCACCCCTCCCCCCACCTTTATCTCTCCCGAGTCTTGTTAATTTGCAGTCTGCCTGGCTTAGAACATACTATGCAGCCCATCTGACACGAACCAGTGATCATCCTGCTTTCATATCCAGGTGCTAGGGTTGAGAGAAGAGGTTACATTTGTGTACCACCACAGTGAGCTCAACCTAAACACATACTTGTGTGTTTGTGATGGTTTGTGTGATCTCAGCTTGTGATCTCAGCTCTCAAAAGACAGAAACTTGAGAATCTTGAGTTAGAAGCCAGCCTAGGGCTGGAGAGATGGATCGGTGGTTAAGAGTAAAGGCCAGCCTGGTCTACAGAGTGAGTTCCAGGACAGCTGGGAGGCTACAGGGAGACCCTGTCTTAAAAAAAAAAAGTACCAGCTGCTTTTACAGAGGACCCAGATTTGATTCCCAGCACCGACATGGCAGCTAATAACCATCCATAACTCCAGTTCCACGAGAATTCAACACCTTCTTCTGACTCTGTGGGCATTGCACGACACGAGTGTATTCACACAGATGTAGGCAATACACTCACACACTTAAAAAATTAAAAACAATAAATAAAATATTTTTTAAAGAAGCCAGCCTAGGCTACATGACAAGTTTTAACTTTGAGACCCTATCTCACAGACAAAAACACAAGTACAAAAACAAAAATACTGAACAAATATCTGTGTCTGTAAGAGAACTCACATATTTTGCGGTTGGAAACTGAAACACAGGAGATTTGAGCGTTGCTATATGCATTCTCACCTTTCTTTCTTTGCAATTCTGGGATTGAGCCCACAGCCTCACACATGGTAGACAAATGTCCTACCAGTGAGATATTTCCAAGCCCTTGTGCAAAGTAGATACATGAGTCAAAAGAAAAGTTGTGTTTTAGATTTCTGTGTTGTAATTGGCCTGATTATGCATCTGGAAGTGAATCAATTAGCAACTTCAAGAAGGTGCTGTGTGCCCCTATTCGCACAAAAGAGCAACAAAAACAACAACAACAACAACAACAAAAATCACAGCATTTGGCTCTCTTCCTGCGAGTTCCTCAAGGAAAGAAGAGAATAGTGTTTTCCTTATTAATGTCCTCAAAATGTAGCCTAGTGGATTCGTAGCACTCATGATGTAAGAAGGTATTATTGGGGCAATAGATTTTTTTCTTTTTATATGCCAAATGGCCTAGCAAAGATGAGATCTAATATGTAAATTTTGAGCACAGTGACAATAGGCTTAAGCAGTTGTGAAAGGCAGTGTGAATGGGCGCACCTGGATGTATGTCGAGGAATTTCAAACTGCCTTTCCTCACAAATGCAAAAGGAATTAGAAAGACAAGATTAGGCTGCATAATGAGACATAAAGGTATGCCATATGTACAGTTTCTTTGTAAACCCACAAAAGGTTTTAGCATCATTGTTTTCTCTTTGGCATTTTTCACAAATTGAAGCCTAGCTACTCTTTTGTAATTAGAGATACTTAACTCTCCTTTGTGAAAATGGAGCCTTGACACCTCAGTGTTTCTTAAGCCTGCCTTTGCTACCAAATATTTTAAAACAGAAGGATCCATTGAAAGCAGTAGCCTACCCATCTTCAGAGATCTATGCTTGAAAAGGAAGCAAGGAATGGCCCCAGGTCAACGTGCTAGAAGACACACCATCACAATAAAAACTGCAAGTGGCGAAAAGTCCCACTGATGGCTGGATTCCAACCACTATTTGCTATAGCTAAGTTCCTTTTAGGCCACAGTTTGATTTTATATGATTTATCCTCTGGATCTAAATTTTAGGTCTCTATAAGGTCTGAGTGGAGTACTAATAAAGTGCATGACTGGTCATGGAGAAATGCCACACAAAACTGTTTGCAGTGACAATCAGTTGACAGCCCCGCGGAACAAAATGCATTAAGTTGTGCCGATACTCAATATGGCTGGTTGAAACTGTTCCTGGAGTGGCACACTGGTGATGTTGAAGAATATCCCTAACACCCATACAAGAATGAAGTGACTTACTAGTAAAGCATATATATGTATTATTTTGGGGGGGGGTTCTTTTTGAGACAGGATCTTCCTGTAGCCCCAGCTGTCCTGGAAGTCACTGTTTAGACTGGGTAGACCAGGCTGGCCTTGAATTCACAGAGATCCGTCTGCCTCTACCTCCAAAGTGCTGGGATTAAATATGTGTGCCACCACACCCAGGGATAGTAAAGCATATTCTAAGATCATAAAGTATGTTCAAAAGTAAGCATCTGTTCCATGGATCTTAAAATTATTCATTTATATAAATACATACACCTACATATATGAGTATAAAGGTATATAGACAAATTTCTATTTATTTATTTATTTATTTATTTATTTATTTATTTATGTGCGTGCATGCATATGTCACATTGTACATGTGGAGGACAGAAAATAGCCTTTGGAGTCAATTCTCTCCTTCCAACATTTGGGTTCTGGGGAATCGAACTCAGGTTGCTAGGCTTGTAGCAAGCACCTTTACAGTGAGTTATTTCACTGACTCTCTAATTATATTTTAAAAGAAAATCAAGAGATCTCGGACAACAGTAAAAGTTATGTAGAACAGAGTCAAATCAGTGAATGTTTTTGTTTGATTGAGACACACAGGGTCTCCCAGTAGCCCCAGCTGGCCTGAAACTCATTTTGTAGCCCATTGTTGACCTACATCTCACAGAGATCTGGCTGCTTCTGCCTCTGCCTCTGCCTCCCAAGTGCTAGGATTAAATCAGTGAATTTTAAATCCAAATTTCAAAAATCAAAAATAGTGAGAAGATATGAAATATAATGCAAATTAAAATGAACACCAAAAACATTTACTAGGGTCTTGCAGAGGAAACAGTAGAGGTGAGAAAGAGGGCTGCATCATAATGATACTTCCGTTCTAAAGAAAAATGATGCTTGACTAATTTCTGTTCAGACATCCATCCATGAGCACTTTTTCTCCTGTCCTACTTAATTTTTCTTTCTCTTCCTGTTTATCTGCCTATTTTGTAATTATTAACTAATAATTATAAAACAATTATCCTGGCTGGCTTGGAACTTGCTATGTAGACCAGGCTAGCCTTAAGAATTAGGCATTCCGCCAGGCGTGGTGGCGCACGCCTTTAATCCTAGCACTTGGGAGGCAGAGGCAGGAGAATCTTTGTGAGTTCAAGGCCAGCCTGGTCTAAGAGTGAGTTCCAGGACAGCTGAGGCTACAGGGAGACCCTG
>VZQC01002242.1:150804-192602 GCA_009823505.1 Rhizomys pruinosus | reverse complement strand
ACATATATATATATATTATATATAATATATATATATATAAATAATGGAAACTACTTTTTTTTCTTTTTGAGACAGGGTTTCCCTGTAGCTCCAGCTGTTCTGAAATTCACTATGTAGAGGTTGGCCTTAAACTTACAGAGATCCGCCTGCCTCTTTCTCCCAAGTGCTAGGAGAAACTACTTTTTTTTTTAACTAGAAGCCTTTTTAATCTTTTAAACATTGAAATTTATAGTTACACAGTGATATTTCAACTGGGAGCCACAGAATTTGAAATTCCAGTAGGCAGCAGTTCTCATGATGTCCTTCTCAAATGACATCCTTCGCAATGAAAGTAACCTCAAAATGGGAGTAAAAAAATGGCCACATTACAGATTTCCACTGAAGTGCATTAACCTTTACATGATCAGAACATCTCCAGAAGGGATGAGACAGGCTGGCAAGCTGCCACTCAATTTCCTTGGGTTCAAATGAAGGTGGTCTTAGCCTTTATACAAATTTACTCTCACAGAGCTGAGACATCTGTCTTCAGTCGAGGAAACTCTCTGGTCCCACCATGCAAGCTGGAAGAGCTGAGTCCAGATCCCAATCACTCATGTAAAAATCCAGGTGCCAGGGCTAGAAAGATGGCTCGGTGGTTAAGAGCACTAGCTGGGTTTCCCTTTAGTCCCAGCTGGCCTGGAGCTCACTATGAAGACCTGGCTGGCATTGAACTCACAGAGATCTGCCTGCCTCTGCCTCCCAAGTGCTGGGATTAAAGGCATGCACCACCACGCCCAGCCTAAGACATTCTTAGCAGCCATGTGGGTGCTGGGAATCGAACCCAGGTCCTCTGCAAGAGTAGTTAGTGCTCTTAACCACTGAGCCATCTCTCCAGCCCGAAACTACTTCTTAAAGAGTAGGTTTCCACCAAAAGTATTTGTGCTCTCAAAGCCAGCTGGGTGCATACAACTGCTAGCTGTGCCAGATGCATGGCTCTGATGCAGTAGCATCTGGAGCCTCCTTTTGGTCATCTACCAGAGAGAAAGTTTGTATGTCGTCAGCATACTTAGGACAGTCAGGCCTCTGCAGTTGGGACCTGGTTCTTCTTGGCTCCCCTGGCTTCCTGATGGTAGACTTCACGATTCTATCCTAGAATCCTATTCTATTCTATTCTTTCAATTAGAAGTTAATTGATTTGAAGTTGTTATCTTTACTTTCTAATTATAGTACTGGCTAGTGTGTAATCTTGAAATATGTTTTAGTTTTCTTCATGGTATAATGATAAACAAAATTCCTGTGCAATGCCTGTATGTTATGTATGTAGTAGTGTTAGCTTAAGTATAGTTTATTTATAACTAATGCAGAATTCATCCACTCTAATTTTAGTTATGTAACATTGAAGCTACATGTAAGTAAATTGTTTTCATAAAAAATATGCAAGGAAGATAAGACTGAGTACTGACTACACTGATGGGTCCCCACCCCTTCCCCTTCCTTTCCCTTCCTGCTACCCCAGTTGGTGCTCCATAGAACAGATTTAAAGATTTCATATATTAAAATTTGATTTTTTTTTTTTTTTTGGTCTTTTCGAGACAGGGTCTCCCTGTAGCCCCAGCTGTCCTGGAATTCGCTCTGTAGACCAGGCTGGCCTTGAACTCGCAAAGATCTGCCTGCCTCTGCCTCCCAAATGCTAGGATTAAAGGCGTGCACCACCACACCCGGCTTAAAATTGATTTTTTTAAAAAAAAAGTAGAGTTTCCATATTTTTTTTTTTTTTTTGTGTCTGAGACATGGTCTCCCTTTAGCTCAGGCTGCTGGGGAACACTTAGGACTAGCTTGGTCTTGAACTCACAAAGATCCACCTGCCTCTGCCTCCCCAAGTGCTAGGATTAAAGGTGTTGCACCACCACGCCCAGCTCCATATGCCTTTTTTCAAAAATCCTTAGTGTTATCGCTTTTCCATGCCCCCCCTCCCTACCCTCTCAACCCCGCTTAAACATTTTCTGCCAATTATCTTATTTCCCCCTTCATACTACAAGTGTTCTGCTATCCCCTTCCTTTCAAATCTTTCTTGTCCCTTTCAAGATTCCTGACTTCTACAGGTACTCCAAGTTAATCACATATATCTAAAGAATTGAAGTTAAGGGGGCTGGAGAGATGGCCTAGTGGTTAAGAGCGCCGCCTGCTCTTGCAGAGGACCAGGTTTCGATCCCCAGCACCCACATGGCAGCTGAGAACCTTCTTTAACTCCAGTTCCAGGGGATTCCGACACCCTCTTCTGACCTCTGTGGCATTGCACGACACGGGTGCACAAACCTACACGCAGACAGTACATTCATACGCATAAAAAATCAATAAAATTAAAAAAAAAGAATTGAAGTTAGGATCCACAAATGACAGAAAATATGTGGGGTTTTAGTTTCTGTGTCTGGGTAGCCTCAGTGAGTATGCTTTTTTAAAATTATTTTTTAATTTATTTTTAATTTTTTTTTAATTTTATTAATTTTTGTATGTGTATGAATGTACTGTCTGCATGTAGGTTTGTGCACCCGTGTCGTGCAATGCTGCGGAGGTCAGAAGAGGGTCTCGAATTCCCCTGGAACTGGAGTTCTCATGGAATTGGAGTTACAGACAGTTCTCAGCCGCCATGTGAGTGCTGGGGATCGAACCCGGGTCCTCTGCAAGAGCAGTCAGTGCTCTTATCCGCTAGGCCATCCATCTCTCCAGCCCCAGCTTTTTTCCACTTTCATCTCAATTTACCTGCACATTTCATAAATCCATTTTTTACAGGTGAATAAAAATCCATTATGTATGTGGAGCACATTTTCAATGTACACCCATCCGTTGATGGCCATCTGAGCTGTTTCCACTTCCTTGCTATGGTGAATAGGGGAGCAATGATCGTGGATGAGCAAGTATCTCTGCAGTAGGATATACAACCTTTTGGTTATATGCCCAGAAATGGTATAGTTCAATATCTTGGTAGATCTATTTGTAGCTTTTCGGGAACCCTCCACGGTTAGCTACACTGATTTGTTCTCCCACTAACAGTGAATAATTGTTCCACTTTTCCCATATCATTGCGAGCAATTGTTGTTTGTTTTCTTGATCTTAGCCATTCTGACCGGGGTAAGATATAACCACAATGTAGTTTTAATTTCCAATTCTCTGATGGCTAAGAATGTTGAATAATATTTTAAAAATATTTTTAGCTATTTACATTACTTTTGAGAATTCTATTCAGTTCCATACCCTTCCTCTGTTTGTTTTTGGTTTTGGTTTTCTTTTTTGAGACACGGTCTTCCCGTGTAGTCCAGCTGGTCTGGAACTCACAATGTAGACTAGGCTGACTTCAGTGTCATAGAGATCCACCTGCTGGGTTTAAAGGCATGCGCCCCAGCCTCAAGGTTGATTTTAATGTCAACTTGACACAAATTAGAACCACCTGAGTAAGGGCCTCAGTGGAGGAACTGTCTGAATTTTCATAAATGATGTGAGAGAATCCATCCCACATGTGGTGCACCTTATGCTATCATCCCAGATAAAAAGGGGCATGACAAAAGGAAGATTATTTGCCTTTTGCTAGTTTGGCCTTCCCTCTCTCTCTAGTTAATTTATCCTCCTCCTCCTCCTCCTCCTCCTCCTCCTCCTCCTCCTCCTCCTCCTCCTCTTCCTCTTCCTCTTCCTCTTCCTCCTGCTGCTGCTGCAGATTCCTTGACTGATATCAGAACCAGCATTTCTGGGTTTCGATTGTTGATTAAAGACCAGCTGCTCTCTAGGGACACTCTGGGTTTTAGGGGTGACATTGGGACTGATGAGACAGGATACCCAGCCCTGCAGAGTGAGCAACTGCTAGGTTCTCAGCCTCTCCAGTGTGACACAGTCATTGTGGAACTACTCTGCTGAGCCACCCAGCTTCAAAGACTCAGCAGCTATGAGATTTTCCACGTCTCAGGTGTGTTTCAGTTATTGTTACTATTTCAAAGTAATCTGATTTAATACATTCCTTATATATGTATATATTCATTCCATTGGCTCTGTTCGTCTAGAGAACTTGACTTATATACTCTGCCTCTTGAGTGCTAGAATTAAGTGTGTGTTACCACACTGTGCCTGTAGCCCATTTTTAAATAGGGCTTTTTCTTTTCTTGATGTTTAATAACTGGGACCCTTTTAGAACAGATCTTAACTTTCAACTTTTATTCCATGCAGAAAAACTAGTAGCTTCTGATACTGTTTATCTCTTTTATCCTAAATGCAGAGAGGCAAGCACTTCCTAGGACTACTGTGCTTGCCTTTATAATTTTTGTGCAGACTTTATATCTGTCCAACCAATCAGCTTCCATCCAAAAGTAAGTTAGAATATTGGTTTAGATACTTTACAGAGATTCTTTAGACTATCATACTATGTACCACAAACACATGTGTGTGCATGTGTGTGATTTATATATGTTTTTGTGTTGCCGTGCATACGTGTATATTACATGTGCATGGAGGGCAGATGTCAATGTTGATTGTCTTTATTACTCTCCACCTTTCAGAGACAAAGTCTCTCGCTGAACCTAAAGGTCACTGATTTGGCTAGGTTGAATGGCCAGTGAGCTTCAGGGATCTGCCTGTCTCTCTCCCTCCTTCCCCACCCCCACACAAATGCTGCTAATCCTGGGTGATGTTGGCATTTGAACTCAGGTCCTCATAGTTGTGTAGCAGACACTTTACCAACTGAAGCATATCCCCAGCCTAATATTAGGGTTTTGAGATGTGTCCAGTTGTGCATGTAGCTTCAGTTCAGTCATAATCACT
The DNA here is from genome assembly GCA_009823505.1 of Rhizomys pruinosus. NCBI lineage: Eukaryota > Metazoa > Chordata > Mammalia > Rodentia > Spalacidae > Rhizomys > Rhizomys pruinosus. Next base: position 187,820 of record VZQC01002242.1, on the reverse strand, counting down.
GCCATGTAATATTCCGTTGTTCAAATAGGCTACAATTTGTTTACCCACCTTTCTATCAGTGGGCATTTTGTCTGTGGTTTTGTTTCTAATAGGGTCATAGCAGTCATATTTATTTTGTGGTGTTGGGGGATAGAATCCATGGCCTTACGTAGTTACAGACTCTACTACTGAGCTACGTCCCCAGCAATGGAGGAACACAGAGAGAGAAAGCAGAGATTTAACATGGTTAAAAAAATTCATTCATAGGCGGGCATGGTGGCACACGCCTTTAATCCTAGCACTTGTGAGGCAGAGACAGGCGGATCTTTGTGAGTTCAAGGCCAGCCTGGTCTACAGAGTGAGTTCCAGGACAGCCAGAGCTACAGGGAGACCCTGTCTTGAAAAGACCCCCCTCAAAAAAAAATTCGTACATTAGCTGGGCATGGTGGCACATGCCTTTAATCCCAGCACTCAGGAGGCAGAGGCAGTCAGATCTCTGTGAATTCAATGCCAGCCTGGTTTATATAGTGAGTTCCAGGACATCTGGGGCTACAGGGAAACTCTGTCTCAAAAAGACAAAAAAAAAAAAAAATCAATCAATAAAATATTCATTCACTATTCGAGTTTTGTCGCCTCTGAATTTCTCTACCATATGCTTTACAAGTTTTTTCTTTGGGTTGTTTGTTTTCTTTTAGCTGATTTGAAGTGGATCTTTATATTGTCTCAATACTAATCTATGCCAGGTAAAAAACATTATTTAGTCATTATGCATATGATACATACATATGTATATAATGCAAATAAATTAATAATATTGTTTTACAGATAAGGAAAACGAGGGAAACAGAGGTTCAGATAGGTAAATTTGATAATCTTACACAACTAATCCTGATTTAAAAAGGAAGAGGTGTGGTTTGATTCCATGTCTGACTACACATGATCATTGATACAGTAAATACATTCTCTTCACCTATATTTAAAGTGTTTATTAGTCAGAAGTCTTTGAAACGAATGCTTTTGAAATCACCAAAAATGCCTATTTTGTAGTCTCTTGATTTGGGAAGTTCAAATTATTATCTTAAAATAAAGCAGAGTGAAAGGTAAATTCAAACATTTTTTTATTGTCAGGTTCATACAATTCTGTGTATTTGCTATATCCTTCACAATTATTAAATGAAAGTAACTGATACACAGCTATTTCCTTCCACTAAATAATAGTACTGATATGATTGCTGATACTACTAAAAAGCTGTTCATATGGCTGGGTGTGATGGCATATGCAGACATTCTCAGCCCTTGAGAGGCTGACAGGAGAATGGAAAATTTGAGGCTAACCTGGGCTACATAGTAAGACCATGTCATAAACAAAGGAAAATAAAAATACCCAAAAGAAGTAAACGCTGACTAGTTTTCATCAAAACTGTTTTCCATTCTAGCATTGCTGTTTCAAATGTTCAAATGACTGTAATAGGGGAAAAATTGGGGGGAAAAAAGGGGAAAAATTCCTACAAATATAAGAATTGATTCCTTGAAATTGTGGATATAAAAAGTCATATAGAGGGGGCTTGACAGATAGCTCAGCAGTTAAGAACACTGGCAGCTCTTGCAGAGGACTGGTTTCTAACACCCACATGGGGACAAACAACTGTCCATAATTCCAGTTCCAGGGGATCCAGTGTGTTCTTCTGACCTCTATGGGCACTGCATCACACGGGTGCACTTACATACATGCAGGCAATACACTCATACATATAAAGTAAAAACAATAAATAAATTTTTTAATTTCCAATTTTTTTTATTTTTTAATTTTTATTTATTTTTATATGTGTATGAATGTACTGTCTGCATGTAGGTTTGTGCACCCATGTCCTGCAATGCCGCGGAGGTGAGAAGAGTGCATCAGATTCCCCTGGAACTGGAGTTAAAGACGGTTCTCAGCCACCATGTGGGTGCTGGGGATCGAACCCGGGTCCTCTGCAAGAGCAGTTGGCGCTCTTAACCACTAGGCCATCTCTCCAGCCCTAAATAAAATATTTTTTAAAAGTCATATACAGACAAATGTATACTCGCTAAACAAAAGAAATATGTGGCTTGAAATACATGGAATTCTGGAGGCACTTTTTTTCCCCAAAGAACAATTAATTTCCTTGGTAATAATGAATTAAAGTGGAAGATCATAAAAAAGTTAGATGTTTGAAACTGTCTCATGTATCCCAGTCTGGCCTCGAACTCATTACATAGCTAATGATGACTTCAAATTTTTGATCTTCCTGCCTCTAGGTTGGTAGTGCTCAGACTACAGACATGTGCAGTTTTTCGTAGTTCTAGAGAGTCAACCAATGGCTTCACCGGTGCAAGGCACGTACTCTACCAACTGAGTTATACCCCCAGCTCAGAAGTCAAATTTTGGAAAAGTAGAAGATATGCAAAATAAGGGGACTAAATAATGTTTATCAATTCATGTATTTCTTTTCTTTTTAGATTTTATTTATATTTTTAGCACACACAAGTGTGCAGTGCCCGAGGAAGCCAGAGGAAGATGTGAAATCCCTTCCCCTGGAACTGGATTTATGCATGATTGTTAGTTGCCAAGTGGGTGCTGGGACCTAAACCCAAGTCCTTTGTAAGAGCAGTAAGTGCTCTTAACTGCTGTGTCATTTCCCCAGCCCTGCATGTCTTTGTTTTCTCCAGAATTCTCCATGGGCCTTGTGGTGGTTTGAATGTGTGTCCCCCATAGGCTCTAGGTATTCAGACGTTTGTCTCCAGTTGGTGGCACTGTTTTTGGAGGTCTTGGGGTGTGTGGCTGTGCTGGAGGAAATGTGTCACTGGGGGCAGGGCTTAGAGAGTTTAACAAGCCTCGTGGTCTACAGTTGCCCTCTCTCTGCTTCCTGTGCTCTTTGCGAGATGTGACCCTCGGCATGCTGCTCCAGATCCAGCCACCATGCCTCCCACCACAGTGGACTCTAATTCCCTGGAACTGTCAATGGTAAGCTCAAATGAACTCTACCTTTTATAAGTTCCTTGGTCATGGTGCTTTATCACAGCAACAGAAAACTGACTAATACAGGCCTCCTATGGCCCAAAAGCCATCCACCTCTCCTGCAAGCTTACTTGTGGAAAGGACATTAAATATTGAACTTTACAATCATGAGAAAGATTATAATTGAATATATGCTGTAAAGAAGTATAGAGTACATCCATGAGATAGAAAAAGAATATTGTCCAGGAGAAACAAATGTCTGATGTTATTCTGGCCAAATGGGTAAAAAAAAATCCATAAGAATGATAGAAAGTAAAGTATTCCTAGGTCTTAAATAAAAGGAAATAGAATGAACACTGTGATATCTATCTAAATGGAACCAGAGTCAACAAAGTATACAAGTGAGGAAAGAACATATGGAGGGGGGATGACACATTTTCTTCCTTTCCCGACTGTAAGAGATGTACTATTGCTAGGCATGGTGGCACATGCCTTTAATCCCAGCTCTTGAGAGGCAGAGGCAGGCAGATCTCTGTGAGTTCAAGGACAGCCTGGTATGCATAGCAAATTCTAGGTCAGCTGGGGTTAGAGGGAGACCCTCTATCAATAAGACCAAAAGAAAAAAAAAGAGGTACTAATTACTGAATAAACCTGAGTATCACTAAAGAAGAAGGTGATCCTGGCCTTACCTTTAAGAAAGAGAAGAAAAATGGAAAAGAAAGGGAAGAGGAAGAACAGGAAGAGGAAGAAGAAGATGAAGAAGAGGAGGAGGAGGAAGATGAGGAAGAAGAGGATGAGGACAAAGAGGAAAAGGAGGAGGCAGAGGAGGAAGACAAAGAGGAGGAAGAAGAGGAGGAAAAGGATGAGGAGGACAAGGAAGAGGAGGAAGACGATGAGGAGGAAGATGAGGAAGAGGAAGGAGAGGATGAAAAGGAAGAGGAGGAGGATGAGGAGCAGGAGGAGAAGGAAAGTTTAAACAAGCGAGGCTTCTAAAGGTGGCAGTCTCAAAACTAGACTGGGCTAGAATGAAATAATTTGCAGCAGCCTGTGAAGAGATGGACACCTGCAGACAAAGAGGCCTTAGGGAAGTTGGAAGGGCATTTGGGCAAGTGACTCTGAGTGTGGCAGTATTCAAGGTAAAGGGCGTTTTCTGTCCTATGTCAAGAGCAGAGCTTTAGTGTAAAAGGCCTCACGGCTAAGTAGAAAAGAAGAATGTATACTCATCTATGTGTTTCACAAGAAGATTCAAAAACATTCACTACAGGAGGGAAAACTAGGAGACCAGGCCCTAGGACAATGAAGTGTCCATTTGACTTGAGCCAGAATAAACTTGCCAAGTTTCTTGATTCCCAGGGGGCACAGCTTTTTCATTTTCGTGCCAAAAGACCATCTCCTAGGATATGGAGACCATCTGTGTCAAGGAGCAAAGCCCTTAAAGATGATTTCAATGTAAAATGTGGCGTGACGGGGGCCATATTGTCTGACACTGTCCAACCCCTTTCGTATTTCAACAAGTTAAGCACAAAGGAAGTAAAAAACGGCCAGCAACAATGAACGAGAATTCTCAGACAGCTCCAGGGGAGAGGGAGAAGGCTTTGACAGAATTAAGACAAGTCAGTATGGACGTGCACAAAGGTGTCTAAAGCCACTAAGTATGGAGTTTGAAACGAGCAAAGAAAGATGACCAGCTTAGTGAGAAGCCAAAGCCATGGGCCCCATGCTGCCCCAGCTCCTTGCCACTGGGGATCACAGTGGGAAGGAGAGAGATGCCTTCCCTGCTCACACACAGGCTACCAGCTTGCATGAGCCCCTGTCCTGCAAGCCTTTGCAGCTGCCAGAACTAATTCTGTTCAGGCCATGTCACTTTCTAGCAGTGGCTCAGCTGGGCTTAATAGCAACCAGCTCTGTGATGCGCAATCTCTTGCTTTTCATACTTCAGAACTTAGAGTGGAGAGGATATGATGTTTGGGGCTTGCTTCAAAATAATCCAAAATTGAGAAGGGGGAGTAAAGGAAAAATAATTGAGGGAACACAATTGCCATTGCTACAGCCAGGGGAAGGCACTTGGGAGGTTATTGTACCATTCTCTACTTTTTTTTTATTTTTTTTTAAATTTTATTTATTTCCGTATGTGTATGAATGTATTGTCTGCATGCAAGTCTGTGCACCCGTGACGTGCAATGCCACAGAGGTCAGAAGAGGGTGTCGGACTCCCCTGGAACTGGAGTTCTCCTGGAATTGGAGTTTCAGACAGCTCTTGGCCGCCATGTGGGTGCTGGGGATCGAACCTGGGTCCTCTGCAAGAGCAGTCGGTGCTCTTAATGTTTGGAAATTCCCGTTGAAGAAGAGCAACAATGGCAACAGTGACAAAAGAAATAAACCGCCTCTAATTTCTCTTTTCCTATTGTTTCATTCAACAAACATTTCTAGATAAACAGTCTGAGTAGGGCACTGAGAGGCAGAGGGATGGATGAGCTTTAGTTCTTCAGTCTAAATCACATGGAGGAGACAGAATGCCAATAAAAAGAGTCAGAGAGGTTTCGAGGAAAAAGCAGCACAAGAGAAAGAAAGAAAGAACGAAAGAAAGAAAGAAAGAAAGAAAGAGAGAGAGAGAGAAAGAGAAAGAAAGAGAGAGAGAGAGAAAGGAAGGAAGGAAGGAAGGAAGGAAAGAAGGAAAGAAGGAAAGAAGGAAAGAAGGAAGGAAGACACTTCTGGGACTGAACTGATCCATGAAAAAAGGAATTGGGGAGTCAAACCTAAACCTAAAATTTGGGAGGCTGAAAACAGGCTTTGCCTAGACAAACTAACAAACTGATAAATAAAATATTTTCAGTCTTCTTAACTTGATAAATACATATCCATAATAAATTACCCGGTCAAGTTGGAATTTAAACTCTTGTATTCTTTGGAATTTTGGAATGGAATATGGTTGTGCTGGATACCTTTAGTGTCAACTTGACACACCTGGGTTGAGGGAGCCTCAATTGGGGAACTGGCTCCATTGGATTGGCTTGTGGCCACATCTGTGGAGTATTGTCTTGGTCGAGCAGTGTGGGAGGGCCCGACCCACAATGAGTGGTGCCACCCTGGGCAGGTCGTTGTGTACTGTATAAGAGGGTAGGCTGGGCATGAGCCAGGGGAGCAATCCAGTGAACAGCATTCCTCCATGGCCTGTGCTTCAGCTCCTGCCTCCAGGTTCCTGCCCTGAGTTCCTGCCTTGGGCTCCCTAAGTGATGAACTGTGACCCAGGAGATGTAAGCTGAATAAACCCTTTCCTCCCCAAGTTGGTGTCAGTCAGAGTGTTTTGTCACAGCAATGGAAGACAAACTAGAACAGAAATTGGTACCAGAAGAGTGGGGTATTGCTGTGACAGACCTGACCTTGGTGTTTTGGGGAAGGATTGTGGAGGCGTTTGGAACTTTGGGCTGGGAAGATCATTGAATGCCTAAAGATTGTTGCTGTGGAGCTTGGAGCAGTTTTGCTGAAGGAGTTGTAGAAGATGGAGGCCTGGCTTGTGAAGTTTCTAGTTTCAAAGGGGAGCAGAGATCATCAGGACTGTGTAATCTGTGGGTTCTGGTCAGCTGGGGCTGAAGAATCAGCTGTAAGTAACAAGAGACCAGAACCTGAAGTGAAATCTTTGTTGTACTGGGACAATTGATGCTGGTTAGCTGGGGCTGAAAAATCAGCTGTAAGTAACAAGAGACCAGCATCACTGTGGTGAAATCTTCTGGGAAGAATTTCTTCAGGGTCAGCACACAGAAGCTGTGATCCAGAAGGGGCCTGAGCCTCCATCTCAAGCCAGAAGCAGGACTTGGTAATGTGTAAGAGTCTCCTATATGGTTCTGGTGTTGAAATTTGAGGGGGTCACAGAGAGCAGCCGAGGCTTGGCACTGTGAGAGGTCAGGAAAGACCATTGGTGGAAGTGCACCTCGGTTGCAGTGAAGACCCCAGGATTGCAGGGGTCATGGAGAGAAGCTGAGGCTTTGCACCAGGAGAGGTCAGAAGAGACCATTGGTGAAGGTGCTGCCTCAGTTTCAGTAGCGACCCCAGCTTTTTGGAGATGCCGGTACCCTGGGACGACCACCAAGAGCAGCGGTAGGTGTAGAATGGAGTCGGCCTGGGCCTGCGAGATGAGTGTGCCACGGACGGCAGAGTCGGAGAGGGGGAGCTGCCGAGACCCTTTGGAGCCCAGAAGATCGTGAGTGAATCCCAGGTGTCCAGCCTTGAGCTACTTGCTGGACTTAGGTTTTGTTTGAGAGTGCCTGATTCTTCCCTTTGAAATAAGACAGTACTTGTTTTGGATTTTACAGCAGCCCACAGTTAAGAGACTTTTAATAGACTGGACTTTTAAGTGTTTGGACATTTTAAGGACTGTGGGGCTTTTAAGGATGTACTGTCTTAGGTTGTGATTAGTGTTAACATCATACTTTGGGGATAAGAACTGGAAAGGTGGTTTAATAGTGATGTGTTTGTGTGTCAAGTTGACAAGGGGTCAATTGTGCTGGATAGCTTTGGTGTCAACTTGACACACCTGGGTTGAGGGAGCCTCGGTTGGGGAATTGGCTCCATTGGATTGGCCTGTGGCCACATCTGTGGTGTATTGTCTTGATTGTTGAGCAGTGACAGTATAAGAAGGCAGGCTGGGCATGAGCCAGAGAGCAAGCCAGTAGAGAGCAAGCCAGTGAACAGCAGTCCTCCATGGCCTCCAGGTTCCTGCCCTGAGTTCCTGCCTTGGGCTCCCTGAGTGATGAACTGTGACCCAGGAGATGTAAGCTGAATAAACCCTTTCCTTTCCAAGTTGGTGTCGGTCAGAGTGTTTTGTCACAGCCTTGGAAGACAAACTAGAACAATGGTCATATGGAGAGGGCCAGTCTCTGGCTTTAGTAGCCCAACCTACAGCTTCTCCTCCCCCAGCCCTTGCTTTCACCCCTCATGTAGGCTGCTGCATGCACATTCAGGTAAAAGTGTCCACTTTCATATCCAAAATTTGTCGAAAGTATACACAGGTCATGTTTCCATTAGCAGCATCACCGTTTACTTTGAGAGGATGGAGCCAAAGAAGAGTATCAATGAGGCCATAGAAGAGGTTTGCAGTCAATTGGGAAAAGCAACAACAATGACGGCAAGTCCTCTATTGTGTTTGATCTAGAAGCAATGTAGGAAACTGAAGTTCTAGGTGGACGCTCTTGACCTTTTGGATTTCCCTTCCTGTTAGAGAGCGGCTGGACGAAGGCCCTCAAATGCATAGAACTGAGGGCAAGGGTCCTTCTTGCTCTTCTCGATTTGTGTTATTTCCAGAAATAATTCTCCAGATTTTTAAAATAACTACACAATGTGGATGATGATGTAACCTAATTTAGTGGATTAGAAATTAAATTAGATAACATATCTAAAAAATTTAGAATGGACTGGTCATGGTGATTTATGCCTGTAATCTCAGTACTCAGGAGGCTGAGGCAGGAGGCTCACCATGAGTTCAGGGTTAGCCTGGGCCACAGATACAGTTCAAAGTGAGTCTGGCCTATAGTGAGTCCCTGCCTCAAAATGTCAAAAAGTAGGGCTGGCAAGATGGCTAAGTGGATAGAGCCACTTGCTGTCAATTCTGATGACATGAGTTCAATCCCTGGAACCTGTCTGGTAGAAATAGAGAACTGACTCCCACAAGGTGTCCTTTGGCCTCCACATACCTGCTGTGCTACATAAATTCCTGCACACACAAACACACACACACACACACACATAAATAAATGTAATACAATTTTTTTAAGTCAAGAAAGAAAAACCCTAACCATCTCCTCTCCAATAATGTTAGCATGGGAACTGGCATGAAGTAATGATACTACAAATACAAATACAGCTTTATTGATTTCTCTTCCTCTGAACTAAGGAGTAGACATTTGGAGTTGCTTTTGAAGGGAAGTGAAATGACTTCATAAAAATTTGTATGTATGTTCATGAACAATCTGTTTTAAAAATATTTTATTTATTGGGGCTGGAGAGATGGCTCAGCGGTTAAGAGCGCTGACTGCTCTTGCAGAGGACCTGGGTTCGATCCCCAGCACCCACATGGCGGCTAAGAACTGTCTTCAACTCTAGTTCCAGGGGAATCTGACATCCTCTTCTGACCTCCGCAGCATTGCATGACACAGGTGCACCAACCTACCTGCAGACAGTACATTCATACACATAAAAATAATAAATAAAATTAAAAAATTTAAAAATATTTTATTTATTGTTTCTATTTTATGTGTATGAGTATATATTCTGCATGTGTATAAGTGTGCCCATGTTATGACATGCCTGTGGATATGGGTTCTGAGCACCCACATGGTTGCCATGTGGGTGCTGGGAATCAAACCCAGGTCCTCTGCAAGAGCAGTCAGTGCCCTTAACTACTATGCCATCTCTCCAGCCCCAAACACTGTTTCTTTTTTAAGTTTTATCTTTATATATGTTCATATGTGTCTGTGTAGGGGTATGTGCACTTGAGTGCAGGTGCCTGTGGAGGCTATTGGCTCCCCTGGGGCTGCAGTTTTTACAGGCGGTTGTGAACACTAGACATGGATGCTTCAAAGCAGAACACACTCTTCTTAATGGCTGAGCCATCTCTCTATTTCTTCACCTCCAGAACAAGAAAAAAAATCACTTTTTTCATGAAATCTTTAATATTACGTGTCCTGGGGTGTCCTAAAGTCTACCACAGATGAAAAGGTTATGGAAGAAAAATTACAGTGAATCCAAACAGAAGAAAGGGGATTGGTGTATGGTTCAGTGATAGGGCCCTTGTCTAACATATTGGAAGCTTTGTGTTTCATCCCCAGCCACACACACACACATGCATGCATGCATGCATGCACGTATGTATGGACACACCCTTGTGTGTATGATACAAGGAAAACAAACCCATTTCCTCAAGGAAAACAAACCCATTTCTTCCCACTTTCTACCTCTCATGGCAGTGGTTTGTTATTTCATGTGAATAATGTGTGAAGTACAATTAATTAGTGACTGCTTGTTATAGGAGAAGACTAAGTGGAAGGGTCACTACAACTAAGTCTGAAATAATGAAACTGCTTTTCCATGCACATATTTCACAATGAATTGTGACAATGCAGTGTATCTGTGAGGTTAAGCAGTTAGTTTCTGGAGCCACATGGCCTGAGACCATGCCCCAACTTTGCCATTAGAGAAATATGTGATCAAGGACATTCCCTGACTTCTTTGTTTCTATTCCACGGTGTTAATAATTACAGTAACAGGGCTGGAGAGATGGCTCTGCGGTTAAGAGCACTGACTGCTCTTGCAGAGGACATGGGTTTGATTCCCAGCACGCACGTGGTGGCTAAGAACCATCTTTAGTGCCAGGTGTGGTGGTGCATGCCTCAAAAAAAATAATTACAGTAACAGTAGTGTCTACTTTATAGGATTGTTTTGGAAATTAAGTTAAATATGTATGGCAGGTAGAATTGTCATTCATTATACCATATATAAATATTTAAATTTAAATATCATTATGATAATTTTTTTTGTCTTTTTTGAGACAGGGTCTCCCTGTAGCTCCAGCTGTCCTGGAACTCACTATGTAGACGAGGCTGGTCTTGAACTCACAAAGATCCACTTGCCTCTGCCTCCAGAGCTCTGGGATTAAAAGCGTGAGCCACCACTCCTGGCCTCATTATGATAATTTTGACAAACATTTCTTTAATTCTCAACTATAACTCACGAGCATTTTATTCAGAATTAGTAGGGTTTAAATATATTTAAGAAAAATTATTAGCAATAATAGTGACAGTAATTGATATTTGTTCTATTTATTCACATACTTATTTTTGGTGCTGAAGACTGAACTCAGGGCGTGACACATGCTAGACAAATGAAAATTTATTTTATGTGAGGTCATTTTCTAACTTTTTTACTGCAAGTTACAGCTCTTTGAGGAAGGTAGTCTTTACTCCCATTTGACAGATGAGCTAAAGATCAGAGAGTGGAATAACTCAATGTGTTTCACACAGCAAGTTATTGATGAAGCCGTATTTCAAACTCATGTCTGTTGAATGCAGTCTGATTACTGCTTTAACTGTTTAAACAGCAACTCGACCATTTCTCTGGAAACAATGATGGGAAGAGATGTAAATTGCTAATAACCAAATTGTTACTTTCGCCACTCTCCGTTGTGTTTTCAGGAAAGGGGCTCACAGAATGGACTTCTTTTACCCTTGTAGGGAAAACGAGATGTAGAAGTTAGGCTCCAGTGCTCCCCAGCTACTGGTGGCTCACAGCTGCCCTTCAGAGCCATGACACACAACAGGGGGTGAAGATGTGCAGTCATCATGAATTAGCCAGGTCTCTGGCTAGTGCTGTATGTTTGGGACAGGAAGGTGGAGAGTGCAGCATCATTTGTACCTTGTCCTTCCATTTCTTTTCAACGCTTCAATGCTTGTGGGAAAGAGTGACGATTTGTCTGGATAGAATTCACTGACAGCTTGGCTGGACAGATCTCCGACGGGGAATGTAGCCACTGAGTCATTGGCAAGTGACAAGCTCTAAGCTTGCTTTAACACTTTGACCCAGCAGGATTTCTAGAAGGTTGTTTTTAAGGAAAAGTGTGACTGAATGTCAGTTATTTAAGAAGAACAGCAGTCTGGGACTTTGTCCAGTGGAAATAAGTATCCTGCTTACAAGCTGATAGAACAATAGATGGTGTACAGAGGGAAACTTGGAGCCAAGCAATAATGATGCACTAATGTACCAAAAACCTGACGAATGCAAGCCCTAAGAAGGGAAATGGCTTTGCTAAAATCACACAGCATGTTTCCCTTTTCTTCAGCTTGCTAGGGTGAGTTTCTTGTTATCTGCATCTACTGTGGGGCACCCTGGGACACAGTCCTTCTGGCATGATTATCAGCTGTGCTGTCTGCACAATGAGAGGTTTTCTTTCATTTAAAACTAATGTTGCCTCACCAGTTGAAATTGAAGTCCCCGAAAGGATAATTTCCTCACTAGGATAATTTTGCTACAAGCTTTTCATTAATCCAATAATAAATTCAGTAATGCTATTTGGCAGATTACTGAAGTCCTCAGGAACCACAGGGGACAAAATGCATTGTCTGTTTTTATGACAAAAATGAATGAAAGAACAAGCTAAATAAGCTCAACTATAAAATGGGGTTAGTTTCATATAATGTAGGAAACTCACTCATGTATCCAATAAACAAATGTGTTTTGAGCACCCGCTAGGTGCAAGACACTGCGCTATGGATTTGGAGGGTACACAGAAGAATCATCCATGCAGCACTCACTGCTCACTTGAGGAGCCTTCAGCCTTCGAAGATTACTAGTTTCTAGACTGGCCTTGCTAAGTTAGGCCTACTCGTGCATGCTTGGAGGCTGAGGCGACAGGATCACAAGTTGCAGGCCAGCCTGGTCTCATTTTGAGTTCCAGGTCATCAGGGGCTACACAGTGAGTCTCTGTCTTGAGAACAACAAAACAACACAACAACAACAACATCTGATCTCCCTAATACAGAAAATAACTAAGCATCATAAAAGATATTTTTTGAATATTCAGAAAAGAGAAGAAACATATCTGATAAGACCAGGGAAAATTCATGAGGAAAGTGCTATTTGAGGAGCTCTTGAATCTAGGTAGGATGTTAACTTGCACAACGAGGTCATTTAGGATGGAGTACAGGAGGCGTCATGAACAGAACACCAGAATACCAGAAGACACAGACTTTCAAACTGGCTACAATATGGTTTTCCTTTTTTTTTTTTTTTTTTTCTTTTTTAGACAGGATATTACTGTAGCCCCCACTGTGCTGTACCTTACTATGTAGACCAGGCTGGTCTTGAACTCAGAGATCTGCTTGTTTCTCCCTCCCAAACACTGGGACTAAAGGCATGTGCCACCATGCCCAGCCAGGTTTTACTTTTCTTTTTTTTAAAGTGTATGAGTGTACTGTCTGCATGTAGGTTGGTGCACCCGTTTCGTGCAATGCCATGGAGGTCAGAAGAGGGCATTGGATTCCCCTGGAACTGGAGTTAAAGACGGTTCTTAGCCGGCATGTGGGTGCTGGGGATCGAACCCAGGTCCTCTGCAAGAGTAGTGGGTGCTCTTAACCACTGAGCCATCTCTCCAGCCCCGAGGTTTCACTTAAAAAAAAAAATTCGTTCCTTTTTTTTTTTTCTTCTGAGATAGGGTGTCACATTATACACAAGACTAGTTTGAGACTTACCAAGGTTCCCTAGGGGTGGGATTAGAAGAATGAGTCACTAAGCCAACATACATTATTAGAATGTCATTTGAAAATTAGGGCTGCTGGAGCTGATTCAGAGGATATACAGAGAACAAGGACGGTTACAGAGGAGGAAGTCCAGGACACCTCCAATTTCAACCACAGTACCTCTACTTTTATCTGTTTCCACCTTACAGTTCCAAATACGGTCTTTGAGGGGAAATGTGTCCTATTGCTTAAAATAAAAAGACCCAGATACCAACAAAGATCAGTTACATGGTAAAGAAAAAAGGGAGAGATGAGATTGATAGGGAAATGGGACATGGGTGGGCTCCATGGAGAGTTGATACTTGAAGCCCAGGAAACATCAAATTTCCTCACGTGGGTGTGTTGAAGGATGGGTAAGGGAATCTACGGAACTGAATGGACAAAGGAGAAAGTATTAAAAGATTGATGACATGAGCCCGTAATCCCAGACTTCGGAAGGTCGAGGCAGGATGATCAGAAGTTCAAGAGCACCCTTGGCTACATAATGCGTTTGAGGCCAGCCTAGGATTCCTGAGATCCTGTCTATAAAAAAAAAAAATCTAAGGAAAGAAAATAAAAGATTAGGTTGGATACGTAACGAATGCCATAACACAGAGTGTAGGTTGAAAAGGTAATAGACTCGGAGCATATAGGTGATAAAATGTGATTTATACTTGTAATAACATCGACCTCGGGCTGGAGAGATGGCCCAGCGGTCGGGAGCACCAACTGCTCTTGCAGAGGACCTGGGTTCGATCCCTGGCACCCACATGGCGGCTGAGAACCGTCTGTAACTCCAATTCCAGGAGAACTCCAGTTCCAGGGGAATCCGACACCCTCTTCTGACCTCTGCAGCATTGCACGACACAGGTGCACAAACCCACATGTAGACAGTACATTCATACACATACAAAAATAAATAAAATTAAAAAAAAGACCTCTGTGGCTTCACATAACATAGATTGAGAAAGGTAAGGGTGAGCTATTACATAGGAGTATCTATGTGTATGTGCATATGTGTGTATGTGTGTTCAGGTGCATGTGCACATGTGTGCTTTATTCATGTGGAGGATAGAGGTCAACCTCGGTTATCATTCCTCAGAACCCACCCATCTTGATTTTGAAAAGGGAGTCTGCCATCGTGCTTGGCTTTTCATGGGTTTGGGGGATCTGAACTTGCATCCTCACTTTACCAACTGAGCTATTTCTTTAGCCTTCTACATAGGCTATATATTCAAAGCATTTTAATCAATGTATGTATGAATATTATATGCTGTGTGTGGTGGGACAGAGAGACAGAGAAAGGGAAGAATTCTTTTGTGGTGCTGAGTATTGAACCCTGAGGCCTCCCACGTCAGAGAAGCACTCTACCACTGACCTACAGTGTCAGCTTGAGTTTGTTTCTGACTGCAGATTCCAATCAATTGGACTATTCATTTGCTTTATTTTGTGGGTCAGTCATGCTGTATGTATCATTCTGTGTAGCATGACTTCATGGCTGGCAAGGTAATACTGATGTTTTGGTTTGGCTATGAAATGTTCCGCCAGCATGGTGGTGTATGCCTTTAATCCCATCACTTGGCAGGCAGAGGCAGGTGGATCTCTGTGAGTTCAAGGCCAGCCTGGTCTACATAGTGAGCTCCAGACCAGCTGGGACTAAAGGGAGACCCTGTCTCAAAAAGACCAAAGGAAAAAAAAAAAAAAGCAATGTTCCACCCAAAGGCTCATGTATTGAAGGTTTGGGGCTGGCTACAGGGAGTATATTGGGAGGTACCAGAAAATTTAGGAGGCAGGGCCTAGCTGGAGGATGTATGTCACAGAGGACATGTTTGTGGGACTGCATCTCATCCTTGAGCCCTGTCTGGCCTGCCTACCATGTGGTGGAGAATCTCTTCCACCTCGTGTTCCTACCTCCATCATATTCTGCCTAAGCACATGGATGCAAGTGATCATCGACTGACACCTCAGAAACTATGATTCCCAATAAGTGTTTTCTTTCTTAAGTTATTTATGTCACGTATTTTATCTCAGTAACACAAAACTAATTCACTATGTAATATTGATGTTGCTTTTTTGCATTATAATAAAACCAGGTGATGTCTTAGAGGAAAATTTGTGTGTGTCATTTAGAGTCTGTACAAACCTTTATGTTGCCCCTTAATAAGAATCTCTCTAGTGAAAAGAGTTAGTCTTTGAATTTGCATTCTAGTCACATGCCTGGCCTTGCAAGTCTCATTTATCCATTTATGCAGTAAACATGTCTCATATTCTAGCCAAACTCAAATCCCTTGTCTTCTACACTTTCCATTTCCATATTCTGCTTTGCTTCCTTTCTGCACATGTTAGCTTCTTAGTGCTACACATAGAAATTCTGCCCATTCTCCAAGACTGCCCTCAAAATTTCCCCTGAAAACCCTTCCTGCTGTGGCCACGACAATATGATTACTCCCTGCTCTGACCCCGACTTGCCTGGCATTTTCCTTCTGGACCTTATCTTGTTATCATTGGGCCACCTCCTTTTATTTATTTTTTTAATTTAATTAAGTAATTAATTTTTATGTGTATAAATGTACTGTCTGCATGTAGGTTTGTGCACCTGTGTCATGCAATGCCGCAGAGGTCAGAAGAGGGCATCAGATTCCCCCGGAACTGGAGTTCTCCTGGAATTGGAGTTTCAGACGGTTCTCGGCCATTAAAGGGTAACAAATGTTTTGGAAATTGCCTTTAATGAATCCTTAAGTAATTAATTTTTATGTGTATAAATGTACTGTCTGCATGTAGGTTTGTGCACCTGTGTCATGCAATGCCGCAGAGGTCAGAAGAGGGCATCAGATTCCCCCGGAACTGGAGTTAAAGACCATTCTCAGCCGCCATAGGCCACCTCCTTTTATATTTCAGTATTCTGTCACAGTAGCAAATACCCAATAGAATTGGCTTATAAACAGAAATAATTTGTTTTGGTTCACAGTTTTATAAGTTCCAGTCCATGTGGTTGGCCTGGTTGCTTCAGGACTGTGTTGAGGGAGACAGCACATCATGGAGAACGTGCATGGTAGACAAAAGCCACTAACCTCACAAACGGAAAAAAAGGAAGAGAGAAATTTGAAGGGCCCAAGATCTCCCAACCCCTTTCTTTCCTTTCCTTTTCCTTTTCCTTTTCCTTTTCCTTTTCCTTTTCCTTTTCCTTTTCCCTTTCCCTTTCCCTTTCCCTTTTCCTTTCCTTTCCTTTTTTTGTCTTTTTGTTTGAGACAGGGTCTCCCTGTAGCCCCAGCTGTCCTGGAACTCGCTCTGTAGACCAGGCTGGCCTTGAACTCACAAAGAACTGCCTGCCTCTGCCTCCTAAGTGCTAGGATTAAAGGCGTGCACCATCACACCTGGCCCAACCCCATTTTTTGAGAACTTACTTCCATTGCTCTCCTTTTTCCCAGTAGCAGTACCCTGGGTACCAAGATTTTAGCATGACATTTAACCTCCAAAATATAGCATCTTTGAGAGGAGGACTTAGGTCACATGCAATTTATTCTCTTCTAGATCTTCAAACAAAGCATATAGGAGATAGTATTTGCCTGGGGAGCAGAATTTCTGAATATCTTTGTTGAATTGTTGACCTCTAATCTAATACCTTATTCCCAGAGTGTCATCTGTTTTCATGAACTAACAGAATCTGGGGCTGGAGAGATAGCCTAGCGGTTGAGAGCAACGACTGCTCTTGCAGAGTACCCAGGTTCGATCCCCAGTACCCACATGGCGGCTGAGAACCATCTTTAACTCCGGTTCCGTGGGAATCTGACGCCCTCTTCTGACCTCCATGGCATTGCATGGCATGGGTGCACAGACCTACATACAGACAGTACATTCATACACATAAATAAATGAACAAATAAAAAATTAAAAAAAGAACTAACAGAATCTAAGATGCTTTGAAATGTTGAGCATAGTTTCTGTCTTCTGTCCCCAGCTCCCCTTTTATTTTTTACAAGTTTTTTTTTGTTTTTGGCTATTTTTGTGTGTCTCCTTTTAGTCCCAGCTGGCCTGGAACTCGCTCTACACCAGGCTGGCCTTGAACTCACAGACATCTGCCTGCATCTGCCTCCTGAGTGCTGGGATGAAAGGCATGTGCCACCACGCTAGGCACTAAAGAGGGTTCTCAACCACCATGTGGGTGCTGGGAATCAAACCCTGGTCCTCTGCAAGAGCAGTCAGTGCTCTTTACCACTGAGCCATCTCTCCAGTCCCTATTTTTATTATTTTTAAATTACATGTGTGTATTTGTGTGTGTGTGTGTGTGTGTGTGTGTGTTTAAGTATGTGTATATCCACATGAGTGTGGGTGCTTGGAGTTGAGGTTATTGGCTTCTATGAGTTGCCCAATGTGAATATTGGAAACTTGTTTCCTCTGTAAGTGCATTATGAACATTTAACATTTAACTGCTGAGCAATCTCTCCAGTCCCTCCATTTTTCTTTTTCTTTTTTTTAAATTTTTTTAATTTTTTTATGTGTATGAATGTACTGTCTGCATGCAGGTCTGTGCACCCATGTCGTGCAATGCCACAGAGGTCAGAAGAGGGTGTCAGATTCCCCTGGAACTGGAGTTAAAGATGGTTCTCAGCAGCCATGTGGGTGTTAGGGATTGAACCCGGGTCCTCTGCAAAAGCAGTCAGTGCTCTTAACCGCTAGGCCATCTCTCCAGTCCCCCATTTTTCTTTTTAAAGAAACTTTGTTTTCTGATAGAATGTGGGCCATACAGATCCATGACCAATTGAAAAATGCATTTTCTTTGAATGCCTCTTAAAATGCTTCATCTTTTACATGTCCATGCCCTCTTTTACTTAGTTTTAGTGGAAGGTTAGTTCAGTGATGAATATAAACACATTTCTTATCTCATTTTGGTCAGACTTCATATGGACTAGCCTTGTTTAGCCAATAAAGAGGCTTCCTCAGAGACGAGTGACCAAAGACAGACATAGTAGAGTCTCAGTTTGGCACTAACACCTGGTTTGCTGTTTAAGTGTGACATACCTGGCTGATACTGAGTACATGTGCTACATTTTCAGGGACATAAAGGGAACAATGGTGTTATTTTATCCAAGCTATGACATAGGAAGATATACTGTCATAGTCTTTTTTTTTTTTAAATTTTTTTTATTATTTATTTATTTATTTATTTATTTATTTATTTATTTATTTATTTTTGTATGTGTATGAATGTACTGTCTGCATGCAGGTCTGTGCACCCGTGTCGTGCAATGCCACGGAGGTCAGAAGAGGGTCTCGGATTCCCCTGGAACTGGAGTTCTCCTGGAATTGGAGTTACAGACGGTTCTCAGCCGCCATGTGGGTGCTGGGGATCGAACCCGGGTCCTCTGCAAGAGCGTCGGTGCTCTTAACCGCTAGGCTATCTCTCCAGCCCCTACTGTCATAGTCTTTATTAGGTCTTGTGAACTTTAGTGAAGCATTTTCAGTTTGAATTATGTTATTTCATTGACAAAGAGATGAATTATTTCATTGACAAAGAGATGAATTAGATAGTTCCTTTGGTCTCTACCAAAAACTGAAACCTTGGGGACAAAGTGGTACACTGATTCAGCTAGGGGAACATTACCAGTAGGAGTATTAGTATAGTATGCATGCAGAACTGGGTTCAGTATATAGCATCAGTCACTCAATAAGCCAATCAATCAATCAATCAATCAATCATTTGTCAGTCAACAGATAAATAAGATGGCACAGTGGAAAGGCGCTTTAACCTTACATAAATGCACCTTTCTTGGGGTTTTTAGATTTTTTTTTTAATCACTGAGTTCGATGGTGAATCTTCAATGTCAACTTGACTGGATTCAGAAAGACCACAGGAAAAAAAATACATACATACACACACACACACACACACACACACACACGCATGTGGGTGTGTGTGTGTATGTGTGTATGTGTGTGTATCTTTGAGGGTCTTTCAACAAAGGCTTAACCAAGGATAAAATACCTCAGTTGTGGGCAGTTGAATGTAAGCAGCACCATCCCTGGGCTAGGGTGCCACAGTGAATAAAAAGGAGAAAGCAAGCTGAATACTGCCATTCATCTTTCTGTGCTTCTTGACTATGAATGTACTATGACTAGCTGTCTCCTGCTCTTGCCACCATGACTTCCTGACCATTATGGACAGTACTCTCAAACTGTGCTCCAAAACCACTCCTTCCTTCCTTATGTGTCAGGGATTTTGTCACAGAAATGACAAAATACATGAAAACACTGGATAGAGGGACAAACACATCCATTTGCTAAGTGAGTCCTGCACCCTGTAAAGGAAGACAGCATGCATTCCTGAATAGATCAATACAGCCCATAATCAAAGGCTGGACTACTCAAAGTGTGCGCTGGGGACCAGCATCACCCAGAAGCTTCTTAGAAATTTCAGTCTCAGATGGTCCCTGAGACTTACAGAATCATAACCTGTATTTTTATTGCAGTGCTACGGATCCAACCCCAAGACCTTATACACACATGAAATCTGCCTCTTCACAGGATGAGTTATACATGCATTAAATCTAGGTTCAGAAAAAAGCAGGAAGCTATGTAGATAGCTCTGATCCGATTTGTCTTATTATACATCTTCACAAATGTATAACTAATTTATAACATCTTAACTATTCATAACCACATCTGTGATTATAGCAACATTGATCATCCTTCCATCTTTGTTTTCGATATTTTAGTAAGTTTTACAACAGAAAAAGGAAAATGAAATCTAAGCTCTGAAAATCCTCAATAAGACATGAGTACTTTAAAAAGTATCAGCTCGACAGACAGGACACATCAGATACACAGGCGGAACCAGGAAGTCACTCTTTCCCCTGCCGATGGACAAATGGTTTCTTTTGATTTTTAAACAACTTCTATTTGTGCTTCCATGAAATAAATCTAGTTATCCTTCAAAAATAAAAATAAATAAATAAATAAAAAGTATTAGCTCATCCATTCCCCAGACAGTCTCATGGGGAGAGCAGTCTACTGACATATGCAGAAGAGGAGAAACTATTTGAATTAAAAACATGCAGTCTTTTGTTTCTTTTAGAAAAGCAGAGTCGAAATTGTATTTTAAATGCATTCATTTGGTTTATAAAGTTTACAGGTATGTTGTATATAAATTCCAAGATTTAAAGTGATGACTCATAGCACATACTGAAAAACTTTCCCAGCCCATGGTAGAAAAATAATGGTTCACCTGCTGGGACTAATTTCCAAAGAGGTGGAAGTGCCTGGTGACAATGTCTTTTAGTTGAGCAAATTATATAACTTCCATTTTTAAAGGGAATTTTATGGGTTTATACTTTTGCCACTCAACATATCGAGCTATTTTTTGTCACAACCAGGACATAAACTACATGGTACAAATATCAAGAGTCAGAGTAGTTTATCATTTTAACAAAAGCCATTAATGGTCTTCTTTACAGGATCATGAGGCAGATTTATTTATGTATTTATTTATGGCTAGGGATGGAGCTCAGGTCTCATCTATGCTAGACAAGTGTTCTATTGCTGAACCACATCTCTATCCCTACTCTTTCACTTTAATTTACTTTATTACTTTACTTAATCTTTTAACCATTCTGTCTTAAGCAGAAGCTGAGTGCAGGAGGTGGCACCTATAATTATAGCTACTCAGGAAGCAGAAGCATAAGGAGAACTTGACCCCAGGAATCTGAGACCAGCTTAGACAACATAGAGAAATTCCACCTGAATTAAAAAAAAAAAAAAAAGCGGGCTGGAGAGATGGCCTAGTGGTTAAGAGCACTGACTGCTCTTGCAGAGGCTCTTGCAGAGGCTCTTGCAGAGGACCCGGGTTCGATCCCCAGCACCCACATGGCGGCTGAGAACCATCTTTAATTCCAGTTCCAGGCGAATCCGACACCCTCTTCTGACCTCCTCGGCATTGCACGACACGGGTGCACCAACCTACATGCAGACAGTACACTCATACACATAAAAAATAAATAAAATTTTAAAAAATTTAAAAAAAGCAAAATAACAACAAAAACAAAGTTCCAAAATAAAGGTAACCCAAGTGGTATTAAATGTAAAAACCGTAAGGGAAGTTTAAAAAGTCTGTCTTTGAAAAATGAGTTTCCAGTGATTAAGCTTAGCAATGAATTAGTTTAATGTATTTTTGTCAAAAAAGTACTGTTAAATAATGTTCATCCGGACATAGTGGCACACACCTTTAATACCAGCACTTGGGAGGTAGAGACAAGCAGATCTCTGTGAGTTCAAGGCTAGCCTGGTCTACATAGTGAGCTCCAGGCCAGCTGGGACTAAACGGAGACCCTGTCTCAAAGAGAGATAGAGAGAGAAAAAAAAAAAAAAAGGAATATCAAACAAGGGGCTAGAGGGATGGCTCACTGGTTAAGAGTAAAATGTATTCTTGCAGAGGACCCAGGTTTGATTGCCAACACCTACATGGTGGCTAACAACCATCTGTAACTCCAATCCTAGGGGATCCAACACCCTCTTCTGACCTTCTTGGGCATTGCACGATACAGGTACACTTACATGCATGCAGGCAATACACTCATAAACATAAAATAAAATAAAAATAATCAATTTTTTGGTCTTTTTGAGGAAGAATCTCCCTATAGCCCCATCTGGTCTGGAACTCACTCTGTAGACCAATCTGGCCTTGAACTCTCAGAGATCCATCTGCCTCTGCCTCTGGAGTGCTGGGATTAAAGGCGTGTACCACCATGCCCAGTTTTATCAAAAAAGACAGTGAACCATTTAATAAATAGCTACAGTTGGATGTTTAACTATAGTACTAGGATTCTCTGGAAAAACACAACCAATAGTAGATGATAGATGTTAGATAGATAGATAGATAGATAGATAGATAGATAGATAGGAGATAAAAAGTAAAATACTAGATATGATATAGTTAGGTAAATATAAAGTTATATAACAGGATATTTATGGGAATCAGCCCATGTAATCATATAAGCCGAGAACTTCAAAAATATGTTCTCTGTAAGTTAGAAACCCAAAGAAGTCAGTGGCATAATTTCATCTGAGTCTTAAGGTTTCAGAGTCAAGGATTCAATATAACGCCAAAGAACTGAAAACATGGATGGTTATTTGTGAAAATCTTTACTCTGATAGCCTGTGAAACTGGTGTTCTGATGTCCAAGGGCAGAATATGGGGGGGATGGGTCCCCACTCCAGGAAAGAGAAAGTAAATTCACCTTTCCTATACTTTTTTGTTGTTTTACGCAGATCCTCAGGAGATTAGATCAGACCCACTCCCAGGGTAAAAAATGAATCTTCTTTCCTGAGTCCACATATTCAAGTATTAATCTCTTCTAGAAACACCATCAGAAATACCCAGAAATAATGTTTCATCAGCTACCTGCAAACTGTTTAACAGTCAAGTTGACACCTAAAAATAAATGTCAGAACTACCATTTTCGCACTGATGTCTCTAGAAGCCCCCCACCTTCTTATAGAAAGTGTTTCTAAAGATAAGTGCCAAATCCAATGTACAAGAGATACATATACTCACATTATTAGAGACAAGGGAGTTAATTCCCAGGGAGCTAAAAAGACTATCAAAATCTCCAGTGACAGCATATGCCTAACATCCTAACAGTCAGGAGGCTGAGTCAGGAGCATCATCAAGAATTTGAGTTCAGCCTGGGCTACATAGTGAGTTCCATGCCAGCCTGGACTACAGAGTAAGACCTTGTCTCACTGAGCCCAAATATACTCCACTTTCTAGACATCTGTTTGTTTATGAGTATTTGCCTTCATTATGGAAGTGAAGCATGTGTGTGCCATGTCCATGGAAATCAGAAGGAGGTGTTGGATCCCTTGAAACTGGAGTTACAGAATGGTTACCCTGCACATGGGTGCTGGGAACTGAACCTGGGTCCTCTACAGGAGCAGTCAATGCTATTAATTGCTGAGACATCTCTCCAGTACCTCTGGTCACATTTTTTGCAAGAACAGATTTTATAATTTTATGTTCTTATTCCTTTATCCATAACTAAATACTTAAACATCTTAAGCCCAAGAACTATCCACTTAAAGCTAAATATTTGTCATCTTAGAGCATGCCTAATGATTTTTCTATCTATTTCAATTAAGTTTGATATGACATTTCTTGTTATTGTTATGGATTTTGCTTTTCTGAATTTCCATTAGTTCCTTTTTTTTTCTTTTTGTTGAGAGAGGGCGTCATGTAGCCCACTGTGGCCTGAACCTCCTCATGTAGTCCAGGATAACCTTGAACTCCTGAACCTGCTGTCTCTACTTCCACATCTAAAGTGCTGGTATTACAGGCATGCACTAACCATACCCACTTCTATTAATTCTTAAACGGAAAAGAATGAAATTAAGCTAGTGCCACTATGCAATAGACTGAAATGTTAATTTGTCTGCTGAATTTGTCCTCACAAAAATGGGTTAGGACTGTTAGTGAAACACGTGAAAAAATATGTATTACCAATTCATGGAAATCAAAGACCACCAACATTAATAGCCTAGATCTTTCTCCCAAACTCCACATTCGAATGCTCAGCTGTCTACGAGAAATCTGGTTATCTCAGAGGTTGCCTTTGAAATGGCCAAAATGGAACTCATTTTTTACCTAGTGTTCCTTATCAACCGGTTCTTTCTAGAAGACAATCTGTATTGAGTGATGCTATACTACCTACACAATCACTCATACTAGAAACCTGTACATCACTTGGGCTTCCTTCTTTCCTCTTATTTTCTTCACTAGTCTACTATGAAAACAACAAAACAAATCCTGTTGATCTTCCTTCCTTCGTATGTCTTAGTCGACATCATCATATTTTGAGAGAGTCAGCATCTTATACCTGGATGATTATTTTAGTCTCTTCTTCACCCTGCTGCTTATTATTTAAGGGTCTTTCTCATAGAAAGTTTCTTTATCCCACCCATCTTGTCCAAGGGAAAATTAGGTGGCCTTCCAAAGTGCATCTAAATCTCTTGTTTACAACACTTCTCTTGCTGTTTTATAGTTGGCTATGCATTTTGCTTGTCTAGTTTTTGTCATTGTCCTTTGAATGGCTTGAAGCAGAGACCATGTCATATTTTCCACTTATTTCCTACCACCTCACAGTGTTCAAATATGTAACTGACTTTCAAAAAAATGTTTCAAGAATTGAAAGGAGACTATAATATTGAATCAATACCAAGATACTCGCTCTTTCAGTCAATTTAGTGGGGAAAAAAAATCAACCAATAGTTCTTGATGCCAAGCAAACAAATGGACTAGTTGACTGGAATTTTTACCTGCTCACATTTGTGTTTTGATATAGAAGCTTGTCAGCTGCTTTAATCATACTATGTCAAAGACCTAAATGGAGCCATTCAAGGAAGGGAAGTGGGAATTGATAGCAACTGTCAGTATCTTAGAAATATGATTACGACTTTAAAAAATAGTTTACGTATTTTTATTTTATGTATATGAGTATATTGCCAACATGTGTGTAAGTGCACCCATGTTATGCAATGCCTGGGGAGTCAGAAAGCATCAGATTCCTCTGGAACTGGGTTTACGGATAGTTGTTACCTGCCATGTGGGTGCTGGTAATCGAGCCCAGGTCCTCTGCAAGAACAGTCTGTTCTCTTAACCACTGAGCCATCTCTCCAGCCCCAATCACAACTTTTTCAGAAGTAACTTGAATTCAGTTGATATCAATGAGCATTAATAAAATTAGATCATTATCACTGTACTAGCCTTGGGTAGGGAAGAAAGGAGGATGTCTTAGTATGTAAATAATTATCTTTGACTTTCATTTTTTTTTTTTTTGTTCTTTTCGAGACAGGGTCTCCCTGTAGCCCCAGCTGGCCTGGAACTCACTCTGTAGACCAGGCTGGCCTTGAACTCACAAAGATCCGCCTGTCTCTGCCTCCCAAGTGCTAGGATTAAAGGCATGTGCCACCACGCCCGGCTATCTTTGACTTTCTGTAATTGAACTGTATGAACAAAAAACCAAATCTCATACATGTGAAACATCCAGTGTCCTACAGAGAAGAGTCAATGTCAAATCAATGTAGGTACATCAAAATTGCATCTCCTGAAAGAATGGCATCCCTCATTGTGACCATGAATGTTTCCAGGTATTAACATTCCTTCAGCATGCCTTGGATATGGAGCTGTGGGTCTAAACATATCACAACAAAGAGAACTAAAATAACAATATGATTCTCTAACTAAAAAGATCACAGTCAAGAGAATTCAATTCTGCTTGCCAATTTTCAACACTATTTAATCCAGATTTTGTTTATAGCGCTAGAGAACCAATCCAATGGGACATCTTTCTTTTTATTATACTAGGATTTGTTTCATAGACACTGTTGGAAAGCTTGACTGAGCCAAGGTGCAGCATCCAGTGCTGAAAGGTAAGATAATTTGCTGGATTTTAGTGCACTTTGATCCCTAGAAGCGGCTGAATTCTACCCTCTTTTCCTGGTAAAAGTGATTTGGCAGGTTGCCTTTTTCTTTCTTTGCATAAATCATTATAGTACGATGTTAGCAAATCTATTAGTGATTTGGGCTTTTTTGGCTTTGGCAAACTTTGTAGTATCTGTATAGAACTAGAAGATTGACTGGGGACAGGCCCTTTATATAAAAACTATGGGCAATCTAAGCTCTTCTCTGGCCTAGGGGTAGAACAGACTATAAAAGCCAGTTCAAATCAGGGACTTCAAATCAGGAAATTCAGTTCCTGGAAAATAGCCCAAGCTAGACCTTTGCTTTATCATACAATGGCCACTAGCCACATTCCACTCAAAATTCCAGCTCCTTAATTTAATTCACTGAAAAAAAGAGCCAAGAGTTCTTAAAGCCAAGTACACAAATTAACTGGGTAAGTGAGCACTTGAAAGGTGGCTAGTGGAAACTGAAATGTGCAATAAGGGTAAAATACCAGATTTTGAAGAGCTAGTAAGAATGAAAATAAATGATCACATTAATAATTTTATATTGATTTTATGATGAAATTATATCATTTTGGATAGATTGGGTTTAATGAAATATATTGTTAAACATAATCATAGCCTAGGTGTAGTGGTATACACCGTTAATTCCAGCACTTGACAGCCAGTGGTAAATGGACGACTGTGGATTGAGGCCAATCTGATTTACATAGTGAGTTTCAGGTCAGCTGGAACTACAGGTAGATCCTGTCTCAAAAAGACCAAAAATAATAATGATAGCTCTTTCTGTTTGACATTTTTGTTGTTCTTGCCATGCCAGGGGTGCTCAGGGCAGTACTGAGCTGCATAACCACAGGCCTCTCATCTTTGCGTTTAATAAGGCTACTGTAAAATGTGACTTTCCTTTCCTTTCCATCACCAACGACTGATCTAAAATTTCGCAGTGTGGAGGCATGAAGTGAAACTCAGGAATCAAGTTATTTTTGCATATTTTTGCATAGTCAAATATCTCGACCTTCATTTTCTTGACCATTTATTTCTGGTAATAAGAATCTAGTCTTCCAGAGCACCGATGCTTGGCCACTCAGGATATAGATTATTCACTTGCTGTTGCTGGTAGGAAATGCTATGTCGTCAATGCTGCTCCCGGGGAAGTGAAGAAAAAAAAATCTTTCAGTTCATTTTCAGATGCCCAAATAAATCCCCCCCCCCACACCGCAACAAAAATATTGCAATAATAAAGCATTTGTGTCAACCAAAAAGTATCTCAAAGCCTTTGTGGCTGAAGAGAGACCTGCTGCCAATAAGGCATTAAATCCGAGGGAAACATTTCTGCAATTACTGATCAAATACAATACAGCTAAATTTCACCTCCAGCATATCATTTTGATAATGGGTATGGAAATTATCCATTCAATAGCTATTCAAAAATAACTCAGGAAGATTGGTTACCAGATACTTCACAGACCTTCAGAATAATCCTTTCTAATCAGGGTGGTGGGAATTCAATAGGCAACATTTGCCTTGGACAAAATATCCTTTGCGGGGCTTGCAGGGCAGTGGGGCTTGCTCCTTTTTCCCACTTGCTATCCATGAGGTGAAAACACAAACATGTGAAAGGCAGGGACTGTTTCTCTGTGGGCTGAGCTGCTGCCCAATACCCAGCAAACCTCAGCGCAGACAGCTGTGCCTGCAAGTTAAGTGAGGCGCCTTAGTACTTATCAATCAGGAATCAGCAGGGCTTCTTGAGTTGTCCTCATTAAATTTAAAGTATACTCTCTCCCCAGCAGCAAACGACTCCATTGCCATCCATCTCTGCACAGCCAATTTTAGGCAATCAAAGAATGTTGGCTTCATCACTGTCTCCGAATGGATTTCCAGCTTGACACAGCTCTTCCCAGCTTCCCTGATCTTTGACAACCAGTAGCTATCTTAGTCTGGTTGCCACCAACTCGACCCTTCCTCTAAGCCTTTTCTGATTATTTTGTCTTCTCACAGTCTTCCACAGGCCAGACTGGTTTTGTTTATAAAAGATGCCACCCTACCTGTTCCCAAAGAAATATGTTTTCATTTTTACCCATTTCCTGGTCCCCCTACATCCTATTTCTCACTTAGCTCATGACAGATGCTTAATGTTTCATGTCCACTTGCACACGTAACTCAAGAAAGCCATGTGGTGCAGTTGATAAGATCTAAGTTACTAACTGGGAGTAGAAAATACCACACTAGTCCTGCTTAGGCATGTGACACCCGGGAAAGTTCAATGTATACCATAGTTTGCTTAGTTGTAAGTTGGGATAAATCATAACTCCTTCCTTACAGAGTTACTGTGAGACTCAAGTGAGACACTATAAGTACAAAGTGCTATACCTTTTAGTTCCAGCATTTGTCAAGCATTTAACAAACCTGTATTCTGTGCAAGGCATAAGATGAAAAGCTGGACTATTGTGTTGATCAGTCTTTCATGACTGCAATGAAGTATCTAAGATCAGCTCATAGTTTTAGAGGATTCAGTATGTGATTCATTTCTCCTCTTGCTCTGGACTTGTGACAATTTAAGGATGCACAGATGAATGAAACTACTCACATCATCAGCTACAAAGCAAGACATAAAAGAAGAGCCCACAGTCTTATGAGTCTTCTGAGGCATTTTTCAAATAACCTAAGGATTTTCCATAAGGGTCTACTTTACAAAGATTCTAGCACATCGTAATGGTGCCATCCTTGGGACCAAGCCTTTAATATGGGAACTTTGTGGAAACACTTAAGATGCAAACCATAGCAAGTTGGAATGGCAAACACAGCCCACTTCTTATGTTCAAGGAGCTGTCAGTCTAGGATGTACATACACACAGCCAAACTCTAATAGGTCGTGACATGAGATGAGAATCCAGGAACAAAGCGGTTCATTTTGAGTCTGAGTTTTGGGGAGGGTAAGAGGGAAGCAAAAGTTCAGAGGAGGTAAAATTTTTTCTTTTTCCTTTCTTCCTACCTTCTTTCCCCTCCCTCCCTTCCACTCTGGACCAATCTCTCTTTCCCCTCCCCCATTCCATTCTCCACCACTCCTTCCTTCCTTCCTTCCTTCCTTCCTTCCTTCCTTCCTTCTTTCTTTCCTTCCTTCTTTCCTTCCTTCCTTCCTTCCTTCCTTCCTTCCTTTTTCTTTCTTTCTCCTTCCTTTCCCTTTTCCTTTCTTTCTCTCTGTGCTGTAGACTGGACTCATAGCCTTGCACATTGCTTCACTGCTGAAATACATCACCAGGCCCAGGTCTAGATATAGGATATTACCAAAGGGTAATATTTTTAACTTGGAAAACTATGTTAAAACTTTTTCTGCAGCAAATAGACTAACCAAAAATGGCATTTAATAAGTAGCATTCCATGAAGTAACTAAGTCTGTACTGTTCAGTTCTATTATTACTGTGCTAAATAATAGACACGAAAGCTTAAGATAATATCGTGGCCCAACCAGCAAGAACCTCTTTCTGCAGCATCCTTGGTATGGCCTCCATGTCAGCTCTATAAGCACAACACATAGTGGCAGTCTCACCGGGATGGGCAAAGGCATACTCCTCCATAGGCATGATGGTAAGATATTAACTATGTCCTTCCTAATAAGAGAAGTGAGAGCACAGGAACGCCAAAGCATTGTTGTTCCTGTCCTCCCCACCTCAGATCTGAAGAGATAGTTTGATTTATATCTCTCTAATATTTTAACTTAGAAGTGATGATGAAATTCAACTCAACTATCTTACATCTTGTGAGGCCCTCAGTTTTTAAAGAATATTTTATTATTATTTTTTTAACTTAATTTTTATTGATGCTTTGTGCATTTCGTACATCATTTTCCAGTTCAGATCAGGCATATTTCCCTTTCCCTTCCTCCCCACCCCCACCCCCCCAAAAACCAAAAACTAAAACAAAGTTAAAGTAAGCTGTCAATAATGGCTCCTTCATCTTTCTCTGTTTTTTTTTTTTTTTTCATTTTTTAGCTATAGTGATAATCCACTGACGTACAAGATCCTTCGTGCAAAAAACCAATCTGCCGGCTGTGCTGTGCCCAAACCCACACCAGCCCCACACATCGCCATAGGGGTGGTACGGTTGTTTGTTAATTAAGTGATCAAATAAATTTGTCAAATGAGTCTCAGATATCATGCTGTAAGTTTCACCATTACCCCATTGGTAACGCAGCCTTACATATTCTTACACGCCACCTCCTTGCCGCAGATTGTTGTTGCCGCTAGGCTTAGCAAAAAAGGGGCCAGGTGGATGAGAAGTTACAAAACAGCCACTCCTCTCTGGGAGCTGTTGTGACTTGGACTCTGGGGTCATTCCTGGCTGCCTTTTCCTTTCATGGGCTGACAGTTTGTCTAGGAGTAACCTTTCGCATCCTAACATGAAGCACAAGCACATTATATATTATATGGTATATAAGCAGGATTTGAAAGTTTTTAAACAAGCATACTTTTGTTTTTACTTTGGCTATAGACACAAATGTTTGGATGATATGTTAATCCATGAATTGACAGTTTTCCCTCCTGTTCAAATAATATGACAGGGTTTTACTTTGGCTTATAACATCTCTAACCTGTAGAGATGTAAGCTCAAAATGTTCCTCTATAATTTTTCTGTTGTAACAGTATCACCGTTGTAGCATTCTCTTTAAGAATGATTTAACGTAAAAATAAGTTTGCTTCCCAAGTTAAATCATATATAGTTCCTCCCAAAACAACATGGGTGAAATTGATAGAAATCTGTGCCTTGAATTCCACCCTTGTTATGTATGATACAACTGTCTTCTGGAGACTCATGGGTTTAAAAAAAAAAAAAAAGGGGGGGATACAGACAGGCATGAAACCTTTTCGTCAAAAACCTTAAAATTCAAATCTTAAAACTAACCAGGGGAAAAGATTTGTATGTTCACACAGATCAAAATGTCACCAAATTAAGGGCTGAGAAAGAAAAAGATACAGCCTTACATTTTGTAGGATGTACTAAAAAGTGGCAGGCAACTGAAAAGGTTGACAGAAAGGTTAACCCCGTCTGAACATTGAAAGGGAAGAAAAGCCTCAGATTGCCATTAAAATCAAACTTCTGTTTGGATTCCTTAACCATGTAACAGACTATTAATACATATGAGTCCTAATGAAACATACCTTTTAGGTGCTGCAAGGTTTTGAATATGAGAGACTTTCTTGCCTTCCCCCCATAGAACAAGGAGAAATAATGACGATGATGAGGTCATTCTAAGAAAACAATGTAAAAATTTGGGAGAGCAACTATTATAGAGGTAATGCCTTATAACCGGTAAAAATGACTTCTTTAATTGACTAATTTAGACAGAAGAACTGTGAAAGGATTATACTCTGTTCAGAACCCAATATAATACAAAAGTCCTTGGGCTATGCACTTAGGCAAAGTATATTAATGCAGAGCTCTGACATCAGCCAATGGATTGTTCTAGCAGGGGGATGTTGGCCAGGGGATCCAAGGCCCGACAAAAGGTAAGGGCTCCTTGCCCCTAATTTGGGATACCTGCAGGAGGAAAGGCAATAAGAGACCCTGCTGCTGAAGAACTGACGTTAACATGGGAGGGATGTAATTGGAGACCACACCATGCAAGTGTACAGATGGCCTCTGGAATGCCAGAGAGTGTTACCAAAGGCCACTAAACCAATAAAGCAAATACAGGTCTCCCTGAGTCAAGCAAGACTCCACCGTCAGCACCAGCTACACCTCACCTGCCTGGAAATACTGTGCAGCAGAGGCAGCCATGTGCCTGTATATCCCAAATCTAATTGGCTATTGGCTCTCTCCTCGGAGGAATAACCCATGGCTGATGCCACAAGCTTACATCCTCTACAGGTTAGGAAATACTTTTTTATTTGTACAAGAAAATAAATATGAGAGTTTTGCCTGCATGTATGTAAGTGTACCCATGTTGTGCAATGCCCACAGAGATCAGAAGAGGGCAATGGAACTGTATCCCAAATGCTGGGACTGTTATGGATGGTTTGCTTCTATATGGGTGTTGGGTACTGAACCTGCATCTTCTGCAAGATCAGCCAGTGCTCTTAACTACTGAGCCATCTCTTCAGCCCCAGACCCTAACTTTTGAAAGCACATCTCTATCTCTGTCATGATCAAAGTTAGACCCTAATTCATAGATTCACTACTCCTGGAAATTCATTGACCTCAAGAAATGTATCATATGTTCATATGCTCAACTAGTGAACAAGAATTAAATTCAATAGCTGATGAGAGATGTTTTGCTTTTAGTAGCATTATGAATAAGTAACTACACTTGACTAGAAAATGGATAAAGTCTTATCTAGAAGCAGTCTGTTCTAGTTTGTCTTCCATTGCTGTGACAAAACACTCTGACCGACACCAACTTGGGGAGGAAAGGGTTTATTCAGCTTACATCTCCTGGGTCACAGTTCATCACTTAGGGAGACCAAGGCAGGAACTCAGGGCAGGAACCTGGAGGCAGGAGCTGAAGCACAGGCCATGGAGCGGTGCTGCTTACTGGCTTGCTCCCCTGGCCCATGCCCAGCCTGCCCTCTTACATGGTACACAACAACCCGCCCAGAGGTGGCACCACCCTTAGTGGGCTGGGCCCTCCCACATTGCTCGACAATCAAGACAATACTCCACAGATGTGGCCACAGGCCAGTCCAATGGAGCCAATCCCCCAATTGAGGCTCCCGCAACCCAGGTGTGTCAAGTTGACACTAAAGCTATCCAGCACACAGTCCTTTAGTCACCCTAGGTTCTTCAACGAAAGTAAAGCATTCTCATGGCCTAGGGCTGTGGCGCAGGTGTACAACACTTGTCTAACATGTGTAAGGCCCTTAATTCCATCCCTTACACCTCAAAGACAAATAAATAAATAAATACATCTGCAGAGTCCGAATTTATCATAGTGTCTAGTATTCATTATTTGGCTGGTTCTACCATAAAGGAAAAAAATAATTAATGACCTCCACAGTTCAATGTGTAACTGTCCTTCAAATGTATTCACTCATCCTTTGCATCATTTTCTTTGTTGCTTTCCAATAGAAAAGACAACGGAGTAGATGGTCCTGTAGAACAATAGATTATTATCCTAATTATAGTTGCCTGGTGTTTTCTACACTTTTACCATTTTGTTAAAAACAATTATCTGAGAAGAACCAATCTTTTGTAATGCCTACCCTATTGTTCTCATTTCTCTCTGAATCTGATGAGGTCTTTTCAAAGGGTATTGTATCATAATTATAGATTATAGGGCAATTGCTCAGAAACTGAGTCCAGGAGATATTATGTTGAGATTAATTTTTCTTGTACTTCTTGATCCAATTATACATTTAGTTTTTTAAGCTACTAGCAACTTAATAAACCTATTTCATTTCTGTAAGGCAAGCATACCATTAGTAACAATTAACATGAAAGCATGCTTTTAAAGAATGGCTATTTTAGAAAAGTTCAAATGTAATAAACATTTTTGTTCCATAAAACGAACCTATTTTCTAGATTTATTCTTGTACAATAAAAAGTGGTAGAAAGCATCCTTAAATTACAAACTTTGTATTCTGGTTATAGTGAGCATTGGTTATTTTATACACACTTTCACACTTCTAAAATAATCTATGGCATTGGAACCGTGTTTTTCTTTTGTGGGGGGTGGGAGGATAAGTTTCATGTTGGATGTGATAGTGCAAACCTTTTATCCCAGCACTTGGGAGACAGAGAGGGTGGATCTCTGTGAGATCAAGGCTAGCCTGGTCTATAAAACAAGTTTGAAGCCACCTGGGATCATAGGGAAATTCTGTCTGAAAACAAGAGGCAAGGGAAATGGCATGTCAGGATGGAGAAGTCAAGCTAGAGAGATGGTCACTGAGTAAAGGCACATTCTGCCAAGCCTGATGACTTGAATTCAGCACCTGAATCCTCTATACACACGTGCCATGTATGAAGGCCCATCTCTCCCACAAAATGAATAAATAGAATTAAAAAATTACAGTGATAAGGCCTCACTATGTTGCCCAGGCTGGCCCTGAACTGATGGCTTAACTATTCCTTCTTTTCTTAGACTCTTTGGTAGATGAGGCTATAAATACATGCTATTCTGTACCTAGTTTGAACTGTCTTTTTTTAAAGGATTTATTAATTTTTATGTATATGGTATTTGCCTGAATGAATGGATGGATATGTTCTGCTGCATGTGCATGCAGAGCCTACATATACCAGAAAAGGGCATTAGATTCCCCGGAACTGGAGTTACAGACAGTTGTGAGGTGCCATGTAGGTGCTGGGAACTGAATCCAGGATCTCTGGAAGAGCAGCAAGTGCTTTTAACCACTGAGCCATCTCTATAGTCCCTGAGCTGTCTTTAAAAAGTTAGGTTTGGGCCTGGTGTGGTGGTGCACGCCTTTAATCCTAGCACTTGGGAGGCAGAGGCAGGCGGATCTTTGTGAGTTCCAGGACAGTTGGGCTACAGGTAAACCCTGTCTTGAAAAGACCAAAAAAAAAAAAAAAAAGTTAGGTTTGGTCAGAATATATCTGTATAAAAAGGCTGATCAGAAATTGTGGAAGAGGAGGCGTGGTAGAATGTAAGGGCTGCGGAGAGATGGGGTGAATCATGAGACTACAGCAATATAGACTGGACTCCTAATTGATCAACATGCCTGTGCATACGAGCATCTCCAACTGGACTATGGGAACCTTGGGTTGTTCAAAATTTGAACATAGAAACTTGCAAATTGGATTTACATGAATGTTACTTACATTCATTGCTTATGCTTAATAATTTGGCTCACTTCAAAAAGAATGCACCAATTACCTAATTGTACGGCAAACTGAATAACATCAATGTTATCTGAAAACAACTGTGTTATTATATTGTAGAATCCCTTAAAAAATAAACAAGTAAAAGAGGAAAAAAAGAATTGGAAGGAAAAAGAACAAAAAAGACTGGGTCAAAGAACTGACTGGAACAGTAAACTTCTGCCCCAAACAGTAAACTTCTACATCCGAAAATTCAAAAAAGACCAAGAAAAAGATGAAAGACATGTATGGCAGAATGCATGAGCTTTGGTGGGGTGGGAGCAAGGAAGGGGGACTGGGTCTAAATTTGATTAAGAAATATTGTATGAAATGCACAAAACCTCAATAAAGATATTTTTAAAAAGAAAAAAAAAAGGCTGATCAGACTAAGATGATGGACAAGCAATACATCTGATTTGGGGTTTTCAAATGACAGTACCCGTCAGTGCACTTGGAAGAAGAAACAAGACATAAGACCAATTTTTACCTTTCAATTTTTTTAAATTTTATTTATTTATTTTTGTATGTGTATGAATGTACTGTCTGCATGTAGGTCTGTGCACCTGTGTCGTGCAATGCCTAGGAGGTCAGAAGAGGGTATTGGATTGCCCTGGAACTGGAGTTCTCCTGAAATCGGAGTTACAGATGGTTCTCAGCCACCATGTAGGTGCTGGGGATCAAACCCGGGTCCTCCGAAAGAGCGGTCGGTGTTCCTAACCACTAGGCCATCCCTCCAGCCCCAACTTTCAATTTTTTAAATTGTGCCTCAGAATAATACATTTAACAAAACTTCCAATACTCACATACATACACACACACACACATGCACACACATACACACACATACACCTAACATACTGCCATGTGATTCATAAAAATTTTAGTTGCAGGGTGTGGTGGCACACGCCTTTAATCCCAGCACTCCAGAGGCAAAGGCAGGCGGATCTCTGTGAGTTCAAAGGCAGCCTAGTCTCCAGAGCGAGCTCCAGGCCAGCTGGGACCAAAGGGAGACCCTGTCTCAAAAATACAAAAAAAACGTTTTGGTCAACCACACACCACATCTTTGGCAGTGGTCCCATAAGGCTATTCGGACCAATGGTATCTTTGTCTTATGTAAGTTCAGTCTACAGTACCTGTATAAAGACAAGATTTCTCTTAATGAGTTTCTCAGACTATATCTCTGTGGCCAAGGGATGCATATACTTACTATACTTATTCTCTATACTATCTAGAAAAGACCCCAGCACTTTCTATAATACCCAGGAAGGATAGATATAATCAAGGCATACTGTCTAAATGTACAAAAATTTCAAAGAGTAAATAAAATAATATTTAAATTTAAATAAATAAAAATGCTGATTGTACTTTCATGATCCACTCCTGGATCATGAACAGTAGATTTAAAAGGGCAGCTCTTGGCATGGATAGGGTAGGAGAAGGATCAGCCACAGAATGGTTGATGATAAAACTCTTTTTGGTCATTTGCTCTGCATTTCCTTAGTATGTTTGTCAGGAATATCAGAGTAAACTGGGAGATAAGCATGCTCTAATTCAATATTACTGGTCCTGGGGCTGGTAAAATGGCTCAGGAGGTAAAGGTGTTTGTCACCAGTACTGACTACCTGAGTTAAATCCCCAGGACCCACATGGTAGCAAGAGACCACTGCTCCCTGTGAGTTTCTCTGACCTCCTCTTGCATGCTGTGGAATGCACACAAGCATGTGTACACACATTCACTCATACAAATAAATAACTTAATAACACTATTTTAGAATAATTGCTATTTATTTTGATTTCAAAGACTGTATTTCATGAAGTCCTTTCAATAACTCTATAGATTCCCAAAGACTTTTTCCATGTTGTCTTCTGCTTTGGTGTGCAGTTTCCTGGGGCTGTGCTGGGATCTCTGCAATCAGCCCAGCAAGTAGTCTATCTGATGGTGGGGCCTCTCCAGCTAAAACATGTCATCTAAGCATGAATCTAAATCTAAATCTCTATAGAAAGCGATAAGACTATTGACTTCACTCTCACCTTCTGTCTTCAAATGTCAAGTACATATGCAAGTGGGATTTCAAATGGAACATTCTTTAAGGAAAAACAAAGACGCTAATTTTTTTTTTAATCAATCGCATTTTCCTCTAGTCCTTAGCTATTTAAGCCCATTTGAAGAACAAAGCCTTAAGTGCTTTGCTTTTCACTCTAGAGATTCTCAGTGCTTTGAAGAAGACTATAGCACAACAGTAGGAGAGCAGCACCTTCCTTAGCTCTTCTCTCATTTTCCTTTAGTTTAGGAATGAATTTTGGGCTGGAGAGATAGCCTAGCGGTTAAGAGCACCGACTGCTCTTGCAGAGGCCCCGGGTTCGATCCCCAGCACCCACATGTTGGCTAAGAGCCGTCTGTAACTCCAATTCCAGGAGAACTCCAGTTCCAGGGGAATCCGAGACCCTCTTCTGACCTCCGCGGCATTGCATGACACGGGTGCACAAACCTACATGCAGACAGTACATTCATACACATACAAAAATAAATAAAA
>VZQC01002242.1:118841-149443 GCA_009823505.1 Rhizomys pruinosus | reverse complement strand
CTTTTCGAGACAGGGTCTCCCTTTAGCCCCCCCCCCCAGCTGTCTTTGAACTCTCTCTGTCGACCAGGCTGGCCTTGCACTCACAAAGATCCACCTGCCTCTGCCTCCTAGGATTAAAGGCGTGCACCACCACACCGGGCTTAACTTGTTTTTGAGACAGGGTCTTGACATTTGATCATCCTGCCTGGAGGGGCCTTGAATTTGTGATCATCTACCTCAATCCCCCATCCCAGTGCTAGATTACAGGTATGTACCTTCTCCCCTACCTAAATAAAAGCTGGATATTTACAAAGATTTACTTATATTTATTTTATGTGTATGAGTGTTTGCATGTACATATGTATGTGCACGACATGGTGAAATGCCTGAAGAGGCCAGAAGAGAGTATCAGATCTCCTGTAACTGGAGTA
The DNA here is from genome assembly GCA_009823505.1 of Rhizomys pruinosus. NCBI lineage: Eukaryota > Metazoa > Chordata > Mammalia > Rodentia > Spalacidae > Rhizomys > Rhizomys pruinosus. Next base: position 149,033 of record VZQC01002242.1, on the reverse strand, counting down.
CAGGTGGCTGTGAGCTGGCAGGTAAGTGCTGGGAACCAAATTTAGGCTCTCTGCAAGAGCAGCAAGTGCTTTAAATCACTTAAACATCTCTCCAGCCCCACAAAAGTAGAATTTTGATGTAGGTTTTACAATGTATTTCAATCACCAACAGTTATGACTCTGACTATAATAAAAAAAAAGTTTAATTAGTAAATGCCTCTAAAGTACTGATACTTTTCTTTGTCATAAGCTTCCAGGGGAAGCACAAGTAATTTTGAAAAGTCTCTTTAATACTACCATGCAAAGATTAAATGCTATTGCATCATGATTTTCCCCATGATAACAAATTAATGCCAACTCATGGATACTTTGAAAGGTATGATACTACTGCATACAGAACATTTTCACTCAACAATACATTGTTTACTTGATTGCATATCCATTAAAAGAGACCGAAGTAACATTTCTCATAATTCCATGAGATCTCACTAAATTGTTCAGTGGTTCAATGAACAGTCTTCTCTCACTGTCTGTGAAGGTTGTTTTCATTTTTCACTACTTCAAGCAAAACTGATATAAACATCCTGGTGAAGACATCTGTTCATAAATTGAAAATCATTTCCTTTACACAAATACTTAGAATGGAATTGCTAGGTTAGCATGAACACTTATGTTTAAGAACCTTGGTAAGTTATCTTCCAAATGCCTTCTAGAAAGAATGTACCCACTTTACTTTTTTTCTTTTGAAATGGGGATCTCATTCTGTAGGTCATGCTGTCCTATAATTCATTGTGTTGCTCATATTGGTCTTAATCTTACAATCATCTGGTGTCAGCCTCCTGAGTACTATAATGACACATGTGTGTCACCATGCTCAGGTAGGATATATCAGTTTCAATCCCACCTTATATTTTCACTACTAATAGTCATTTTTTAAAAATATTTATATAATTTTATGTGCATGAATGTTTGCCTGCATGTATGTGCACCACTTGCGTGCAGTGCCAAAGGAGGCCAGAAGAGGGTGTTGGGTTACCTGGAACTGGGGTTACAAATGGTTATGAGCCAAATGTTGGGGCTGAAACTGAACTCCAGTTTTCTGCAAGAACAATCAGTGCTTTTAAGCACTGAGCCAACTCTCCAGTCCCCCAATAAGTCTAATTCTTTAGGAATATAACAAAAACACTTTGAAAAAAAGAGTAGAGAGTATATGTACAGTCATGTTGTAGGACATTTCAGCTGATCTTTTCTCAAGTGACTCCATGTACCCCAATTCAGCATTTTCCTTTCAGGATACATATGTCAATGTGCTTTCCAGAAAGTCAGGTATCATCTGTAGCATTGCCTCTATTAGTGTGACCTTCACCTTTTAGGCAGCTGTTATGATTTAGATATGAATTGTACACCCAAAGACTCATATGTTAAAGGCTTGGTCACCCGCTGGTAGCCACAATTATTGAGAGAGTATCAAATCATGAGAATTTTTTTTTTTTTGTCTTTTACGAGACAGGGTCTCCCCTGTCCCAGCTAGGTAGCCCTAGCTGTCCTGGAACTCACTCTGTAGAGCAGGTTGGCCTTGAACTCACAAAGATCCTCCTGCCTCTGCCTCCCAAGTGCTAGGATTAAAGGTGTGTGCCACCACGCCCGGCTCTGAGAATTCTCAATCAATGGAATCTTCATTGACAGATTCATAATTTAATGGCATTATTGGAGGGAGGTGGGTTTATTCAGAATTAGGGCCTACTTGGAAGAAGTAGTTCACTTTTTTTTTTTAATTTTTTATTAATTTTATTTATTTCTGTATGTGTATGAATGTACTGTCTGCATGCAGGTCTGTGCACCCGTGTCGTGCAATGCCGCGGAGGTCAGAAGAGGGTGTCGGATTCCCCTGGAACTGGAGTTCTCCTGGAATTGGAGTCTCAGACGGTTCTCGTGGCACATGCCTTTAATCCCAGCCCTGAGGTAGAGGCAGGCCAGATCTCTGTGAGTTTCAAGGCCAGTCTGGTCTACAAAAGCAAGTCCCAGGCTAGCGGGAGCCCAGCAAGACCCAGTTTCTAAACAAAACTTTTTTTTTGTCTTTTGAGACAGGGTGCTCCCTTTAGTCCATCTGGCCTGGAGCTCACTAGATAGACCGCAGGCTGGCGTCACTGATAATTATTAAACTAACTGCGTGCTCCAAGTAATACATAGTGAAAATATTTTCCTTCTAAATTACTTGCTGAACATAGCTACAGTACAGGGGAGAGATTCTCCTATCTCTCTCCTCTATCTCTATCTCTATCTCTATCTCGATCTCGAGCTCTATCTATATCTCTATCTATATAGATATATAGATATACACACGCGAACACACATGCACACACAGACCACACACACCCACGTGTGTACCTGGACCTGCAGCTGTACATGTGTTTTACATATAACTATATACAACACACACACAGCCTGGGAACCTGTGCCTTGTCACCACAGGCACACTCTGGAAACGTCAACACTGTGAGAAGCTGGTCACCTCTCGCTCGTCACTGGCTGTACTTGTTCTCCTCACTTCACCATGGTTCCATAGACAATCTGATAATGGCTCTGAACTATAGGGGATTCATCCAGGCATCAGCAGCCAATGTGCCTCAGACAGCCCTTCTAACGAATTGCTTCTAGTTCCTTGAGTTTCATTTTCCATTCCCCTAAAGGCCTCCATAGTCAGGTCAATCCACTTGACAATCCAACAAAAGAACGTGCAAATTAAGTGTTTTTGTTTTTTTTTTTTTTGCTTCTGAATGAAGTTCTCTGCTTTGCTTTGCAGCCCCCACCATTTAAACTTGATTCACAAGCTTATAGGCACACATCTTAGGACAGTCAGGGGTTGTGCCAAATCCTTCTTCCAGTTGGGTCCCAGAGGGCCTCTCTTGGTCTTGACTGACTGGAATAATGCTGGGTCTTCATCAAATTTGTAGTCTGCTGGCTCAACTTGACTCCAATCTGCAATATCCATATGGACAATTTCAACAGTTTTCCATGTGTTTGGATCTGAACCGTGAATATTCTCTAATCTTCCCAGGTCAGGTTTGTGCCATGTTCAGACTTTAATGAAGAAGTCATGTTTCATATATTCATTCATTACAACTGTTGTGCAGTAGGGGTAAGCATTCCAAGCTTTCTCATGAAACACCAAAGAGCCCTCCAAGCAATCATCCTCAGAAAGGCAGGAACTTTGCTCTTCAGGTGGTAAATCTTGTGTGTGTACTGTCCCTTTCCTCTGTCCTTCTCCCGTATGCTTTGATTCATCAAGACGTTGGTTCCTTCTCCACCACCAGGTTCATTCTTACTAGCCTCTGCCACTGAGTAAAGCTGTCCAACCTGGTACTCCTGAACAGAACATGGCAAGACCACCCAGAATTCCTTAATCAGCACCATATTTCCTCTGAAGGCATTATTTATTTAGTTATGTATTATTATTTATTTATTATTGATTTATTATTTATTGGAGAAGGGTCGTACGATGTTCTCAGGCCACTAGGTGATCCAAACGGGCCTCAAACTCACAGAGCTCTGCCTACCTCTGTCTCGCGAGGACTGGGGTTACAGATGTGTACAACCATACCCACTTTATGTACCAGAAACTTAATCGCCAACACTGCATATTAATGGCATTTGGAAATGGAACCTTTGGAAGGCAATGAGATAGGCTCTGAAGATGGAAGCCTATGAAGATAGGCTCTCAGTCATTAGTGCCATTAATAAGAAAGAACTCGCCCGGGCGGTGGCGCACTCCTTTAGTCCTAGCACATGTGTGGAGGCAAATGGCCGTTGGATCTTTGCCAGTTCAAAGGCCACCTGGTCACAGAGTGAGTTCCAGGACCGCTGGGGCGACAAGGAGATCCTGGTCTCGAAAAGACTCTCCCCCGAAAAAGAAGAGAAACTCCAGATAGCACGTCTTGTTACATATTCAGAATGTGAACCAATATACCTCTTCTTTGCTCTAAATTGCCTGATATTCAGGTGTAGCAGCTTTTGCATGCCTGTAATTCCAGCAATAGAAGGCTAATGGAGAAAGAACTGGACTTTAAGGTCAGCCCAGGTTACATACTGAAATCTTGTTTCCAAAAAAAATTAGATAGGCATTTTTGTTTTTTACATAGAAAAATGGACTGAACGTGAACGGAACTTGAGTCAATTTGAAATCATGTTCAATGTTGAGGGCTAATGATACGACGCCATTTCGTTCTTTTTATAAAATTGTTAGTTTCTTTTCTTGGTAAGTTTTTTGAGTGAATTTTGTGTATTTTGACAAAGCATCTTAATCGCTTAAACATCTTTAATACCACCCCGGCCCCACTGGCACTCCCAATCCCACCCCACTGGAAGTTATACATTCTGTCATTTCTGTCAAGGACTAGGGCATCAAGTTTATGAACCAGGAGGTGTCGTCAGTACAGTTAATCACTGGAGTCTGCCACCTATCGAGAGTCCGTACCTTGAAGAATATCAACCGTCCCTCACCCAGCAGTAATCAGCTGCAATATGTTTCACTAGACTGTTTTTGCACACATGTCCACAGGTCTGTCATGGAATTTTCTCTACCTGAGTCTACATAAGTTTTGTGCATGCTGACACCATGCTGTAGGGTCCTATCAGCACGATCGTCAGAGACGGCCAGGACTCTATTTCCATATGGTAATGTGCCTCCTCCCTGGCTCTTACAAGTTTTGCGGCCCACACGTCTGCAAATGGTCTCTGAGCCTGAGTGGATGGAGAATAATATAAGAATCCTGACCAAGGACTCACACTAAGCAGACTCTGATTTCCTATGCTTTGCCATTTGTGAGCTTTTGTGTTCCTGGGCCCTTTGTTGCACGCCTTTAATCCCAGCACTTCGGGAAGCAGAGGCAGGCAGATATCTGTGAAATTCAAGGCCAGCCTTGTTCTACAGAGGTGAAGCTCCAGGCCAGCTTGGGCTAAAGGGAGACCCTGTCTCAAGAATAACAAAAAAAAAGAAAGACCAAAAAATGAAAAATTCCAATTAAATTTATTGAGGTGAACTTAAATTAAGGAAATTCTCAATTATTATAGGTAAGAGACTGCTTCTCTAAATCAGAAAACTTAATTTCCAATACTCTTATATATAACTCCCTAACAAAAACTAAATGTCAACTTTTGTAGTAGGTGCAGTTTATAAAACAAAAACAGTAAGATCTATGCAGTGTGACCATACAATCCAGTAGCAAACCATGGCACTTTTTCTTTCCTTTAAAAAAAAATTTAAGTGTATCAATGATCTGTGGTTAAGGTGTGTGAAGGATGGCGCCATGCAGGCCATAATATGTGAAGTTTGGGAATTAGTTCTGGCCTTCCACTGTGGGTTCTGACTAAACTGAGTCATCAGGCTTATTTAGGAAGGTGCATTTACATGCTCACCCATCTCACAGACCCCACTTTTTCTTTTCCTCTTAGTATTTTAAGATAGGATTTCTTTATGTAGCCTAGACTTCCCTGGAGCATTTAATATTCAGGACATTATTGAATTTAACAATAAGTTAAGGGTTTTCTGGAGATAACTGGGAATCACAAGCCAGGCAAACTAGGGGATAGAAAGGGGCCTTGCAGCAGCACATATGGTCCAGGATTCCAAATAGGTGGCAAAGAAGAAAGAATTGCTCGGACCTAACAATAAAAGAAATGACTTATCAGCCTTTTTAGCATTGATCTACCCCTACTCGGACATCCCAACACCCTAAAACACAAGCTCATAATAGTTTTTAAAGTTTATTTTATTTATGGGGCTGAGAGATGGCTCAATTGTTTAAAGAGTGCCCCACTGGCTCTTGCAGAGACCCGGGTTCGGATTCCCAGCATGCATATAATGGCTGAGAACTGTAGTTTAACTCTTAGTTCCAGGGAATTCGTCATCCTCTTCTGACTTCCGGGAGTGCAACACCCAGGTCACAAACCTACATGAAGAAAAGTACATTCCAATACACATAAGAAAAAAATAAAGGTTTATTTATTTTTTTATTGTGTATATGTACATACAGGTGTGTGAAAGTGGAGGTTAGAAGGAAGGACTGTTCAGAGTTTGGTCTCTCCTTCCACCTTGTTTTGAAGCAGGTTCTCTCGGTTGTTTTTTTTTTTTTTTTTTTTTGGTCTTTTCGACACAGGGTCTCCCTGTAGCCCCAGCTGTCCTGGATCTCACTCTGTAGACCAGGCTGGCCTTGAACTCACAAAGATCCGCCTGCCTCTGCCTCCTGAGTGCTAGGATTAAAGACATGGGCCACCACACCCGGCTTAAACAGTGTCTTAATTCTTCAAGAATATATGTGCTGCTGTGGTTTGAATTATGTCTCCCAAATTCATGTACTGAAAACATTTTTTGTGATCAAATTTATTATTGTTTCAATTTCATTTGCTTTGTTTTACTGTGTTTTACACTAGAAACTGCCTAGTAAACTAGATATTTTACATTGTCCACACATCCCCTGAATCTCCACAGTTGTTAGAAAAACCTGTTAGAGTCCATGTGCAGGCTGTTTCCTTATGTTCTCAGCTCCCGAGGAGACTAGATGCCGGTGAGTTAGGTTCATGGAGGAGGTGCTAGTGTCCGAAGTTAATGATAACCTTTCCACTAACACTGTGACAAACTTATCTCCCAACAGTGCCCAGGGAGCAAACATAAACCTTCATCCTGAGAACACATAGGACATGGGGCACCTGATCCTGGAACATAGTGAGAACCTGACATCGCTGTCTGATTCTCTGCTATTGCTCCAGTGGGGACACAGACACAAGGGAAGAGGAGGGCAAGGAGGGCAGACCATCAACAAATGGAGTACAAGTGTGTGCTAACCCAGAGGTTGGTGTACTCTAGGAGGGATGGAGGTTAGAGAGGCAGTCTGTGATCTGAAGACTTTGCAGTATGAGTCTACTTACACTTCTGGGACTACAAGAGAAAAATGATAGTCAGAGAAAGCTGATGAAAAATCTTAGCTAAGCTGGGCATGGTGGTGCACACCTTTAATCTTAGCACTTAGGAGGCAGAGGCAGGCAGATCTCTGTGAGTTCAAGGCCAGTCTGGTCTACAGAGTGAGTTCCAGGCCAGCTGGGACTACTGGGAGACCCTGTCTCGAAAAGACCAAAAAAAAAAAATCTTACCTAGATACTGTGCCTTCCTTAAAAACGAAAAGAAGGGCGTGGGGGTGCACACCTTTAATCCTAGCACTTGGGAGACAGACGGATATCTGTGAGTTCAAGGCCAACCTGGTCTACAGAACGAGTTCCAGGACAGTCGGAGCTCAGAGCTCCAGGGAGACCCTGTCTCAAAAATACCAAATAAATAAATAAATAAATAAATAAATAAATAAATAAATAAATAAATAAATAAAAAAAGAAAGAAAAGAAAGAAAAGAAGCACCCATGATGCTCAATCCCAAAGTTAGAAGGTTGTTGCTGCCACATTTACATGGTTCCTACCTCACCCCCAGCCTCTCCCTCTGGCATGGACCGCACAGGGAAAGAGCAAAAGGACACTACCATCCTCGACCCGTGAGCGAGAGGCATACAGTCCATTTGCATAGTTTCGGCACTGTAATTCCAGGAAAGTCATTCCAGAAACACAGAATTGTCTGGTGTTTATTATAAATCACAAACCGTGATCACTGTTTCGCTAGGTTTGATGTAGGAAAACACATTAGATTTAAAAGAAAAAAATCCAATAAAAGTGGAATTTTTTTTAAAAAGGATTTCCTCACCCATCAGGGCAAACTAGTACAAAGAGGCCAGTAATTTTACTCCTTACTTGATACTGTCAAATTTGGCTGGGAGATAGTGACCATCCAGAAATAGTTACAAATACACCCAGAGTTCATATTCCAGATTCACTGGAATAACAAAAATTGTAGAAATCTTTTTGTAGGAGTCTGTTGCTTATGGCATGAAAATAAAAGTGTTTGAGATGACTAGAAAAAAGCAGAGAAATAGCCAAACACTTTTATTTTATTTGTTAAGTTAATTTTTATTTTGCGCATTACAGACATTTCTTTTTTTAATTTTATTTATTTTGGATGTGAATGAATGCACTGTCTGCATGTAGGTCAGTGCACCTGTGTCAAGCAATGTCACAGAGGTCAGAAGAGGGCGTCGGATTCCCCTGGAACTGGAGTTAAAGACTGTTCTCAGTTGCCATGTGGATACTGGAGATCAAACCCGGGTCCTCTGCAAGAGCAGTCGGCACTCTTAACCGCTAGGCCATCTCTCCAGCCCCCATACAACATTTCTTAATCAAATTTAGACTCATTCCCCCGTCCATGCCCACCTCTTATGACACCCTTCCCCCATGTGACATTTATGAAGCATACCAGACAGCATCACATTGAAGTTGCTCTGCCCACCAATGGCATCACGCTGATAATTATTTATTTATTTATTTTTTGTCTTTTCAAGACAGGGTCTCCCTGTAGCCCCAGCTGTCCTGGAATTCACTCTGTAGACCAGGCTGGCCTTGAACTCACAAAGATCTGCCTGCCTCGGCCTCCCAAGTGCTAGGATTAAAGGCGTGAGCCACCACGCCCGGCTTGATAAATATTTTTTTAAAGAAAGTAAATTAATATTTTTTTATATTGCCAGGAATGGTGGCACATGCCTTTAATCCCAGCCCTTGGGAGGTAGAGGCAGGCAGATCTCTGTGAGTTCAAGGCCAGTCTGGTCTACAAAGCAAGTCCCAGGCTAGCTGGAGCTCCAGCAAGACCCAGTTTCTAAACAAAACTTTTTTTTTGTCTTTTTGAGACAGGGTCTCCCTTTAGTCCATCTGGCCTGGAGCTCACTATATAGACCAGGCTGGCTTCACTGATAATTATTAAACTCTGCTCCAGGTATACATATTGAAAATATTTTCCTTCTCATTCTTGCTGAACATAGCTACAGTACAGGGGAGAGATTCTCCTAATCCCTCTCTCTCTATCTCTATCTCTATCTCTATCTCTATCTCTATCTCTATCTCTATCTCTATCTATATATAGATATATAGATATACACACGCGAACACACATGCACACACATACACACACACACACGTGTGTACCTGGACCTGCAGCTGTACATGTGTTTTACATATAACTATATACACACACACAGCTGGGAACCTGTGCCTTGTCACCACAGGCACACTCTGGAAACGTCAACACTGTGAGAAGCTGGTCACCTCTCGCTCGTCACTGGCTGTACTTGTTCTCCTCACTTCACCATGGTTCCATAGACAATCTGATAATGGCTCTGAACTATAGGGGATTCATCCAGGCATCAGCAGCCAATGTGCCTCAGACAGCCCTTCTAACGAATTGCTTCTAGTTCCTTGAGTTTCATTTTCCATTCCCCTAAAGGCCTCCATAGTCAGGTCAATCCACTTGACAATCCAACAAAAGACCTGGCAATGTAAGTTTTTTGTTTTTTTTTTTTTGCTTCTGAATGAAGTTCTCTGCTTTGCTTTGCAGCCCCCACCATTTAAACTTGATTCACAAGCTTATAGGCACACATCTTAGGGTAGTCAGGGGTGTTTGCCAGCTCCTTCTTCCAGTTGGGTCCCAGAGGGCCTCTCTTGGTCTTGACTGACTGGAATAATGCTGGGTCTTCATCAAATTTGTAGTCTGCTGGCTCAACTTGACTCCAATCTGCAATATCCATATGGACAATTTCAACAGTTTTCCATGTGTTTGGATCTGAACCGTGAATATTCTCTAATCTTCCCAGGTCAGGTTTGTGCCATGTTCAGACTTTAATGAAGAAGTCATGTTTCATATATTCATTCATTACAACTGTTGTGCAGTAGGGGTAAGCATTCCAAGCTTTCTCATGAAACACCAAAGAGCCCTCCAAGCAATCATCCTCAGAAAGGCAGGAACTTTGCTCTTCAGGTGGTAAATCTTGTGTGTGTACTGTCCCTTTCCTCTGTCCTTCTCCTATGCTTGATTCATCAAGACTTTGGTTCCTTCTCCACCACCAGGTTCATTCTTACTAGCCTCTGCCACGGAGTAAAACTGTTCAACCTGGTACTCCTGAACAGAACATGGCAAGACCACCCAGAATTCCTTAATCAGCACCATCTTCCTGAAGCCATTTATTTATTTATTTATTTATTTATTTATTTATTTATTTATTTATTTATTTATTTATTGGAGAAAGGGTCTTACTATGTATCTCAGGCCACTATGTGATCCATACTGGCCTCAAACTCACAGAGCTCTGCCTACCTCTGTCTCTCGAGGACTGGGGTTACAGATGTGTACAACCATACCCACTTTATGTACCAGAAACTTAATCGCCAACACTGCATATTAATGGCATTTGGAAATGGAACCTTTGGAAGGCAATGAGATAGGCTCTGAAGATGGAAGCCTATGAAGATAGGCTCTCAGTCATTAGTGCCATTATAAGAAGAGAAACTCGCCGGGCGTGGTGGCGCACGCCTTTAGTCCTAGCACTTGGGAGGCAAAGGCAGGTGGATCTTTGCGAGTTCAAGGCCAGCCTGGTCTACAGAGTGAGTTCCAGGACAGCTGGGGCTACAAGGAGATTCTGTCTCGAAAAGACTCTCCCCCGAAAAAGAAGAGAAACTCCAGATAGCACGTCTTGTTACATATTCAGAATTGTGAACCAAATATACCTCTCTTTGCTCTAAATTGCCTGATATTTCCAGGTGTAGCAGCTTGCATGCCTGTAATTCCAGCAATCAGAAGGCTAATGGAGAAAGAACTGGACTTTAAGGTCAGCCCAGGTTACATACTGAAATCTTGTTTCCAAAAAAAATTAGATAGGCATTTTGTTACAATAGAAAATGGACTGAACTTGAACTGAACTTGAGTCATTTGAAATCATGTTCAAATGTATGAGGGCTAAGTGATACTCCATTTCTTTCTTTTTTTATAAAAATTTTAGTTTCTTTTCTTGGTAAATTTTTTATTGAATTTTTGTGTATTTTGTACAAAGCATCTTAATCGTCTTAAACATCTTTATACCCCCTTCCCCACTGGCACCTTCCCATACCCCCCCACTGTAATTTATACATTCTGTCATTTCTGTTAAGGCCTATGGCATCAAGTTAGTGACCCGAGAGGTTCGTCAGTACAAGTTCATCCACTGGAGTCTAGCCAGCCTATCTAGAGTCCTTACCTTTAAGAAGATCAGCTCTTCCTCACCCAGCAGTAATCAGCTGGCAATAATTCTTCAACTAAAATTAGGGCCTGCTGCCCATTTCCACAGTTCTGTCATGGAATTTTCTCTACCTGAGTCTACATAAGTTTTGTGCATGCTGACACCATTGCTGTAGGTTCCTATCAGCAAGATCTCAGGAGCCTGCATGACTCTATTTCCATATGGTCATGTGCCTCCTCCCTGGCTCTTACAATTTTTCTGCCCACACTTCTGCAATGGTCTCTGAGCCTGAGTGGATGGAGAATAATATAAGAATCCTGACCAAGGACTCACACTAAGCAGACTCTGATTTCCTATGCTTTGGCCATTTGTGAGCTTTTGTGTTCCTGGCCCTTTGTTGCACGCCTTTAATCCCAGCACTCGGGAAGCAGAGGCAGGCAGATCTCTGTGAATTCAAGGCCAGCCTGTTCTACATAGTGAGCTCCAGGCCAGCTGGGACTAAAAGGGAGACCCTGTCTCAAGAATACCAAAAAAAGACCAAAAAATGAAAATTCCAATTAAATTTATTGAGGTGAACTTAAATTAAGGAAATTCTCAATTATTATAGGTAAGAGACTGCTTCTCTAAATCAGAAAACTTAATTTCCAATACTCTTATATATAACTCCCTAACAAAAACTAAATGTCAACTTTTGTAGTAGGTGCAGTTTATAAAACAAAAACAGTAAGATCTATGCAGTGTGACCATACAATCCAGTAGCAAACCATGGCACTTTTTCTTTCCTTTAAAACTAAAAATTTATATTTATTATTATTGTGTGTATGTGTGTGAATGATGGCGCCATGCATGCCATATATGTAGAAGTTTGGGGAATTAGTTCTGGCCTTCCACTGTGGGTTCTGGTGACTAAACTGAAGTCATCAGGCTTATTTAGGAAGGTGCATTTACATGCTCACCCATCTCACAGACCCCACTTTTTCTTTTCCTCTTAGTATTTTAAGATAGGATTTCTTTATGTAGCCTAGACTTCCCTGGAGCATTTAATATTCAGGACATTATTGAATTTAACAATAAGTTAAGGGTTTTCTGGAGATAACTGGGAATCACAAGCCAGGCAAACTAGGGGATAGAAAGGGGCCTTGCAGCAGCACATATGGTCCAGGATTCCAAATAGGTGGCAAAGAAGAAAGAATTGCTCGGACCTAACAATAAAAGAAATGACTTATCAGCCTTTTTAGCATTGATCTACCCCTACTCGGACATCCCAACACCCTAAAACACAAGCTCATAATAGTTTTAAAAGTTTATTTATTTATTGGGGCTGGAGAGATGGCCTAATTGTTAAAGAGTGCCCACTGCTCTTGCAGAGACCCGGGTTCGATTCCCAGCATGCATATGATGGCTGAGAACTGTATTTAACTCTAGTTCCAGGGGAATTCGTCATCCTCTTCTGACTTCCGAGGCATTGCACAACACAGGTGCACAAACCTACATGAAGAAAGTACATTCATACACATAAAAAATAAAGTTTATTTATTTATTTATTGTGTATATGTACATACAGGTGTGTGAAAGTGGAGGTTAGAAGATGACTTTTCAGGAGTTGGTTCTCTCCTTCCACCTTGTTTTGAAGCAGGGTCTCTCCTGTTGTTTCTTTTTTTTTTTAATTTTTATTTATTTCTGTATGTGTATGAATGTACTGTCTGCATGCAAGTCTGTGCACCCGCGTCGTGCAACGCCGCGGAGTTCAGAAGAGGGTCTCGGATTCCCCTGGAACTGGAGTTCTCCTGGAATTGGAGCTTCAGACGGTTCTCAGCCGCCATGTGGGTGNGGAGGTCAGAAGGGGGTGTCGGATTCCCCTGGAACTGGAGTTCTCCTGGAATTGGAGTTTCAGCTGGTTCTCAGCCGCCATGTGGGTGCTGGGGATCGAACCCGGGTCCTCTGTAAGAGCGGTCGGTGCTCTTAACCGCTAGGCCATCTCTCCAGCCCTCTCCTGTTGTTTCTGCCACTTTACTTCACTACCTACACAAGCTTCCAATCAATTCTATCTCCACTTCCTCTCTTTCTATAGGAGTACTGGCATTCCAGATGTGCACCACTGCATCACATATGGCTTTTTATGTGCATTCTGAGGATTTAACTTGGGTTCTCATAGAGAGTCCTTCCTCAGCCTTCACAATGCCAATAATAATAATAAAAATAATCACATCCTTCACACATGTAGGGTTTCTCCACAGTATGAATTCTATGGTCATTAAAAAGTGCTCAGTGAGCAGTAAAGGTCTTGCCACATTCCTCAGATGTGTAGGGGTTCCTTCATTATGAAGCCTCTGAAGATCTTTAAATTACAAAAAAATGGGTAATGGTTTTATGACATTCTTTTCAATTTTAGGGCAGTCTCATCAATGTGAATTCTTTCACGATGACAAAGGTTTAAAGAATGTGGCAAAGCCTTTAGCTTTCATTCATCCTTTACTCAACACCAGAGTAGTCATACTAGAGAAAATCACTGATGATAAAGAAGGCAACATTTTCTTTAATAATTTGTCAGCCTTCATTAAACACAGAGATTCATAATAGAGAGAAACCTTGTCAAGACAACAGAGGTTTCAAAGTGTTGAACAATCATTTGCATTTAGGATACATATAAATTTATAGAGAAAAAACTACAACTTCAAAATAATCATTATAATAAATACAATTCTTGACTCTCTGTACCACATCTCATAACTTGTACTTTATATGCATGATCTCCTGTGATCCCCAATCTCTGTAACAGCACTGAAATATAGATGCTCATTCTCTAGCTTCCTCTGAGCCTGTACTTTAGGTAATTTGTCCAAGAGCATATAATTGGTAAATGAGAAGCCAGAATTCTAACTAGAACTCAAAGCCAGGATTGTCTAATTCCAGGATGCTTCTGCTAATCCCTTTTTTTGTTTGTTTGTTTGTTTGTTTGTTTGGTCTTTTCGAGACAGGGTCTCCCTGTAGCCCCAGCTGTCCTGGAACTTGCTCTGTAGACCAGGCTGGCCTTGAACTCACAAAGACCCACCTGACTCTGCCTCCCAAGTGCTAGGATTAAAGGCGTGCACCACCATGCCAGGCTTCTGCTAATCATTTTGTAAAGCTATGTATCTCAATAATGCAGAGAAAAATCTCCCCCTGCTTGTGCTGAGACCATGGCTCAGTTCTATACATTGATTCTAGAGCTATCACATGGTTCAGATTTCCTGCTCCACTAGATACCTTCAGTGTCCTTGCTTCTGAAAAAGTTCAGATTCCTAAAGATATTACTTAAGGCCCCTTCAATCCAGCTACAGTTTACCTTTCAAATCTGTTTTCTGCTATTTATATCATCTATCCAAGACTCACCTACTCTTCTGATTATGCTTCAGCCATACTGGCTGAGTCACCATCCTCTGAAACCGCCATAACTTCTCCTGTTCCATCTTTCCTTACATGATTTTCTCTCTTTGGAAATCCATTCTTTAAGCATTTTCTTTCCCCTATCATGTGTACATTCATATTTCTTATGTTAAAGTTATTCTTGAGAGAGGGTCACTCAGTCGAAGAAGATTCCAGGATTCCACAGAAACCCACTGAATAGACATCAAATATAATTTGAGGCTTAAGCATTCAAGGAATGGCTCATAGAAAATGTCAACCCTAGTCCTTCCAATCTGTAGAGTTTGGGGCTCTATGAAGACCGTAGTAGGTTTAGAGATTGCTTAGTATAAGGCTCAGCCCCCCAGATATGGTCTCTGGCAGCTCTTGGCCATTCCAGTGAGTGAAATCTAGAAAGGAGAAGAGTGGTGCCAAGAACACTGACAATCTAGCCTTCCTCCCTTCAAAGTGTTCTTAGCAGTATGCCACTTCATTTCGGTCATCCCCATTTAAAAAGCTCAGCCTTTTCTCCATTCTCAAATTTCCAAAACACTTCAGGAGAATTAATTGTATCTCCTTGAGGGTAAATTGTATTGAAGAAATCGGATGAGCTTCAAAAGCTTCCTATTGACTCAAAGAAGCTGTCCAAAGCAATGAACACAAGAATATGCAAAGTCAATCTATAATCTGAGATGCCAGAATAATGACTATCTTTCTGGGTGAGTGTTTCACTGGACTTACACACTTAGGAATTTTGGAGAAAATTCTCTTTATTTTGCTGTTGGTAGTGATTACAAGTGTGCATAGATGACATTTTATTGAGCTATATACTTGGAGTTAGTGTGTTTCACTACATGTGTGTTACTCTCAATTAACACAATTAAACTTGATTCGGTCTCTGCCAAATCACACTTACAAAACTTTTTAGGTAATCTTATCATGTGTCTTTGGAAGGCAGTTTCTTATCCACAATAAAAACAAAAAAAATTTCAAAACCAATTATTTCTCATTTGCATCTACATGTATCTGAAGATATGTTTCCCTAAGATGGTTTGAAGATTCTGACCAAGAAGGTTATGATTACAGAAAAGATCGAGTTCAGTGAGAATTTTGAGAGATGGTAAATTGTAATTGTAAATTTGATAAAAGCAGATGGCATCTCAGAACACTATTCCCTGACTCTTCTCCAGTCCTACTCATCCTGAAGTCCTGTTGAAATGTCACCAAGTTTTGTTCTTCACATTTTAGGACACAAACAATCCACACTACTTATCAGTTAAACATGAATTAGAACACCAGGCATGGTGGCGTGCGCCTTTAATCCTAGCACTCGGGAGGCAAAGGCAGGCGGATCTTTGTGAGTTCAAGGCCAACATGGTCTACAGAGTGAGTTACAGAGTGAGTTCCAGGACAGCTGAGGCTACAGCGGAGACTCTGTCTTTGAAAAGAACAAAAAAAAAAAAAAAAAAAAAACACAAAAAAAAAAAAAAAAAAAACCAACAACCATAATTAGAAACATGTCTACTCAAAGTGTTGATACACAGTTAAATAAGCAAAGTGCTAGTCTGGGGACATTGTTAGAACTGTGAAATTGCAGGCATGGTTGGGTGAACACCTTTTTGATCCCGCACTCAGAGCAGAGGCAGGAAGGATCTGCTGATGTTCAAGGAGAGCCTGGTACTTCAGGAGCGAGCTCTAGGCCAGCTGGACTAAGGGAGAACGCCTTTCTCCAAATAAAATATAAAAGAACTGGAGAATTATAGTGCATTTGGGGCACTTTTATCATGGGGAAATCACAACAGCTCCTAATTGGTCTAAAGCACATTCCCAATGGGGAGGAAACTCTTGTGTGGTGTTATAAAACATAGCCAAAATACACATAGGCTGGAGAGATCACAGATCTTAGAGAAAACCCAAGTCTAGTCGACATCCTAGACAAATGTAATTCTTTACTATGTGCAAAATATGTATCCTTGTATTTACAGATCAAGGCACCACCATCATCCCTTATCAAAGAAGCTTCTTTTGTACCATGAAGAGACTATTACCGAGTTCAACCAGCTGGTCACATACAACGATTGATCTGTGAATTGCCCAAGCTTGTTAAAAACACAAAAAATTCTTTTGATAATTTTTATAATAGAAAACAAAACAAAAATTATCCTTAGTGGCTATCCTTTGTTAAGTTCATTGAGTAGGGCATCAGGCCCATGTGGTGGTGGTGGGGGGGACCCAGAGCCCTGGCAAAGGGCAGTGAGGTAGATAGAGTTTCAGTCAAAGCTCCTCCATAGCACGGTCCTGCCAATCAGGAACGCTGGTAGGTATGTGGGATTTCTCCTTAACCAGAAATATTTTTCACTATTTGTTCCCAAGCCAAATTAAGGGCTCTTTTCCTTTTGAATGTTAGTGACTTTTCAGGGACAGAGCCTGTTAGAGGCAGTAACTATTGTTCATAGGCACGTATTAGATGAGGAATCCATTCATTTTTTTTTTTTTTTTTCCAACATTTTTTTTATGATGGCGTTGTGCTATTCATCAACATCATTTTCCAATTCAGTTCAGGCATATCTCCCCTTCCCTTCACCCTCACCCGCCACCCCAACCGAGATCATGCATTCTGCCATGACTGTCCTGCATATCTCTCTAAGTTTTTTTTTCCATTTTTTAGCTATAAGTGATAATCCATGAGTACAAGCATCCTTCATGTATAACCAATTTGCAGGCTGTTGTGCCCAAACACCCACAGCCCCACCTTCTAGCGGGGGGTGAGGGGTTGTATGTTCAATCAGGTTAATCAAATGAGGGTCCAGACTACATTGCTGTAGTTTCACCCTTCTCCCCAATCGCAGCCCTTACATTCTACCACGCCCCCTCTTCCGCAGATTATGAGGAAATCCATTCTTACACATCTGAACTGAAATGCACTTAACGCACAGCAGAAGCGGCTCTGGGGAGTAGTGAGCTCTCCATCCTTGGAGGTATTTAAGATAGTCTACTGTTTATTGGGGATGTGTACACAGAGGATTTAGAGTCCATCTCAGTGTCAGTGGACCAGGTAATTCTCTAAAGTTTCATCTGGTTTTGAGATTCTGTGATATACTTAATATTTGTCTGTGAGCTTAGTTGTTCACCCAAACAGTTCTCCCAATCTTTGCTGTTATTCAGTCAACAACAAAGCCATCTTTTTAGATCAGCTTTTCTGTAGAGCCTGAATCCCTCTGGTTTTAGGAAACTGTAAACATTACTCAAACAGCACGGATCTTTACAGAAAAATAGTTGAGACAAGTCCAACTCTGCTGAGTACTCATCAAGTCTGTCATGCAAGGGTCAAAATGCACATGGTAAGTATATTGGCCCCCTCCAGTTTGAAAGGATACAGAGAATTGGTCACAGAGAAGCTACAGTGGCATTTCTGTTGATGACCACTTGCTGTCTGAGTTCTGTGGATATTCCCACTATTAGTAGAAAGAACTTCGGAAGTAGGAAGGGTGTTCTAACCAGGAACACTGTGACTTGAAGCTCATGAACTTGAGCTCCATAGAAGTCTTGTGTTTAAAACCTGGTTTTGCTGGGTGTGGTGGTGCACGCCTTTAATCCTAGCACTTGGGAGGCAGAGGCAAGCAGAACTCTGTGAGTTCAAGGCCAGCCTGGTCTACAGAGTGAGTTCCAGGCAAGCTGGGACTAAAGGGAGACACTGTCTGAAAAATACCACCCCCCCCCAAAAAAAACTGGTACTATTCCTTAGTTGGACAATCTTGGACAAATTATGTATTCTCTCAGGAATTTGCTTTTCCCTTGTAGAAAATGGCCTAACAATTTTATCTACCTCTCAGGGCTGAAGTGGAATAAGCACTGTTAAATTATTTCCTGCTACTAGTAAGTCAGCTTGATTATTTGCATTTACTTAAGATAGAAACCCAGCTTTTTTTTACTTCTTGACTTTCCCCTCTCCTTTCCCTATTCTGTCTATAGCCATTGTCAGAGAATCAGCTGCAAAACACTGTTATTTATTAAGCCTTAAGGCATGAACTCTTCTTTTAGAAACATTTTCTTTTTTCTTTCTTTCTTTCTTTCTTTCTTTCTTTCTTTCTTTCTTTCTTTCTTTCTTTCTTTCTTTCTTTTTTTCTTTCTTTCTTTCTTTCCTTCCTTCCTTCCTTTCTTCCTTCCCTCCCTCTCCCCTTCCTTCCTTCCTTCCTTTCTTCCTTCCCTTCCTCTCCCCTCCCTTCCTTCCTTCCTTCCTTCCTTCCTTCCTTCCTTCCTTCCTTCCTTTCTTCCCTCCCTCTCCCCTTCCTTCCTTCTTTCTTTCTTTCTTTCTCTCTTTCTTTCTTTCTTTCTTTCTTTCTTTCTTTCTTTCTTTCTTTCTTTCTTTCTTTCTTTCTTTCAATAGTGTGTCTTATAAACTAGGCTGGCCTCAAATTTGCTACAGAGCTAAGGAATGACCTTGAACTGATTCTTCTGTCTCCCAGGTGTTAAGATTATAGGAATGTACTACCATGCCTGGCTCTAGAAACTGTAGTATCACAAGGGAAAATTTTTAAGTCAAAGGGGTGAATTGCCAAAGATAGAATTCTTGGCACCAACCAGAAACTATGGAATATATTTGGGGAAGTAGAGGAACCTGGCAACAAGAAGAAAGAAGGCTGCCCCAAGTTGCCTATATGACAGCTCCATGGCCCCTAATGTGGGGTGCTAAGTACATTAGGTGTTGGGGCTAGTTCCCTATGAAGCAAGACTTTGAATAGCTGCAGCCCCACTCTAAACAGTTTGACCAGGTGCGTACTGAGGCTGGTGGGGTGGTGCACAAGATAGGAAACCATCAGATGCCAAGTTCTGTTGGAGATCTAAGAAGCTGAGCTATGTTTATGTGCAGAAATTCCCTAAGAAAGAACTAAGAACTCATCCGAGTGGATATAACTAAATCTGGAGGCAATGATCAAATTATAATCCTAAAATCCCTGATCTCTGGGTACTGAGCCTCTGAGTGCAGTTCATTGAATAACATGCTTGTGCTTTGATTTTTTTAAATTATTATTTTTTATGTGTATGAATGTACCGTCTGCATGTAGGTTGGTGCACCCATGTCGTGCAATGCCGCAGAGGTCAGAAGAGTGTGTAGGATTCCCCTAGAACTGGAGCTAAAGACGGTTCTTAACCACCATGTGGGTGCTAGGAATCGAATCTGAGTCTTCTGCAAGAGCACTCGGTGCTCTTAACTGCTGAGCCATCTCTCCAGCCCCATTCTTTGATTTTTTATGGAGCGTACTGATATGTGCTTGGTCCCGAAGGCAAGAGGCCACAGAGGAAAGGAAGAATTTCCAATCTAGATTCAATATCCTCTGCTAGAATGCAAATACAATTACTTTGGTATCTTCCTGAAACAGGCAATAGTTTACTATCAACATATCTGCTTTCGCGTTTCTTTCC
Organism: Rhizomys pruinosus; assembly: GCA_009823505.1. Classification (NCBI taxonomy): domain Eukaryota; kingdom Metazoa; phylum Chordata; class Mammalia; order Rodentia; family Spalacidae; genus Rhizomys; species Rhizomys pruinosus. The sequence continues at coordinate 129,113 of VZQC01002242.1, read as the reverse complement.
TTATCTCAATAATATTCATTCTCATTATCAACAACTTGGATGTTGATTCCATGGTAGTCTGACAACACCAGGAAGATAAAGAAGAATCTATATTCTGGATAATAGAACTAAGATTTCTAGAAGCATCTTTGAATGCTATCTTAAATAACTGTAAAATGAGGGCCTGGGTGCACAAATGCAGTTGCGCAATTTCAAGGAATATAATATGGCTGAGATTCATAGTTCAAAAAAGGGATATTCACTGGGTGTGGTGGCACAATCCTTTAATCCCAGCATTCAGGTGGAAGAGACAGGCAGATCTCTGTGAGATACAGATTTTAGTTGTCCAAATGTAATATCTGTGAACAGTTTGACATTTCTACCCAGTCGTTTAGTCTTGGAGTAATCTCTGATGGTATTAATTTTCTTTTGAGACAGGGTCTCCCTTTAGTCCCAGCTGGCCTGGAGCTCGTTATGTAGACCACACTGGCCTTGAACTCACAGAGATCTGCCTGCCTCTGCCTCCCAAGTGCTAGGATTAAAGGTATGCGCCACCATGCCTGGCTTCTGGTGGTATTAATTAATGTAGTAGGTTAACCAATTGGTGTCGAGCCATTTTTTACCTAACAAAATGGCAATTACATCTTGTACAAATAATATCAAGCAACAGATGAGGGTGGTCTTGTGCCCTGTGTAGATAGGATTGCACTTAATGGATTATGTTTAGTTGTGGATAGCATTATATGAGAGGAATTTTGAGTAGTATGCACAGAGAATTCCTGTTGTGGTGTAAGGATTCAAACTGTTATCAAGAGAAGCAAAAAATGAATAAACTGTCAATTTGAAATGGCTATGTGGGGGCTGGAGATTTGAAATGGCTATGTGGGGCCTAGCGGTTAAGAGCACTGACTGCTCTTGCAGAGGACCTGGGTTCAATTCCCAGCACCCACATGGCGGCTGAAAACTGTCTTTAACTCCAGTTCCAGGGGAATCCAACACCCTCTTCTGACCTCTGTGGCATTGCACAACACGGGTGCACAAACCTGCATGCAGACAGTACATTCATACACATAAAAAAATAAAAAAATAAAAAAATATAAATGGGGGGATCTCCCAAGACCACCTGAAGCACAGGTAGGAGCTGGGTGCAGCAGCCAGGTGGATTGTTTGGTTGGATTTCATTGTCTTTGCTGTCTTTGGCCTGATTGTCAGGTGTGGCTGTGGGGGTGGAGTTGTCTTCCCATCTGGTATAAAAGGTGGGTTTGTGTGAGTCTTGAGATCAGGGATCTCCCAAGACCACCTGAAGCACAGGTACTGGGGCAGGGCTAAACAGCAACCCCCCCCCCCAACTGGGATTGCTGAAGGAGTGTCCAAGTGGATTCTTTGGAGAACCTTCAGAACAGAAAGGGAAGAGAGAGTTAGACTTCCAATAGAAAGCCTAAAGTTTAGACAAGTCAACACTCCATAAGCAAGGAGAAAAGGAGAAAAAACAAATCAATCAAACTAACAATGAAGGCATCTGAAGGAGGCAAGCAAAGCAAGCCTTCAACACAGTGAAGAGACATTTGGGATTCACATTGGAATACAGGTAAAGAGAAACCCATATGCCAGGGACACGAAGAAGAGACAACATGGGAAAGGTGCAGGATAATTCCACACCAAACTCTACCAACCCTGTGGAAGATTCCTACAGTGGGATCCCCCTGGGGATCGCCCAGGACAAACATATTAGAATTACAATTGTGAAAATACTTAAAGAACTACAAGATTATAAAGAGCAAATCAAAGAACTAAGAAAAGAGAATGAAAAACCTCAAGAAGGGCCTAGAGAGAGAGAGAATGACAAACTCTGGAAGGAAGCGGAAACACTGAAAAGATCCCATGCTGAAAAAGATAAGGAAACCAACCAGCAAAGCAAAGAGCTACAGGAAGAGATTGAGAAGCTCCAAAAGGAAGTAGAAACACTAAAGAAATCAGAAGAGGAAATGAAAAAGGAAATCAAACACTCATCCAATCAAGAGGAAAGGAATGGAAAAAGCCTCAGAAGCAGAATGGAGGAAGCAGAACAAAGAATATCAGACCTGGAAGATAACACAGAACAACTAAAAACCTCAAGTAAAGATTATGAAAAATTTAAAAATACACAAAAGTGGAACAACCACCTCACCTGTCTGGAAATACTGTGCAGCAGGAGGGGGTAGCATCCATTGTGCCCTGAATATCCCAATACTCTAATTGGCTATTGGCTCTCCCTTGGAAAATTAACCCATGGCTGATGCACCAAGCTTACATCCTTCTACAGGTTAGGAGGATGTTATAAGCCACAGTAAGACCCTGTCATATTTAACAGGGGGGGAAAAATGTAATTCCTGGCTTAACCTATCCAAACATGTGTCTATGTTAAAGTAACCTAACATAACTATTAATGCTGCTTAAATACTTATTTATCTAATTGCTTGTTCTTCACTAGTAGGATCGAAAAGTTATTCCGGACAAACTGTCAGCCCATGTTGAAGGAAAACAACCAGAATTGACCAGACTCCATAAGTCAACAGCTCCAGAGCGAGTGGCCTGTTTTACCTCTCATCCACCTGTGCCCCTTTTCGAAGGCCTAGGGACCAACCTGCGGAAGAAGGGGGGGGCGTTGGTAGAATGTAAGGGATGCGCTTGGGGTGAATGGTGATTGAAACTACAGCAATGTAGTCTGGACACTCATTTCGATCAACTTGATTGAAAAAAACAACCTTTCACCCCCCCACTGGATTGGTTGGTCTGTAGGGGTTTGGGCACGACTGCTTGGAAATTGGTTTTTCAAGAAGGATGCTTGTACTCATGGATTATCACTTCTAGCTAAACATAAAAACAAAAAAAAAAAACTGAGTGAGAAAGATTGCAGGACCAGTTATGGCAGAATGCATGATCTGGGATGGGGTGGGGTGGGATGGGGGGAAGGGAAAGGGAAATATGCCTGAACTGAATTGGAAAAAATGTATGAAATGCACAAAGCATCAATAAAAACTAAATTAATAAAAAAAAAAGTGGAACAACCAGGAACTGTGGGACACAACGAAAAGATCAAACCTCTGCATCATAGGAATAGGGGAAGGAGAAGAATCCTAAGAGAATGGTATTGATCAGATCTTCAACAGAATAATAGATGAAAACTTCCCCAAACTAAAAAAAAAGACAAACCAATACAAATACAAGAAGCACATAGAACTCCAAACAGACAAGATCAGAAAAGAAACTCTCCACCCCATATCATAGTTAAAATGCTAGATACCCAAAACAAAGACAAAATTCTTATAGATTCCTGTGCTGGACTGCCAAATGAAAAATTCAGTATCTCTAAACACTTCTTTGCACTTCCCTGCTGTTATACCGTTGTGTTTGTGAAAAAAAATGGCTATGTGAAAACTATCTTCAAATAACAAAAGAACTATAAATTGGAAAGAAGTTGATTGTTTTCTGGATAGCTCTTGAAAGTAGCAAAAAGAGCAAATAATGAACATTACACATTAGTGGGAGTAGCAGGTTTGCATTTGACATAAGGTGCTCATAATGAGGACTTCTTGGGCTGTGAAGGAGGTTAAGGAGATCTTTGTCAAGGGTTTGAGCCTAAGTTGAATGCTGCTGAGGGCATTTAGGAGTTGGGAAAGGTTCGAATGCCTTTATCATTTCATTTCCTTCAACTCTGAGACTCCATGACTAGCCCACTATGGAGCCCAAATGGGTCCAGTTCCATGACAAGAAGTGGCTTTTCACATTTAGCATTTTGTTTCCATGTCAAGGTGACAGTTGTAAGATCAGAATGGAAGCATCACTGGATTCCTTCACAACTTAGGAGGCTTCTCTTGGTCAAATTTAACAATGATCTTCTCCAGATGCATTTTCTCATCTCTGCTGTAGAATCTGGCTTAGAAATTCAGCTTCTGGGATTAAATTCCATACTGTGTTAGATTTGAACATACTTACTAAGGGCTAGAAATGCTGAACGAAACTCAAATTTGATGGATTTGGATGCTATTTTTACAGGTATTGGGTTTTCAATTTTGGCTAGTTGCAATGATTGTTTCTTGGAAAGGTCTACTATAGGGAAGGACCAAACTTTTCTTTTTTTTTTTTTCTTCCCTTTTTTTGTCTTTTGAGACAGGGTCTCCCTTTAGTCCCAGCTGGCCTGTAGCTCTCTCTGTAGACCAGGCTGGCCTTGAACTCACAGAAATCTGCCTGCCTCTGTCTCCTGAGTGCTGGGATTAAAGATGTGTGCCACCATGCCCAGCAAAACTTTTCTTAATTATCAAATGCTTTCTATGAAATAATAGTTTTTTGAACTAAGCATGTATGAACTAAAATATTTAATTTTTTCCCAAAATGTGAAGAGGTTAAAAATCAAGGCACTGTACATATAAATTGGGTGCATTTTATTAATTATAATTTCAATAAATTGTTTAATAAACAATATATTTGGCAAGATATATTTGAGATTTCCAAGGTTAAGGTACTTGAAATGAGACTCAGTGCATGCAGTATGAGGCCATGGTAAACATATCTGCCCCAAACTCAGATTTCCTGAATTGGCAGTCAACCTCTACAGGCCTGTTTCTTCACCTGCAAAATGGGGATAATAATAATATGTCCTTTACAGTGTTGTGAAAGTTAAATAGATCAATTCATGCATAGTGCTTTAAACAGTTCCAGGGCTGGAGAGATGATTCAACAGTTAGCAGCACTTGCTGCATAATTATGAAGATCAGAATTGAAAACCCAATACCTATGTAACAAGCTAGGCATCACATGCATGCCTAGAACCCCAGCTCTGAGTTGCTTACTAGGACTTGCTGGCTTCCAACTCTGCTTAGAAAATGCAAATCTTACAACTAGGTACTTGGGTACTTTGTTCTAACATCCACAGATGAGGGATACCATTCGTCTTTTGTTTTTCTGGGACTGTGCTACTTCACTTAGCATAAAATCTTCTAGTTCCATCCATTTTCCTGCAAAGTTCATGTTGTCATCTTTCTTTACTGCTGCATAGAACTCCATTGTGTAGATGTACCTCATTTTCTCTATCCACTTGTCAGTTGAGGGGCACTTGGGTTGGTTCCAGCTCTTTGCTATTGTGAAGAGAGCTGCAATAAACATGGCTGTACATGTATCTCTGTGGTAGGAAGAGTTTGATTGATATATTCCCAGAAGTGGTATGGCTGGGTGAGGTGGTAAGCTCATTTTGAGCCTTTTAAGGGTTCTCCACACTGCTTTCCATAGTAGTTGTACAGTTGCATTCCCACCAGCAGTGGATGAGTGTTCCCCTTTCCCTACACCCTCTCTAGCATTTGGTATAATTTGTTTTCTGAACCTAGCCAGCCTAACGGAGTGAGATGACTGAGCAACATTAATGTTATAGTCCTTGTGATATGAAAACAACTGCGCTCTTATATTGTGAATCCCTAGACAGGTTGTAGAATTAACCTAACATTTATTTTCAGATTAAAAAAGGAGAAATTTTATTTAAATTGCATCTGTTAATCTTTTTATCTGAAACTTTGTACACTTTTCCACTTTCAAAACTTATTTTAAGTACAGCAAGATTTATTTAAAACTATAACAGTAAAAAGTATTAAATAAAATCAGAGTATTAATGGATCAAGCCCAAGTTTCACCATTGACACTATTATTAGGAAGGGATTGTTTCACTGGTTTAATAACTTGTTCGTTGAACACCCTGTGAAAACGGTCATTTTCAGTATTATGGATTTCTGTACCTATTGTGTTAAAGACTTGCCTGTGCTCTGGAACCTTCATATAACACACTTTCTTTTGGAATGTATTTGATAAGAAAGTTAAAACATTGTTTTCATCTCAATGTAGAAATACAGTGGTTTTGATTTTTTTCCTTTTAGTGCTGCCAAAATAAAAACTCATTTTTGCATAAAAATATGGATTGTTGGTATATGATAGAGGGTATCTGTGTATTTTTTAGAGTAATATAAAATTAAAATGGAAAAAATGTGAATCAAGAAACATGATATGGAAATAACATACAGTTTGTTTTCAAAAGATACAATCTTAATATAGCTGCAATATATCAGGCTGGTGTAACTTAGCCTCTCTGGGTGCTTAACGACCATACTTAACACCCATACCAATTTGGCCGAGGGACCTAAGGGATAACTTTTTTCCTTGCTCTCAGAAGTCAACCAAGTCTTAGGGGACTATGCATGGGGGCATCTCTTGAAATGTGGGTCACCAGTCTTCCTGTTCAGGGAGGTCTTGGAGATCCACTAATTGGACTTCAGCCAGTGTCTAGTCTATAAAGAGGAAAGTCTGATCATGCTTCAGAAAAGGAAGCCTGATCTAGCAAGACCCGATTCTGTCCTCAAGTGGATGGAACTGGTAAATGCAAAACTGAAAGGGGGCTCTCCCCCCCCCAAAAAAAAACCCTGAGAGACCCCTGAGGACCAAATCCTCAACTGACCTCAAGAAAACAAAAACCTTGGTTAATCTGGGCTAACTGTGTAGCCTTAAGCATCCAAAAGGAAAGTAAAACCAGAAATAAATAATCAATAAGACCAGGGAAATTGTACTTTAGATATAAAACTTGAGATCTTAGTAAAAAGGACCAAAAAGAAAAAAGAGAGAGAGAGAGGGAGCACTGTTATTTGGCCTGTCTTCAATTCTTACTAGCAAGTGCATTAACTCTGTGGCTGCCACTGCTTTTGCCACTCTTCAAAGTCATGAGACACAGCTTTTTAATTCTCTGATATGAACTGAAGACTCATGTCTCTCCGAGAATCCTCCAAACCTTCAATACCAGATGGGAACTACTGAGATACCAGCCTGTGGACTAAGCAGCTAAGGGGATTTCAGCCTCATCAGAGTGTAGACTGCCATTGTTGAACTCCCCAGGCTGTATCATGGAGGCCAGTGGAGGGGGATCAAGATAGGATGTGTGCTTAATGGACTTCATTTGGGGGACCATGAGAGGGAAAGACCCCAGTGTGAAACACAAGGGCGGGATTGATATGTTTGGGCTTGCTAAGGAGGAACCTCTAAGCATTTCCTTAAGGAAAACATGACATCTTTTAGCAAAAATATGTCCTCCAATTCAGGTGATATGGGTATATACGTATGTATATATTTATGTTTATATATGTATAAAACTATATATATATATATATATGTATGTATATATTGAAGCAATACAAGTTAAAGAGAACAACAACAAAAGAACTGAAAAAAAAGAAGGGTCAAAGCTCAAAAGTATGATAAGCATTCATCTGTAAATTTTTCCTTAGGATGACCAGCCCTACATTTAAATTTTTCACCACCTGTAAAGTAAATGTATTCTATAATGCCAATAGTTCTTATGTTTTTAAAATCACAATTCTGCCTTCAGATCCAAATGTTTGTAAAAGCTCAATCAGATAAAGTGGTGCTGCTTATGCAGAGGCTGTCAGTCAGGCTGGTGCTGGAGTCTCCTCTGTTCGGCATCTCCATCAGTCCCAGCCTAGCTCCCCACCATGCCCCAGTGAACATAAATGGAGATCACTGTTGCAGAAGCTGGAGACTGATCACCTATGATTCTAGAACCCAAACTCAGAAGCATTGGATGGCAGTTTAGCAGAAAGCTAGATAGAGTTCCAGAAAGCTGTCCTATATACACACCTTCTACCACCCCACAGAGACAAGCCACTCGGACACTGAGCAGAGCATGTCCTCTGGGATGGTGGTAGATCCAAGCCTCATTTTCTTTATATGAAGCAGGTACATTCATGACAACCTTGGCAGTGTTATACAAAAAGCAGAGAACAACCATGATTGCATGAGCTCCTTTGAGAGTCTTTGAGCAAGTTTCATGTACACAGAAGGGAGGATGAAGAATCCTGGGTCTCAAAATGACTGGAAGCTTCTACCCTGCTTTGGCCCAAAGAGGCAGGAACAAAACTCAGAAAAATATACATCTCTTCTGGGAGAAGAGATGCATCAAATGATCACAAGCTTAGAAAGGAAAATACCACTGCATTATCCAGCCACAAGTNCCTTCCTTCCTTCCTTCCTCCCTTCCTTCCTTCCTTCCTTATTCTATCTCTCATTCTGTCTCTCTCTTTCTCTCTCTTTGTCTCTTCCTTCCTTCCCTCCTTCTTTCTTTCAATTATCTTTGTCAGAGTTTCATAGGGAAGATAAGATCAATTTGTCAGCAGCATTGTTTCCTTCTGAGAGCTTATTTTAGGTTACAGATGCCCATTTGCTGGGGTTAGAACATTGGCTGCTCTTGCAGAAGACCCAGATTTGAATTCTAGCCTCCACGTGGTGGCTAACAACCATCTGTAAATCCAGTTCCAGGGAATCACACACCCTCTTCTGACCTCCACAGGCATTACATGACATGGTTGCACTTACATACAGGGAGATAATATACTCATACAGAAAAAATAAAAATAATAAATAAAATAAAAATGAAAAACAAAGCAGCTGCCCATTTGCTGTTTCTGCCCATGGTCATCTTTCTATGCTTGTGCTTCTCTGATGTTGTTTCTTCTACACATAAGGGTGCAGGCAGTTTAGGGACAATCCTCAAGCTTCATTAAGTTAATGGACTGTTTTTATACCAAATCCACAAATATGGGTACATTCTGAGGTGCTGAAAGTGGGATTTGATTTTTTTTCTCCAGATATCCTGAAACTCATTATGTAGACCAGGTGGGCCTTGAACTCACAGAGATCCGCCTGCCCTTGCTTCCTGAGTGCTGGGATTAAAGGAGTGCTCTGCCACACTAGGCTGAAAGTTGGATTTGAACATGTAGACTTCAGGTAGATGGAAGTGAGCCAATTATAGTACCCAACACTGTAATCAATACTGTGAAGGATACAGAAAAGGCAAGGGGGATACATGATTGTACAGAGGGCTTATTATTTAATTGTGGAGCCGAAACTCATACTTGTTGCTAAAGTTCCAAGCCAGCATAAATTTAATGAGTAACTTTGGCCATTGGGACTCCTCAGGAAAGTGAGGTGTGAATACTTGTGCAGCTAAAGGAGCTAGGGCAGCAATGCTAGATAGGAATTTGATCAGAAAAAAAGAAATAGAAATGTATTCCAGATAGCGATTTTCTAAGGACTGAATTATTTTGTCCATGGAAGACAGAATCTGACCAGACTACAGTTGCTACCACCATTCCTGGTGGAGAAATGGTTTCTCAGTTTTTATGCCAAGCAGAATGCCACCGTGAGTCAGTTTTAGACCATGGAATGATTTTCATCTTTATATCAGTCTTATAAGGCTGAATTTCTCTTTGTTAGCATCAACATTTTCATCACTCTGTGTTCTACTATTGTTTATTTTTTGCTTTATTTTTATTTTATGTATATGCATGTATTGTGTGCATGTATGCAAGCATTTTTTGTTGGGCATGCCAGTGCAGGACAGAAGAGGGCATTGGATACTGTGGAACTGAAGTTGCGATGGTTATTAGCCACGATGTGGGTATTGGGATTTGAACCTGGGACTTCTACAATCGGCCACTGCTCTTAACCCCTGAGCCATGTCCCCACCTCCTCTATTATTTATAAAGGATGAATCCAAAAAGAAAAATTGCATGAGCTGCAAAGAAATTAATGTTGTTCAAATAGGTAGCATCCAAATTTGGTACCTCAAAATGTCTGTTTATTGACTGCTCAGCAGTCTGTCATACCCATGAGATTTAGAGGATCTATGAAGAACAAACAAAATGCTGAATGTGTACAGGTGAAGCACCTCCATGCCCTGTAAGAGACAGTGATCATGTGGCTAGAGAGAAGTCTCAGAGGTTAAGAGGACTGGCTGTTCTTGCAGAGGACCTGGGTTCCATTCTCAGCACCCATATGGTGGCTAATGACCATCTGCAACTACACTTCAAGGGGATATGACACCTTCTGACCTCCATGGGCACTAAGTGATGCAGGTACATATACACACATGAAGGCAATATTCTCATACACATTAAAAATAATAAAGAAGAAATAGAGGAGATCTCCTGAGCACAGCAGAAGGAAAGAGGGAGAGACAGGTAGGAACTGGGTGCCTTGGCGAGCTGATTGTTGATCCCTTGGTCCTGCTGTCTTTGGTTCAATTGGCCTTTGTGGCTGTGAGGTTGGAGTTATCCTCCCAGCTGGGATTAAAGGTGAGGTCTTTGGCTTGATTAGATCTAGTGGCTGTGGGGGCAGAGTTATCCTCCCAGCCGGTATTAAAGGCAAGCTTGTGTGACTCTTGAGATTTGAGATCTCCTGAGCCCAGCGGCAGGAAGAGGGGGAGAC
>VZQC01002242.1:86792-113097 GCA_009823505.1 Rhizomys pruinosus | reverse complement strand
AACAACAGAAAAGACTGCATCAAAGAACTGACTGAAACAGTGAACTTCTGCTCAAAACAGTCAACTTCCCCATGGAAAATATTGAGAATGACTAAGAGATGGAAAGCATGTCTGGCAGAATGCATGAGCTCTGGCGGGGTGGGGGAATGAGCGGGAACACGGGTCTAGATTTGTTAAAAATAAATAAATAAAAAAAAAAGAAGGAGAAATAGAGATCATAAGTCACGGTCTGGTGACTTGGAAACTCCCACCCTCTTTCAAAGAGTAGTCTACTCCTGAATATGAGGGTACAAGAAAACACAACTTTCCATTTTTTTGGTTTGTTATGTTATGTTTTGTTTTGTTTTTATTTATTTATTTATTTTTGTCTTTTTTGAGACAGGGTCCCCTTGTACTCCCGCCTATCCTAGACCTAACTCCCTATGTAGACCAGGCTGGCCTTGAACTCATAGAAATCCCCCTGACTTTGCCTCCTGAGTGCTGGGATTAAAGGGTGTTCCACCATGCCTGGCTCAAGTATCCATTTCAAATACAGACCTAGCATGATCTTTGAGTAGAGACTTACCAAGCAGGACTAATATTTCTTTTTGACTGGGAGTGGATGCACACCACTTTGGGAAGCAGATATTCCTTAGCATGTCAATAGCAATTGCTTTAAGGTCATACTCTCAGTTACAAATGGTCTCATTTCATGGTCACCAAAGCACTATTTCAACATACTTTAAACAAGATTTTGGAGTAAAGGTTTATACTGATCTAATTACCTTTTGCCAAAGAAAATGGTATCCAAGTCTCTTTCTTTTCTGTTAAGTATATTTTCCTAGAAGCAGCTGGTGATAGAAGTCTCACTTCTTCCAGCCTAGACAATTGTCTATCACTACTTCTGCCCGTGCTGGTTTTCGGGCTCCCTTGATCACTTTTTTTTTTGGTCTTTTTGAGAAAGGTTTCTCTAGAACCCCAGCTGTCCTGGAACTCACTTTGTAGACCATGCTGACCTTGAACTCACAAAGATCCACCTGCCTCTGCCTCCCAAGTGTTAGGATTAAAGGTGTGTGCTACCACACCCAGCATGTCACTTGATCACTTTTTTACTCCTCTTCTGTACAGCCGTAAACCAGAGCTTTGGTTTAATACTCTGGAAAAGTATTTGGCTTTTAACCAGGCACTCCCACATAGAGAAATCCAGCTGACCACTCTATTTATGGCATAAATACTATCTAGGTCTCAAAGTTCAGGATGGTGAAAGCAGTCACTCTCAATTGTAGCAGGCTTTCAATTTTTTAGAGCACTCTCATGAACTAGACCTCATTTTAGCCTGAACCCTACCAGTGGGAGTAGAACAGGACATATTATCTCAGTTGTAAAGCTGAAAACACCCATTACTCACAGAACACTCATAATCTGTGCATACAAGAGGGTTAGGATAACAAACTTCTTTTGAATCTGAGTGTATAGGAGGAGGAAGAGACACAAGAAAAGAGAATAAAAATCAGTATTTTGTTTAAGGATAGGAGCATGGTCACTATCTACTTCTTTATTCCTTCATTTAAAAATCATAAATGCATAGCCAGGCGTGGTGGCGCACGCCTTTAATCCTAGCACTTGGGAGGCAGAGGTAGGCAGACCTTTGTGAGTTCAAGGCCAGACTGGTTGTTCTAGTTTGTCTTCCATTGCTGTGACAAAACACTCTGACTGACACCAACTTGGGGAGGAAAGGGTTTATTCAGCTTACATCTCCTGGGTCACAGTTCATCACTTAGGAAGCCCAAGGCAGGAACCTGGAGGCAGGAGCTGAAGCACAGACCATGGAGGAATGCTGCTCACTGGCTTGTTCCCCTGGCTCATGCCCAGCCTGCCCTTTTTTTTTTTTTTTTTTGTTTTTTTTTGTCTTTTTGAGACGGTTTCTCCCTGTAGCCCCAGCGGTCCTGGAACTCACGCTGTGAGACCATGCTGCCTTGAACTCACAAAGACTCTGCCTCCCATGCCTCCCATCACCTGCCTTCTTATATGGTACACAACAACCTGCCCAGGTGGGTACCTTGTGGGCTCGACCCTCCCACACTGCTCGACCATCTCCACAAGACAATACTCCACAGATTGTCCACAGGCAATCAATGGAGCCATTTTCCACAATTGAGGCTCCCGCACCCCAGGTGTGTCCAAGGTGACTCTAAAGCTATCCAGCAACAACGGCCTACAGAGCGAGTATCCAGGACAGCTGGGGCTTCAGGAGACCCGTCTTGAAAAGACCAAAAAAAAACTGAGAGAAATATGCAGGACAACTATGGCAGATGCTTGATCTTGGTTGGGGTGGGGGTCGGGGGGAAGGGAATGGAAATAGTGCCTGAACTGAATTGGCAAATGATATATGAAATGCACAAAACATCAAAAAAAATGTTAAAAAAAAGAAGAATAAAAAAAAAAAAAAAACATCAAAAAAAAAAAAAAAAAAAGTGAAAAGACCAAAAAAAAAAAATCCTAAAAATGAAAACCAAACCGAATCCATACTTGTTCATAAACTATGGGAAAAAAATCACACAATAAGAACTTCAGACATAGGCTGAGGAGGAAAAAGAAAACTTGGTCCCTGTGTATTAAATAAATCTCATGTTTACAAATACAATCAAAGCATTTAGTCTCCTTAGAGCTCTAGATTTCTTAGGTTACCCAAATTCTTTTTCTTCCCCATGAGGGCCATGGGATGTGTGGCTGGATAGCCCCTTAATGTCAACTTGACACTCCTGGGTCGAGGGGAGCCTCATTTGGGGATTTGCCTCCATTGAACTGGGCCTGTGCCACATCATTTGTGTATTGTCTTGATTGTTTAGCAGTGACAGTAGAAGAAGGCAGGCTGGGCAGAGCCAGGGAGCAAGCCAGTTAGCAGCTTTCCTCCATGGTCTTTGTTTCAGCTCCTGCCTCCAGTTCCCTGCCCTGAGTTCCTGCCTTGGCTCCCTAAAGTGAATGAAATGTACCCAGGGAGATTTGAGCGTGATAAACCCTTTTCTTCCCCAAGTTGGGTTGGTCAGAGTGTTTTGTCACAGCATGGAAAACAAACTAAACAAATTTGTACCAGAAGAGTTGGGTATTGCTGTGAATGACCTGACCACCGATGTGTTTTGGAAGATTGTGGAGGCGTTTGGAGACTTTGGTCTGGTAAGATCATTGAATGCCTAAAGATTTTTTTGTTGCTGTGGAGCTTGTTGCAGTTTTGCTGAAGGAGTTTAGAAGATGGAGGCCCTGGCTTGTGAAGTTTCAAAAGGAAGCATAGATCATCAGGACTGTGTAAATCTGTGGGTTCTGGTCAGAGCTGGGGCTGGAGAATCGCTGTAAGTAACAAGAGAATAGAACCTGAAGTGAAAACTTTTTTGTACTGGGGCAATTGATGCTGGTTAACTGGGGCTAAAAATCAGCTGGAAGTGACAATAGACCAGCATCACTGAGGTGAAGTCTTCTGGGGAGAATTTCTTCAAGGTCAGCCCACCGAGCTGGTGACCCAGAAAGGGACCTGAGCCTCCATCTCAAGCCAGAAGCCCGACTTGGTAACGTGTAAGAGCCTCCTAAATCTGATTTCCGTTATATGAAAATTTAGGGGGGGGGATCCACACAAGAAGAGCAGGAGCCGGAGGGCTTAGGTGTGCGACTGTGAGAAGGGTCAGTTGGAAAGACCATATGGGTGTAAGTGCACATCGGTTTGCGTGTGAAGAACCGACCCGGGATTGCAGGGGTCATAGGGAGAAGCTGAGGCTTATTGCAACCATGAGAAGGGGCCAGAAAGGAGAACCTTGAGTTGTGAAAGGTGTCTGCAGTCCTCAGTTTCATTAGCGCCCCCAGCTTTTCGGATATGCCGGTACCCCCGCGGATGACCATCAAGAGCAGCTGCAGGTGTGTAATGGAGTTGGCTTGGGCCTTTGAGATGAGCTTTGTGTGCCAAGGACTGCAGAGTCGGAGAGGGGGAGATGCTGCGAGACCCATATCCTTTTGAGCCCAGAAGATCGTGAGTGAATCCCAGGTTCCCAGCCTTGAGCTACTTTGCTTGACTTAAGGTTTTGTTTGAGAGTGCCTGATTCTTCCCTTTTGAAATAAGACCGTACTTGTTTTGGAATTTTACAGCAGCCCACAGTTAAGAGACTTTTAAACAGGACTGTTAACTTTAAGTGTGTTGGACATTTTAAGGACTGTGAGGCTTTTTGAGGTTGTACGGTCTTAGGTTGTGATCAATGTTAACATATTTGTTGGGATAAGAACTGGAAAAGGTGGTTTAATAGTGATGGGTTTTGTATGGGTCCATTACAAGGGTCAATTGTGCTGGATACCTTTAGTTGTCAACTTGAACCACTGGGTTGATGGAGCCTCAATTGGGTAATTGTGGAATTGGCTCCATTGGATTGGCCTGTGGCCACATCTGTGGTGTATTGTCTTGATTGTTGAGCAGTGACAGTATAAGAAGGCAGGCTGGGCATGAGCCAGAGAGCAAGCCAGTAGAGAGCAAGCCAGTGAACAGCAGTCCTCCATGGCCTCCAGGTTCCTGCCCTGAGTTCCTGCCTTGGGCTCCCTAAGTGATGAAATGTGACCCAGGAGATGTAATCTGAATAAACCCTTTCCTCCCCAAGTTGGTGTTGGTCAGAGTGTTTTGTCACAGCAATGGAAAACAAACTAGAACAGATGGGAAGAGAGGGAGACACAAAGAAAAAGGACAGTGTCTTTAATTAAGCTGGTAAATCTTTTTTCCTTGGAGCATATCAGCAGCAATGCCAGGAAGTCACTTTCTATATAACAAAAGGTAGTGCTTTTAAGGCTGAAGTAGTATTTTAACCGCCTCAGAGGGCCGCTGTTTTCCAGATATCCTGTTAACAAAAATGCAGTAGAGGCAGCCACCATTTTGCTGTAGACTATTTGCAGCAAAGAAAAGGGTGACATGAATGAAAAGTTTCAGGCTGCACATTTCAGCTGTCTGTCAACACCTTTGGCTTTTTCCACACTTGCATGTTCATATTGGATGTCTTGATACTGAAAATAATTTTAACAGGAATTCTGGCCTCAATTCGGTCCTGTAATTCTTCAAATGCTCTAACAGATATGGCCATGCAATGTTCTTTTACCCCAAACACATTTCATTTTCACGTCTTAATTATTTGTAAGAAACACGGAGAAAGAAGAATCAGTGACAGTGGAGTTTAATTTTAACATGGACTAAAGAAGGAAAAAGAATCTATGAAGCTTTTCTATAGTGGATCTTAGGACTAAGTCCTTGAGCAACGATTCTACTTACTTATTTTCTAAGAACTTTCTTTCTGTAGTTACAGGGGTCATGCTATAAATGCAATCTAAAACTCATGCTTTCTAATTATCATTGGTGATTAATTTAAACAATGGAATCCAGAGGGTATGCTACAAATGCACAGAAATCATTTCTAAAGGTTTAGCCATGTTGTTTTCTGCTAAGAGATGGCAAATACCACAGATGCTGATTTTTCCCTTCAGAGTGGAATCATCACTTGAAAAGTGCTTTGCTAAGGCACACACATTGCTGGCCATTAGAACTTGTCTTCGCTGTGGGAATCTGAAAACATCTTGGTCATTATGCTTCCAATCACTGATCCTGTGCTTCAAGGCATTCAGAAGGGATTTTGCTGTAAATGAATTTTGGCTTTCTATGAGGCATATAGACTGCCATTTAGTTGTTCCTGCATCTTTCTAATTTCCCTCTTGCCGTTCTTTCTGGTGTGCTTAACCTATAAACATCTGTGAATGATAAATAATGACAACCCCAGTTTCCAATGAGTAGTTTTCCTCCCCATTAGGCCTCCTTCCTCATTGCCTCCTTTCCTCCCTCCTCCCTCTTTCCCTTCATTTTCTTCTTTCCTTTTCTCTGTCCCTCCTTCCCTCCCTCTCTCCTTCCTTCTTAGTCATCCCAAAAACTGTTAACTACAACAGCAAAAAGGAATTCAGTGAACCTACTACAGCTCTTTCTATCATTCCTGACACATATCTGACCCTATTCAAAATAGCAGGTGTTCTCATAGGTTAGGATCACTAAGCATGATGTTTTGTGCTCTGCTTTTTCCAATTAACATTATTTCATACAGACATTTCCACACATTGTAACAAGCCACCTGCTCATTGCAATAATGGAAACATAATAGACCACAGACTTGATGTGATAGTCTTGGCTTGGCCAGTCTCCTTATTCTTAGGCATTTAGGCCATCCCCAAGTTCCCCTTATTATAAATGGATTTCTTGGAAATAACCTTGTAAAGTTCCATTTTCTCTTTTGGATTATTACCTTAGAATAGAGTCTCATAAGTGAGGTACCAGGTGACAGACCATTGCACCACTCACCAGCTCTTGTCTATATCTTCTGACCATGGGGCTACTAATACTTTGGGTTGAATTGAACAGTTGTTATTCTTGAATTTTCTTTTCATTTTTTTCCCACCAAAACATTGTCATTGCTTGAGAGAATTTTTAAAAATATTTTTAAAATTTTATTTATTTATGTGTATGAGTGTACTGTCTGCATGTAGGTTTGTGCACCCGTGTCATGCAATGCCACGGAGGTCAGAAGAGGGTCTCGGATTCCCCTGGAACTGGAGTTCTCCTGGAATTGGAGTTAGAGACGGTTCTCAGCCACCATGTGGGTGCTGGGGATCGAACCCAGGTCCTCTGCAAGAGCAGTCAGTGCTCTTAACCGCTAGGCTATCTCTCCAGCCTGAGAATTTTTTTACTATGACTTTTTTTCCATTTTTTTTAAAATCTAGAATTAAAAATACTAATTAGTGCTAGGGAGCTGACCAAATCTTTTGAGAAAAAAACACATTAAATATTCATTTGAAAATGAAGGATTTCATTTGCATCTTGTGGCTAGCCAGTGTGAGTCAGCCAATAGCCTGTGGTCACCACACATGGGATGAGGCTCTGTCAGAGCCTCCTGTGAGCTTGTCTGGGGATGTCTGATTTCATTTCTCTTTTTTGATGTTCAGAAAAAAAGTTTTATAGTGGGAAGTGCCTTCTGTGTGTACTCATTCATACACTCTACAAATTTTATTGCCCATTTGCCCCTCATTCAATACGCCCTGTGCCAAACACTGATAGAGTGGCCTCAGCTCATCCATGGCTGGGTAAAGTCTGCTGGGGCCCAACAGTGGCTGTTCTACAACTTTGGACACAGCTGGCCAAGTGCAGGCAACTATAGCTTTTGCCCTGAACAGTGCACCATTTATAGTGAATTTTTAAATTGCAGACACAATTATTTACTTGCTGAGTTCCATACCTTTTCAAGGGCTCAAGCTGTCAGCATAATATATCTCATTACAACCAACACTGAGCATGGAAAAGATTACTTTCCAAAGCTGTGAGTGAGAAACATCAATTAGCCATAGGAGCAAACAGTTAGCTGGCATGTGTTGAAAATTTTGCACCTTGGGGGGGGGCAATGCATTTACTTAATTTTTTATAGCTGCATCAAGTGAGAAAGGAGAGAACAAAACTGCTCAATTTGGGTTAGTTGGTTCTTTAATCAGCCAAATAATTCCCTGCTTCTCAATTAAATGTGGATGCACAGAGTGATGAGTCCAGACACAGTCAGAAAGGTAGCCTCTTCAATAAGCCTTCAATATCCAGCAGGAGCATTGCCATACTTCGGGGCCGAGGCTCCAGCAATCAATAGAAGCCTTCTCCAGCTTCAGTGCTGGGAGCTGCAGCTGTCCTGGAGAAACTACCTTTCCTCATGTCACTTTTGATTTCTTTCTTTGAACAAGAGGAAGGCCACATTCAACCAACATTGACTGAACACTGCTCTCTGTGTGTGGCCCTAAGGTGAAGACTGAGAGGGTTGTTTTGTATAAAAAAAATTGCCAAGTAGCTCTAATCCAATGTTCCTGCTTATTCTTGTATAAGAATGATTACATTGAGTCAAATCAATTTAATTTTTTTTATTATTAGTGTGTAAAACAGAGATATCTGTGTATATGGGTTAATGCATGTCATGGCCCATGTGTAGAGGGTGAAGGACAACTTCTGTGGAGGTGGTTCTCTCCTTCCACCTTTACATGAGTTCCAGGATGAAACTTAGCTTTCCGGGCTTTCCTTTCCCTGCTGAGCCATCTCATCAGCTCCAGTTGCTCAGAATTCTGAAAAAAAAAATCATGGAAATGTGAAAATGTAGAGATTGAAAAGGAATTAATTAAATTAGCTACAGATATGAGATTTTGGTCATCTAAAATGTCTATATCTGTGTGTCATGCATGTATATGTTCATGTGCATACACATGACTGTGTGTGCAGAGGTCAGAGGTTGATGCCGAGTGTCTTCCTCTGTCATTTTTCACCTTATTTTTTGAAACAGTTTCTCACCCTGAAGCTGGAGCTGAGGGATTGTGCCAAACTAGCAAGTTCCAGAGAACCTTATGTCTCCTCCTCCCTAGTGTTGGCCTTATGAGAATGCATGCCCAGCTTTTTACATGGGTGCTAGAGACCCAAACACAGGTCCTCATGCTTGCAATGTCAACCACTTTACCCACTACCTTTTTCTATATATCCTTTTAAAGGGTTCTGAAGTATACAGGGTTGAAATGACATGAATTCTACTATTTGTTTTATTATCAAATCTGCAACCTGATGCAGATTTGATAGCAGAAACAAGTCTAGAAAAATTTTAATTGCCATTCAAGCATAATAATGAATCAATGGGACCAATGAATCAAGTATTCCCTTGATTTTGCATTTTTTGAAGTTTTTTATTAAAAGGAGTTTTATGATGAGTGTCTTAATTTGAACCCGGATATATTTGCCTAGTTATATTAAATAATCATTCAAAGGGTTCAAAGGCAGGTCCTATGGGATGGCTAGACTAGAAAATGAAGACCATTTTTCAATGCTATACACAACTTCATATTACTGTGTAGTTGAAGAAACCATTTATTTCCTCAATTGAACACTTCAGTTAGGTTCACTTAGAAATCAGCCCTGTTACAGGTATCCAGGTGTGAAAAATGCATAAATCAAAGAACGTTATTTCCATATTGCCGGGAGTAGAGTGGAATAGGAAATACCAAGTTTTGCTGAATGAAAGCTTCCACTGAGACCGGCTAAAGGCAAAGGACAGCTATGGCTACATCTTTGCCTTTGTGTACAAGGCAACTGTTTAATCACAAAGATAATACATCTGGAAGATGTCTGTGTTTAACAAGCATATTTACAACCGGTATGAGTGAAAAAAAAATGAAGATTCCTCCAGGTCTGATAGATTACATTCCTTCGTGGGATCCTTTAGAAAACTAGTTTCTGCTTGGATTTGTGAGTTTGATATTCTTGTTTGTGTTTTTCTTTTCCTATCCTGTAAGTGACAATACAGCTTGATTTGTTTGTTTGATCAGCTGGGACTCTCAGGAGTCTACAGATAAAGTGTTAGGTGAGATCGTTGCCACCTGAGTCACTAACTCAAGTCCTGTGAAAATGTTTTTCCTAAGACTATTCCTTCCATGTCCCCCACCCAATCCAAATTTCCTACAACTGTGAAAGATCTCCTTGCATAACAGAGGGCCCAGGGCTGGCCTTCATCTAAGAGGTAGAGTAGCAGACCCCGTGGTTGGAGAGAGAGAGAACAGTCAGAGAGAAAGAGACAGAGAAATAGAGAGGAAACAGAGACAGACAGATGGAGAGACAGACAGAGACAGAGGGACACACAGAGATTTCCCAACTAACAAGGATGTCCTGATTAATGGACATCTACAAAGCAGGCTCCCATACCTAATAAGAAATTGTCACCAGGCTAGGACATGGGATCAAGTTGTAGGATCTCGGCTTCTGGCCCTGGACTGTCTAATTAGGAGGCTATTTAAATGAAGTCCTCCCTAAGACTATAGGGGAAATAAATCAGATCCTTAAGAACATCCACAGTGTAAGGGGCATTGTGAAATTGCACACTGAATAGCTCCTAGCTCCTGAGTTTGATACAGAACTGAGAATGTTCTTCTTAGATGCTTTAACGAAAGCATATCCCATTTACATTTGAATAAGAACTTCGGGCTTTGAGAAATCATTGCCACTCTGCCAAGTGACAAAAATGATTGATCTGGCATTGACTGTGGTGAACAGAGGCATGGCCCCCTAGCTGCCTTTGGAGAGCAGCCCAAACTGTTGGGACCCAGCCTCCTCAGGCACAGATGTGCTTGCCTTTCCAGAATGGATGTCTTCCAGAAACGTTGGCTCTGATGTCGGGTTTTGTAAATTAAACCATATTTCCCTCATCAACCTTTGTCATACAGTTACAGATGCTTTCATGAAAATTCTCTTGCTACTATGAAGTATAACAAATCACACGTTAGAATGTGACAAAGTCGATTTTTTTCTTTAAATAAAAAAATGTGACAAAAATTTCCAAAAGCACATTCTAAGATACATCCTACTTTTATACTAAAGGACCAAACACCTGATTACACATCTGAAGGAGGTGAGCTTATGCTTTCCCAGTTGCTAAAGGTGTTCTACTGCTCACCTCTCCCTCAATAAATATTTTCTTTGAAAACTCAAAGCAATTAGTTGCCCCCTCCCCTCTGAAAGGGGGCTTATAGTATAGAAAAAAAATCTGTTGATTGTTATTTATTTAATCATCTTGTTCAAGGCTGCCAGTAGTGACAACGTTTTCTCAAGGCACTTTTAAGTTCAGCCTTAAGAAGATTATCTTTCTGCATAGTTGAAGCATGGGAAGCATAGGATAAGTACCATGATTTGTTACTTGTATGAGCATACTCTACCTGATGAGTTGTATTTAGGTGGAATCCACTTGTTTTTTTTTTTTTTTTTAATTTTATTTATTTCCATATGTGTATGAATGTATTGTCTGCATGCAAGTCTGTGCACCCGTGATGTGCAACGCTGCGGAGGTCAGAAGAGGGTGTCAGATTCCCCTGGAACTGGAGTTCTCCTGGTATTGGAGTTTTAGACGGCTCTCAGCCGCCATGTGGGTGCTGGGGATCGAACCCGGGTCCTCTGCAAGAGCGGTCGGCGCTCTTAACCGCTAGGCCATCTCTCCAGCCCCGAATCCACTTTCTAGAGTGCAAATGCTTCTTTTATATCATTCTTAAAAGAATGTTGACATTCTCCATCTCTTAGTCATTTAACAATTAAATATTGATAGTTATACCATAGTGATCATAGAGATAGCAGTATTGCATTCAAATACTCAAAATTACTTTAATTATTTATCTTTAGAACAGAGAAATTCAAGTGGGAATTTTTAACTTTCCTAAAAAAATCTATCATCTGTTCTAAGACATACAGACATGTAAGGTAAAAGTTCTAAGACATACAGATATGTAAGGTAAAAGTTTATCAGCCAACTTCGTACACTGTGTCATTAAAAGATAAAATATAAGGCTGTGAAATATTTCTGTGGTGGAACTTACACATATGAAAGGTGTTGTCTTCTATACCCTGAATCATATCAATAAAATAACTAAGATTAAATTGCCTATATGTTATTGTACAGTTGGATTTATAATCGATTCATAAATGCCTAATATCGTGTAATTCTATGGAGTCATTATTTATTTAAGTATGTTTACAAGTAGCAAAGGTTATTGAACTCACCAGATTTCGATAAGAGTCTATGGAACACAAACGAATACTAAAATATTTTTATTTGGGGGATATTTATTTAGTGGAATCTGTACTTTATCTCTGCTTCAAAATTCTTGTAAATATATTGAATGCTTCATTCTAGAAAGCATTCATTAATCAGAGCCCTACAATGTACTATTGGTTTCTTAATGCTTTCTAGGTGTTTTTTATAAATAAAATGACATTGTGACAACATAAACTTTGATTTTTCTATTCATTACAACATAATTCATTTTTAACATTTTTTTAAATTTTTTTATTAATTTTATTTATTTATGTACGTGTATGAATGTACTGTCTGCATGCAAGTCTGTGTACCCGTGTCGTGCAATGCTGCGGAGGTCAGAAGAGGGTCTCGGATNTTTTTTTTTTTGTTTTTTGGTCTCTCCATAGCCCCAGCTGTCCTGGAACTCACTCTGTAGACCAGGCTGGCCTTGAACTCACAAAGATCTGCCTGCCTCTGCCTCCCAAGTGCTATTTCGTCCATGCTTTGTTTTTATTGCTCTTCCTTCTTCACTACTCTCCCCATCCCGTCTCCAGTACCTCTCCCCCATTATCTCCCTGTCCTCTCCCATAGCCTTCATTCCACTTTCATCTTGCATGTATTCTACTACTCTCCTCCCTTCCCATAAGACCTCCCCCTCGCCTGGTCTCCCTTCTTGCTTCATAACCTATAACCTACACGCATGCACACACACAAATTGTAATCTGGGAATTATCATATGAGAAAAACGTGATTATTTGTCTTTTAGTTTGGGTTTCTTAACCTAATTTCCAGTTCCATTCATTTTCCTACAATTTACATAATTTCATTTTTCTTTACAGCCAAGGAAAATTCAATTGTGAATATGAACCACATTTTCCTTATCCATTTGTTTGTTGATGGACATTTAAGGTAGTTCCACTTCCTGTTAAAAATAGAGCAGTAGGGCTGGAGAGATGGCTCAGTGGTTAAGAGCACCAACTGCTCTTGCAGGGGACCTGGGTTCATTCCCAGCACCTGCATGGTGGCTAACAACCGCAATCTGTCACTCCAATTCCAGGGGGTCTGACACATTCTTCTGACCTTCACAGGCACTGCATGACATGGGTGCACTTAAACACATGCAGGCAATACACTCATACACATACAAGAAAATAAAATATGCCAGAAATGGTGGTGCACGCCTTTAATCCCGGCACTTGGGAGACAGAGGAAGGTGGATCTCTGTGAGCTCAAGGCTAGCCTGGTCTACATAGTGAGTTCCAGGACAGCTGGAGCTACAGGGAGACCCTGTTTAAAAAAGACAAAAAAATGTATAAAAACAACAACGAAAACAGAGCAGCTATGAACACCACCGCACGGGTATTTCGAGGTAGGATTTAAAAACTTCTGGGTAGATACTTGGGAGTAGTACATCTAGATCACACTGTCGTTCTCTATTTAGTTTTTTAGAAATCGCCATATTGATTTCCATTGCAGGCTTGCCAGTTTATGCTCCCACCAGCAGTGAATAAAGTGTTCTTATTTGCCGAATTCATGAGAGCATTTGTTGTCATTTGTTTCCTTGATAACAGCTACTCTGGCTGGGGTGCGAGGGAATCTCAAAGTACTTTTAATTTGCATTTCTTTCAAGACTCAGGATGTTGAACATCTTTAAAGTGTTTAGTAGCCATTTGTATTTCTTCTTTTGAAAGCTGCCTGTTCAGTTCATTTTATTGATTAGAAGACTGGGGGAGATAACTTTTGTGGTTTTAAAATATATTAGAGATATTAACCCCCTGTCTGAAGTTAAAGTTATATTAATATTGCTTCTCCCATTAATAGTTATATTAATATTCTTCTGCCATTTATGGAGTATGATATTAGTGTAAAATTCTTCAGAATTAGTTCCCAACTTGGAATTAAAATGATGTCATTTATAGGGCCAAAAAGACGGCTCAGTGGTTAAGAGCACTGGTTGGCTGTTCTAGCAGAGGACCCAAGTTCAATTCCCCACACCCAACATGGCAGTTAACAGCCATCCATAACTCCAGGTCTAAGGGATCTGATGCCCTCTTCTGACTTCCTTGGGCATTGCATGACATGTGTGCACTTACATACATGCAGGCAATACATTCATACACATAAAATAAAAATAATAAATAAATATATTATTTTGGTCTTTTTGAGACAGGGTCTTCCTTTAGTCCCAGCTGGCCTGGAACTCATTATGTACACCTGGCTCCCCTTGAACTAACAGAGATCTGCCTGCCTCTTCCTCCTGAGTGCTAGGAGTAAAGGTGTGTGCCACCATGCCCGGCTTATAAATAATTTTTTTTTGGTCTTTTTGAGACAGGGTCTCCCTGTAGCTCTGGCTGTCCTGGAACTCACTCTGTAGACCAGGCTGGCCTTGAACTCACAGAGATCCGCCTGCCTCTGCCTCCCAAGTGCTAGGATTAAAGGCGTGCGCCACCACACCCGGCATAAATAAGTAATTTTTAAATGACTTAGTTTATAATTTAGTATTTATACTAGCTTTCTCTGATGCTCTTTCCAAAGCTATATTTTTCTGGAGATTTCCAACACAACTGAAAATATCTTTAATTGCTTGCTATACATAATTATACTTATGCATAAAATATAATATATATTTATCATGACCAATTTTCCATCAAAATCCTAGCTCTGAAAACTTACATTATTCAGATAATAAAACATAGAAATCACAATCTATTTTTGAAATCACAATCTAAAATGATTATTAAAGGAAAATTAGAAGAGCTGGACATGGTAGTGCATTTATTTATTTATTTATTTATTTTTATTTTTGGTCTTTTCGAGACAGTGTTTCCTTGTAGCCCCAGCTGTCCTGGAATTCAGTTTGTAGACCAGGCTGGCCTTGAACTCACAAAGATCCACCTGCCTCGACCGCCTAAGTGCTAGGATTAAAGGCATGCGCCACCACACCCAGCAGTACACACATTTAATCACAGCACTCAGAAAATAGGTGGGACTGTGAATTCCAGGCTAGCGTGGACTACATAGTGAGCTCCAGGTCAGCTAAGCTACATAGTGAGACCATGTTGAAAAGAAAAGAAAAGAGAGAAAAGAAAAGAATCAAAAAGAAGGAATGAAAAGGAAAGGAAAGGAAAAGAAAAGGAAAGGAAAGGAAAAGAAAAGAAATAACCAAACAATATTTTTCAAGCCATGATGTTTGAAAAGGCTAAGAGTTTTTGTGTTTGTGCAATGCTAAACATTTGAATTAAATAGAACAATACTTATTTCTTAACTATAAACCACAAATACTTGCAAATACCCATAACATTGACTGTTTTAATCAGATGAGAGTATGTAACAACAGTTAATGTTACAAGCACAAATATGCCAATTATTCAATAAGACCCAGATTTAATTTCCTCCAAAATTAACATGATATTCATTAATTTGACAGTATGTCTATTGCTGTTTCCAATGAAAACACATAGACAAAAGACTCCTGGCTGCATTTTAAATGGAAACCTGCAGGATATTAGAATCAATCATTTATCATATGTTGGTAAATTCATTGTTTTTATCTTATTTTAAAAATTTACTTATAGAATACAATTTCCCTGCGATTCTTCAGACATATTGTTAATAAATGTTTTTGCAAATATGATTATGCAAAGAAAGAACAAATGAATATTGATTAAACTGAATAATGCATTATTTTCGAAGATAAGTCTATTAAATTAACTCTCAGTGAACAAACAGCATGAATTAAACTAGCTAATTTTTAAAGCCATAACTAGCTTATTTTCCACTGCTATGAATATTCAGACTGGAGTTTGAAACATCACTTCAACTGATATTTCTCTTCTTTTAGTTATGATTTAGAGGAACATTGGAAACTGTGGATATGAAGATGGAAAAGAAGAAAATAATTAGTATAGCCTCATCACTCGACATAAAGCAATGCAAAAAAATAAAGCAGTGCATACTTTCCACTTTTATTATTGATTACATTATATTTCATCCATCAGTCTTCTTAAATGTTCATTTTCTGCATTAATGATATAAATAAAATTTGGCTTATTATTTTTCTTTACCTATTTATATTTCCTTAGCTTAGAGGTAGTTAATGCAGTACTAAGACAAATTGCATTAGAAAATAAGTTAGTTCTATACCAGGTGTGGTGGCTCATGCCTTTAATCCTAGCACTCGGGAGGTGGAGGCAGGCAGATCTTTGTGAGTTCAAGGCCAGCCTGGTCTACAGAGTGAGTTCCAGGACAGCTACAGGGAGACCCTGTCTCGAAAAAAGATAAATAAATAAATAAATAAATAAATAAATAAATAAATGCTTTTGGGATCGGATTGCGTTTGTGTACATGTCTGTATATATGTGAGTACAGGCACACACGTGCAAACTACATGCTGTGGAGGCCAACGGACAACCTTGGGTGTCAGTCCTTACCTTCCACCTTATGAGAGACAGAGTCTCTTTTTCAGTGCATCAAAATACAGGCTAGCTGGCCTGTGAACTTCGGGGGGATTATCCTGTCTGCACATTCCCAGAATCGCTGGGATTACAGGGCTATTTCACCTGGATTTTCAGGATTCTGGGGATCTGAGTTCTAGTTCTCATGATTGGGCAGCAAGCATTTTAGCCTTTAGCTATTTCCACAGCCTTTCTTCCATTCTTGTTCTCTTCATTTTGTTCCCTTTGTTTTGGACAGATCATGTTCATTTCTCTCAAAACATACCAAAGTTCCTTCCCAACACATTGTAAAATCACATCTCTATACTGGCAAGTTTTTGTATCGTCCCCACCCGCATTTCCCCGCTTGCCTCTTTAGAGCTCATATCGTGCCAAGTCCCTCTCTCTCACTCCTCTTCTTTCTCGCTGGCCTTGGGACATTCAGCACTGCAAAGTTTAGTCTTGCAGGGCTAGTGCACTTGGGCTCCACCTGTCTGGCTGTGCTTCCAGCTTCTCAGGGTGGGAGGACAGACATGTGCCACTAAGGCTGGTTTCTGCAGTGCTCCACCTGTCTGGCTGTGCTCCCTGCTGACGCGACCTGACCCGTAGTTTCGCCTCAATTCTCTTTTTAGAAAGACCTAACAGCTTTGCCTTTCTAGTTCTTATTTCTATGGGAAATGAACTTGTTAATAAATTGTTTCTCAGTTTAATATGTTTGCAACCTTTCTAGGATATGACCCCTGAAAGCAGGACACTTGGTGCTTTCAGTACTTTCTATTGTTATTAACCTATGTATTGCCCCGCCCTCCAGCAGTGTCTCTTATTTTCCCTAGATATTTGTTGACTGAATAAATTCATTTTATTTGTTTGTTTCAATGTACATTTTATTGTATTTTGTTCACTTAATATAAAACACCTTAATAATCCACACCACCAGCAGATTTCAGGCAATCTGTCATATAAATTAAGGCCTATTGATTCAAGACACTGAGATGAAGCCAGGGATCACAGCACTCAAGACACCAAGAAGGATTCTGGGATCCCAGCACTCAAAATTCTAAGATAGAGCTAGTGATCCCAGCACTAAAGAAGCTGAGATGGAGCTGGTGATCCCAGAAATTTTTGGAGGAAAAAAAATTTAAAGGGAACAACAGCAACAAAAAGACTTGCTCAAAGAACTTACCCAAACAGTAAACTTATGCATAAAAAAGGTTAAAAAATAGACTTGAGAAAAAGATACAAGAGAAGACTTAACATGCAAGGCAGAATGCATGAGTAGAGGGGTGGGGCATGGATGGGGGAAGGGCAGAAACTTGATTAAGAAATATTGTATGAAATGCACAAAAGCTCAATAAAAAATTAAGGGAAAAAAGGCCTATTAAGTCAAGTTTGTGTACCCAGATGTCCTTTAGTACAAGGTCATCCACTGGAGTCTAGTCAGCCTAACTAGAGTCTCTCACTTAAAAAAGATCATCTCTCCTTCACCCAGCAGTAATCAACTGCCAATAGTTCTTCCGCTAAGGCTGGGGTCTGCTGCCCATTTCCCCAGTTCTATGTTGAGTTTTTGTCTGACGAGTATGCGTGCATCTTCTGCATGCTGTCAACATTGCTGTGAGTTCAAATGAACAACTTCCCAGAGGTGGGAAAGACTGTTTCTTTGTGGTCATGCACCAATTCAGGCTCTTAAAATCTCTCCACCCTTTCTTCCACAACAGTTCCTGAATGGTGAGTGGGCGAGGTTTAACAAAGGAGTCCTATCCAGAGAAACACTCTCTGCAGTCTCTTATGTTCTACACTTTGTCCAGCTGCAGCCTTCTGTGAGCATCTTATTCAGTTGTGTGAGGAAGCTTTGCTGGTGACAGTTGAGAGATGTATTAGTGTTCTCTCTACCCCCTGTTCCACTATATTCCATGAGCCTTAGGTGTAAAATTTCCACTGTAGATGCGTCACATAGGGCTGGGCATCTCTCAGACACTCATTCTCTGTGTGTGAGCAGTTGTGGAACTCTGTAATAGTCTCCATCTGCTGCAAAAAAGAAGCTGCTTTGATGCATGGTGAATGCTATACTTGTCTATAAACATAAGGATCCATATTTACCATACAGTAATAAATTTCATTTCTCTAGAAATATGACAGAGATAGGGTTTCCTCTAAGATCTATGACTATACCAGCCATGTGTATTTGGTTATGTTTACATTCCCACACATGAGTTTCTTGGAATTACATTAGTACAAATAGAAAGCTGTTGCTTACCCCCAAGATAAAACTGACACTACTGTACCACCGTACTTTTTTGTACCAATTATATTTGTGGTTATTAGGATTTAAAGCTCAGGTTGGGCCACTGATTGATCTTCTCCTTTAGTAGCTTGTGTAGTATCCTTTAGGATTATGAGAGCTAGTCTTCTACCTGTGGCAGATGCTTGCCTAAGTGACTTCCCAGAGGAAACAGGTTTCCAGGTCACTTCCAGATTGATTGCTCCAAGTCCTGTGTCCAAAATGTGGCCTTCAGCAATAGGGTATTACCTTCAAGTTCAAGAACAAATCAAAATAAGGAGGAAATGGAAAGTAATCACTGAGGTCTCAGGGACCTTTGCATTTTTAGTGGATTAATTGGGAGGCAGAACTTGAAGGTAATCAAGGGCTGTGGAAATAGTCTGTGTTATTTTCAGACTCTTTTGAAATGCCCTGACCAAGAACTGGAAGGGAAGTTTCTCCCTCCTGGCATTGTGTGTTTGTTGGTTGGTTGGTTTGTTATATAGCCTTCAGCTATACACATGCACTCATATATTTATTGTATGTGTGTTTTTCAGTAGGACTTCGAATTAATATATTTTCCCCATTTACAAACCATGCAAGCATTATTTTTTTAAACTTTTTAAAAAATTTTATTTATTTTTGTATGCGTATGAATGTACTATCTGCATCTAGGTCTGTGCACCTGTGTCATGCACTCCTGCGGAGGTCAGAAGAGGGTCTTGGATTCCCCTGGAACTGGAGTTCTCCTGGCATTGGAGTTACAGTTCTTAGCCACCATGTGGGTGCTTGGGATCGAACCCAGCTCCTCTGCAAGAGCAATCGGTGCTCTTAACCGCTAGGCTATCTCTCCAGCCCCCAAGCATTATTTATCTCTCCTCTCATTCCCTGTGTATAACCCTCAATACTCCCTCCCCAGATTTTTTATTGTTTTGTTTCCTTCCTTCTAATCTTATGTCATTAAATTTGCTGCCTGTGAAGTCTGCTTAGTTTTCTCAGAGAGTTCCATAATCTGTGCTTTTTATCCTGCAAATGGGTTCAACTCCTGCCCCATGATCAGCTCAATAGAACCAGGTTCCAAGGACAGATAGCAAGATAAACTGACAGCCAGTCTGAGAGAACAAATCAGAATAAGGAGGAAATGGAAAGCAATCACTCAGGTCTCAGAGACCTTTGCATTTTTAGTGGATTAATTGAAGACAGGCCTGCAAAATGTTAGTGGCATAGCTTAGGAGGCATACGGGATGGGATCCTCACTTTGTGTCCTTGAACAAGTAAATACACTTCTTAGTGTTGTGATTTCTTTATGTGAAAATTGCAGATGATGGTAATACCTGCTTCATAGGCTTGGGCTATTGGGAAGTTCAAATAATGCATGCAAACATGTTACAAAACACAGTTTAAGTGTGCAATTAAGGTAGCTGTTATGATCCTCTAGTGAAAACCCATATGTTACAATGAGATAAAATTTCTGTAATAGGTCTCAGTGGCTTAGAGAGATTGACAAGCTCTTTGAGAATAGGTTTTATTTTTCTGACTGCTGTCAGCTCCATATTTCTCTGAAAGGAGAAGTATCAGATTATGTAGAAGATTGGAGAATACTAGAGAAGAAAGATACAAAGTTTTATAAGAACACAGAATTCGCCGGGTGTGGTGGCGCACGCCTTTAATCCTAGCACTTGGGAGGCAGAGGCAGGCGGATCTTTGTGAGTTCAAGGCCAGCCTGGTCTACAGAGTGAGTTCCACGACAGCTGGGGCTACAGGGAGACCCTGTCTCAAAAATACCAAAAATGAATGAATGAATAAATAAATAAATAAATAATAAAAAATAAAAACAAAATATTTTTAAAAAAAAGAACACAGAATCCATACTTATATATCATCCATATTTATATAAATAAGCAAGTGGGGAGAAGTAAAAGCTTTTTCTGACATGAAAAAACAACGAGTAAATGTTTAAGGGATGACTGAATTGGAAAATCAACACGTGACAACTATCATCATAATAATTAATTCAGCCAGGAAACATCAGTGGATGCTAAAATTAGTGGGTGGAGTTGTGACGAGAAATGGAAATTGACATAGTCTCCAAGTACTTCTACGCAGAATACTTATTAATCACAAAGGGACTAACTTTACAATGAAGAAGCTTGGCAGATAGTGCCACCCTAATGAAGTGATCAAAGTGCACATCATTAGTAATGGGACAAATTGAACTCCTGTGTCACCCGATAGGATGCAATGAGAACACAAGATCATGTGTGTACCATTCTTATAAAAGACAGAGCTGGAGACTCATTGTGAGAACTCATCTCTCAAATCTAAGTTGAGGGATTTTTTTTTTACAAAAGAAATAGCATGGACTTTTCAAAAGTTCCAAGGTCACAGAAAAGAAGGAAAGACAGAGAATCAGTTCCAAAATGAAGGAGACTAAGAACACAGGAAGATTAAATGCTTCCTATCTCCCTGGATGGAATCCTCTTGGTAGTGATGATGCTTTGGGGGCATTTGGAGAAATTGGAATGATGTTTAAAGATTACATGGCTGTGATGTGAAAATATTGCCATCCAAGCTTTAATGACTGCACTGTTTATGTAATAGAATATCTTTCTATTTTTTAAATTTTTGTTTGTTTATTTTGTAAGGGATTTTACAATATAAGAGCACAGTTGTTTTCAGATCACATTAACATTGTTCAGTTTGCCATACAATTAGGTACTTGGTGCTAGCATCCACAGATGAGGGATACCATTCGTCATTTGTTTTTCTGGGACTGTGTTACTTCACTCAGCATGATATCTTCTAGCTCCATCCATTTACCTGCAAAGTTCATGATGTCATCTTTCTTTTTTTGGGGGGGGTCTTTTCGAGACAGGGTCTCCCTGTAGTCCCAGCTGTCCTGGAACTCACTCTGTAGACCAGGCTGGCCTTGAACTCAGAAAAATCCGCCTGCCTCTGCCTCTCAAGTGGTGTCATCTTTCTTTACCGCTGCATA
Source organism: Rhizomys pruinosus (assembly GCA_009823505.1). NCBI lineage: Eukaryota > Metazoa > Chordata > Mammalia > Rodentia > Spalacidae > Rhizomys > Rhizomys pruinosus. Next base: position 91,806 of record VZQC01002242.1, on the reverse strand, counting down.
GAACTCCATTGTGTAGATGTACCACATTTTCTCTATCCACTTGTCAGTTGAAGGGTGCTTGGGTAAAATATCTTTCAATACATGCCAAGCCATTTGAGGCACCAGGTTGTCAATTTTCCATAAAGTAATATATATGTATCTGACATTGTTATAAGGCCTGGGAACTTATATGTGAACTGATATTCATATACATGACTACTTTTTTGTTTTTGTTTTTGAGATGGGGTCTCATGTGTCCCAAGCCATAGCCAAGAACGATCTTGAAATTTTGACCATCTTGCCTTGACCCTCCTGCCTCCACCTCCCCAATGCTAGGATTACAGGGTGTGCCATCATACTTAGTTTATGCAGCTCTAGGAATGGTACCCAGGACCCTGTACATGCTAGGCAAGTACTCTACCAACTGAGCCATATTCTCAGTTCTGGATTATCTTCTGAATTCTTCTGAGTATTCCTCCTCCATCAAGTTTATTGAAGAAAGTGTGAGTTGGAAATGTTTAGGGTGTCTCTTTTTTGTGTGAATTTCATAAAATATATTTTGATCAAATTTAGATCCTCAGCTAAATTACCCTACTACCCTCTACCCAATTTCATGTGCTCTATAGAGACAAACTTGTGTCCCCAAATTCCCTTCAGTGTGCATCAATCCACTGGAGCCTGGTCAGCCTACCAAGAATCTCACTCTTAAACAAGACTGACTCTCCCCTCACCCAGCAGCCATAGGTTGCCAACAGTTCCTCAGGTAAAGTTGGGGTTTCTCAGCACCTCTCACATCTATGCTGAGATTTTGTCTTCCTTGAGCTTATGTAGTACTTGTGCATGCTGTCACCATTATTGTTAGTTCATATAAGTATCTGCCCAGTTATCTTGAAAACTCTGTTTCCCTATGGTCATCTACTAGCTCTGTCTCTTATAATCTTTTTGTCCTCTACTCTGAAATGATCCCTGGACCTTTAGAGACAGAAGTTTATTCTTTTTTTTTTTTTTTGGTCTTTTTGAGACAGGGTTCCCCTGTAGCCCCATCTGTCCTAGAACTTGCTATGTAGACCAGGCTGCCCTTGAACTCACAGAGCTACACCTGCCTTTGCCTCCCAAGTGCTGGGATTACAGGTGTACGCTGTGTGTCACACCCAGCTGACAGAAATTTAATCTAGGTGTCCTATTCAGGGAAAAACACTGTCCAGCCTTATATTCTCTGCACATTGGTCAGTTGTGATTCACTCTGTTAATCACCATGTGCTACATAAGGAAGCGTCTCTGGTAAGTGTTGAAAGATGCATTAACCTATGTGTAAAGCAATAATTCACTAGGAGTCAGATTAATACTATTCCGGTTTAGCAGAATAATAGCTTTAGGTTCTCCTGTATGGCCTGTAACTTGTCTAGCTACGGGTTCTGAGGCCTATAATCAGTGTTAGGCGTGAGCTCAATCTTTTGAAGCAAACCTTAAATCCAGTTGAAACTGGTTGGTTTACTCCCATAATATTCCTGGTACTATCATACAAGTCAGTATATCTTGCCAGTCCAATTGTAGTTCACAGGACTCTCAGCTGAGTAAGACTGATATTAATTTTCTTTTCAGGTAGCATATATAGCACCTTGAAGCACTATGGAAGCTAGCCAGTAGAGATGAATCTTTGAAGTCAACACCAGCTTGATTTCTCCTTGTTTCTTCCACAGCTCATGTATCTTTAGCAATACAGTCTTCCCGTCCAGTTCTGCTGGGTAACCGAGAGCAGGAGCAATGGCCGGTATTACTGAAGACTCTATGGTACCTCTGGTCAACAGCTTCAAAAGAGAAGGAAGAGAAGGTCCATTCTTGATATTTGGCTTATACTTCACTAGCCTATAGTGTTATAAAGTAACTCCTTTCAACCTCTTTTTTTGTGTTTTTTTTTTTTTAGACAGGGTCTTTCTATAGCCCCAGCCATCCTGGAACTCGCTATGTAGACCAGGCTGGCCTTGAACTTACAGTGATCCATCTACCTCTGCTTCCCAAGTGCTGGGATTAAAGGCGTGTGCCACCACACCCAGCATCAACCTCTTTTTATGATGTGTATGCCCATACTTCAAGAAGCTTCTATAAGCGAGGCATGGTGCTGCATGAAAAGTAAGGGGCAGGAGGATTGCCATGAGTTTGGGGACAGTCTAGCTTACACAATAGATTTAGGCCAGCCTGGGTTAAACCCAACCCCCCTCCAAATTTTTTGGCTTATAGTCATTGAATATCACTATATGTGATTCATGAACATATTTTCAGAGAAGTTTATCATGTGCTTTGACTATATCTACCACCGCACCCTGCACTGTTTTACTTCCCATTAGCCTCCTTTATTCCCTTAGATGACTCATTTCTACTTTCCCATATGTGTATATATATGTGTGTGTGTATGAGAGAGAGAGAGAGAGAGAGAGAGAGAGAGAGAGAGGGAGAGAGATATATATATATTCAAAGATCAACAAATGGGAGAAGATACTATGCTACATTTATTTTTCATTTGTTTAATAAGACAATTTCCACTTTCATGCATTTTATATTTTGTTCTTCTTTACATCTGAATAAAATTCTATTGTATATATATATTTATATAGCATAATTTCTTTATCCATTCATCTATTGCGGGGCACCCAAGGTGATTCCTTGATTTGGTTATTGTGAATAGCTTTACAATAAACATGGATGTACAAATATGTCTATGGTTTATTGACTCAGAGTCCACTGAGTATATACCCAGAAGTGGTATAGCAGATTATATGGCAGCTCTATTTGGGAGGGGTTGATAAACTTCCATACTGACTTCCATAGTGGCTGGACTTATTTGCATTCCCAGCAATGTATAATGATTCTCTTTTCCCCTAAACCTTGCCAGAATTTGTTGTATATATTAAAATAATAAACATCTTTAGCCACTAAGAACACATAAATTAAATCAGTTGACTATTACTAAAATGGCATTTGAAAGTTTGAGAAAGAAAAATTCCAAATAATGAGGTACAGCATGGACTTCATGGGTACAAATAAATCCTAGTTCCACAACCCCTGACCTTATAACCTTGTGCCAGGTACTTTAATTGCTCTGCCTCAATTTCTTCACCTCTAAATGAGTGATGAGTTAATGTTCTGTAAATGGCTTAGATAGTGACAGCACAGAATATGTGTTATATAATTATCTGAAAAATCATGCATAAATGATAACAAAACTCAATATCAACAGATATATAGAACTGTCCATCCAACATCATTATCTTTCAGAGGAAGAAAAACGTTTCTTGCTAATTTGCATGTTATTAATAAACACTTGTTAAAATAAACACTTGTTGACCAAAAAAAAAAAAAAAGCCGGGCGTGGTGGCGCACGCTTTTAATCCTAGCACTCAGGAGGCAGAGGCAGGCAGATCTTTGTGAGTTCAGGGCCAGCCTGGTCTACAGAGTGAGTTCCAGGACAGCTGGGGCTACAGGGAGACCCTGTCTCAAAAAGACTAAAAAAATAAATAAATAAAATAAACACTTGTTTTATTTGTTTCTATTTTCCTAAGATGACCCAACTGAGTCACAATTCTATGTATTCCATCGTATTCATAAGTGTACTATTGGCCTCTTGAAAGCTCTGGAGTTTTCTTTGTTGACTTCCTCAGTTGAGTTAGATGGAAGGGTTAGGATAGATGAGTTACCTGGCAGCTTTTGTACAGTTTTTCTAGAATACTTGGTTGCCTGAACAATTACATGTGGAGTAACGCTTCAAAGTGAACCCACAAATAGTTGATCTCCCTTGTACCCCCTTGCAGATGTCACCCAAATGCAAAAATCTTGGGAGAGTTTTCTTTTCAAAGCTTGCACAGATATCATTAAAATCAAGTGCTCTACACATAAAAATGATGAAGTATAAGTTAATGTCAGTTTTTTGCTAAGAGCAACAGCTGGGGACTCAGTGCTGGCAGAGGGGGGTGAATTGTATAATGAAACAATGTCTAAAGTCTTATGAGTAACAATATGTAGCTCTCCATGCATTTGCTTCTAAGGACTTATTTGTACTGCAGTGGGACAATCACTCTTTTCTATAACCCACCCCTACATATTCATATACTATAGCCAAGCAAGATTTGTAACTCCAGACTTTTCCTTGTTACTATGCCAATGGTTAAGTGCTGTGTTACACAAATAAAGTTCACCAAGTCACAAAGATTTGGAAAATCAGTTGTGCCAGTGCATGTTCATTCCTTATCCTGTCATGCCTGCCTCATAGGATGTGAACATTCCATGGGATAATGCACAGGAAGTGGCTCCCAGGTATGTTAGCTTTCTGTCACTCCAACAGAATACCTGAGATAACCAAGTTATAAGGAAGACAGGTTTAGCTTACCCATGGCTTCAGAGAACCTTTGCATGGTTCTTTGGCCCTGTTGCTTTTGGGCCTGCGATGATGCAGCATATTACGGTTGGAGTATATTGTGGAGCAAAGCTGCTCATTTCACAGTAGCCAGGAAGCAAAAAGAAGGGAGCAGAGGGAGTAGATCTGAAAATTCCTTTCTAGATCACACCCCTAATAGCCTAACTTCTTTTTGCGAGGCTCCATGTTCTAAAGGTCCCTCTACCTCTTAGTAGTTTGAGTCTGGAAAGCAAGCATTCAATACATGGTCCTTTTAGGCACATTTATCCAAACCATATGCGAGGTATACATTGATAGCGAAAAATGAAGGTTGTGACTATTATTCTTTAACAAATTATTAACAAGAACCAACCCAATAAAGATTCAAATCCTCAAACATTTAGGAAGCATTACTTCAAATAGTCCCAAGGCAATAATATGTGTGTAATCTGAATTTCCCCTAAATAATATTTAGTTGGTTATAGCCATCTGAAAATAAGCTTGCAGAAGTAAATATTGTTTTTTTCTCTTCTCTTTATCATCACACTCCTTAGAAAACTTATCTATATTTTCTGCCTACATTTCTTTATATTTATATTTCCTCCTTTGTAATTTCTTTCCTTTTTTTTTTTTTTTTTTTTTTTTTTT